>OV725077.1:179042645-179642645 GCA_928085145.1 Nezara viridula
AATAAAATTGAAAATACAGTTTTTGATGGACTGAACCTCATCTGTAATGAAAGATAAACTATAAATGATTATTCAAAAACATTAGTATGTTTGGAATAAATTTAAAATGTCCACCTCATTAAAACAGTAAAAACATTCAAGATAAAACTAGTTCCAGCAACTGATACAGCAATTGTAAATCACAATTTGTAACCAATATCAATCAAGAGAAAGGTACTACCGAAATATAAACAATCCTCCCTTGTTGATGGTTTTAAGACCCATCCAAAGAGTAACGAAACTAATATTTACTTATGTTAGTAGCAACTGCAATATTTCTTAACGCTTCTTTCAATTGAATTATTATATTTTTCTGCGAGTAATTTTTAAAATGGAATGGTTTTATTTTATATGTTTAGCTTTACAATAGTGTAGTTTAAAAGATGTTTCTGATTTAAAGGTTAAGATACGACTTTGTATTCTTATTTTAATGTCTAATTGAAGCAGAAATAAATGGAAAAATTGAAAATGAAGTGTTTATCTTTTTGAATCAATTTATAAATCAAAGATGTGTTAGAAAATTTAAAACTAAATCAAGAGCCACGCTCAGAAATAATATCTTAACGACCTACATTGGGTTGTATATTCCTGAAATAATCAATCATGCCCTCAGAAATACACTGCAGATTAAACATTATTGGCATCCCAACACGATAAACAATAAATAATATGAGAGATGTAGAAACAATAAGAAGTAAAACAGTTAAGAAACACCTACCAAGATGGTACACGATCTGTGTTACAACAAAAAAATATATTTTCATACCAACTACTTCTTGAAACTATTTCAGTGATTATGGCACTGTTGAATGCAGATGATTTAGGGATTCAGGTTGCTTGAAGCGCCCTGGAAGCAATTCACTCGTGTCTAAATATAGCATTGATGTCACTATGTACAACAGAAAACCATAATAAACGAGGTAGCATTATTGAATATGGCAACTACAGTCCTATATACCAATCTCCAATGACCTAAAAAATGTATACCACAATTCTAAAAAACAGATTAAGGCTACTGACAGAACCACAGTCAGAAGACTAGGATGGTTTCCGATCTTTAGGAGGTAAAGATCCTATTTGTTCTCGGAAATGCAGAAACAATGTGAGATAGAATCCAAAAATATATATTCCTTTCCTAGACTTGAAAGATGCATTTGATTCAATAGTTCAGTTTTCCGATATTAAATACGCAGAACACTTTGAAGAAAGGTGATTCTCGAAGACCTACTGCAGCAATCGAACCAACATAACCTAACCAAATCCCTACAGGAATAGTGCGTAAGTGACCGAAAGTCTAAACCATTTTCCAAGGGACTAGGAATGAAACAGGGGGATGTCCTGACTCTTAATTGATTATTATCTATATAGATGAAATCCTCAAAGTGTGCAGAAGAAGAACTGCTTGGATTGCGGTCAGTATGTTAAACAAGAGGATAATTCAAGTACAGGCGTTTCTATATGAGCAAATGATATCGTATTGGTGACTGACTCTCAAGAAAAACAGGAATAGTCCATTCTATAATGGCAACAGCTTGCTTGTAATGGAATGAGTATCAACAGCCACATAAGAAAGGTGAAAGGTAGAGATGTAGCCAGAGATGTAAGAATGTTATGCCATGGAGAACATGGACTACTGCTACCTTGGAACAATTTTTAACAAGTATACGAAAATGGATCAAGAAGTGACTTATGAAATAAAGAAAGCTAACAATATATATTATCAGATTGGCAACACCATTGTGGGAAAGAGAAGAATAGGAAGAAATGGCAAACGCCACAGCTACGAAGTAGTCAATCTCCCTAGTTTGAAACTTTTTAAAAGTTCCATTTTAACAGTTTCTGTGAATGATTTGAAAGTTCTAAGGAATCTTTTTGTCATAAAGTTATAAGTTTATGCTAATAGTTTAACATATGTTTATTTTAGTTCTTAAAAAAAAAAAAAGATACGTTAAATAAGAAATAAACAGTAATTGGACATAGATTAGATTTATAATTTATCTTAAATGAATTACTTGATTCTAATGCGTCGCTGAAGTAGTTAAGAATAAAATTCATTTTTAGATCGATTTTTGACCTTAGAATTTTTAAAAACAGAACTTTTAAATAAAATTTCTGTAAAACCTTTTAATAAAAAGTTGCAAGGGAAAATTTCCTAGTTCCGAAATAGCATGAAAATAATTTTGAATAAATATTTCGATCATACTGAATTAAATCTAACTAGAAATAAAAATTAAAATTTCCCTTCCCACATTGCTACACTGTTTTTATTTTTTGAAAAAATGAGTTATGTTTTAAAATTTAACTTTTTAACTTAAGTTGTTTTGTAACTTTTTAAAGTTGAATGTTTTGAACCTCTAAATTTAGAGTGAAGTTGTTATTGTGATTTAATTTTCATGAAATTACAAATATGTTTATCATCTCGTTTCATAATCTACATTTCCTCTTTACCGATTAAGCAGTGTGAGGTTGCTTTTTGTAGAGCTTGGACCAGGTAAACCTTTCCCATACCAGTTCAACTCTCATTACTGGAACGTCTCTCGCACGTTTTCTTCCCAGGAGATTCAGGGTCTTACTGTCGGTCTACTCCCCTCCACACGTGCCTCATATATCTTTCTTGCTCCAATCCATTTGGAGAAGATGCCCAAACTATGGTAATTTATGTTCTTCAATAATAATTTCGACCGCTTTGACGTTTTTTGATTTTGACTTATGGATGGATGGTTATGTTACGAATTCTGTATAGTTTTGTGTTTTCCTCCGCCTTTCGCAAATATAGCTTCTCTAGAGCCTGAATCCTGTGCTTCGAAGTGAATGTCCAGGATATAGAAGAGTAAACCAGAATAGAAAGGAACACTGACCTGTAGACCACCATCAAATATCTTCATTATCTCTATCAAATATTATTAAGGGCTAAAATGACCCAAGTTGATTTACGTTATTTTTTCATGGTTTAACAGTCCAATGACTAGTAAATATAAATAAACACAAGCACTTCATCATCTAATAATGTTATTAAACAAGATTTTAGCCAATCTTCATATAATATATTTATATATGATATACTTATGAAGATTTAAATAAATTATTCACAGAAACATTTTCATGATGCCAACGTTAGAACTATGTGTGATGACATACATGTCGTTTTTTAAGTGAACCACCAACAAAGCCTTTTGTATTAAACGATACAACAGACGAAATTAGGTTACTAAACACCTATTCTTAAAATACCTTATATTCATTACCTTCCTTAGAATAAGTTTTGTAAAAATAAGATAAAAATTTAAAATATAATAATTCAAGTCAAATGTTTCCCGTTCTAAAAGATTAGGATATACTTTTGTAATTGGTCATTTGTTCCTTATTTTCTGATCGATCTTCAATCAGCCACAACAAAGATAGTGAACATAAAGTGTCCAAATGGTGGAACATTTCCAGGATGTTTTTTCCTTTTGAAAAAGGAACCTTAACGAAAACTGTCTAGATCCTGCAAATGGGATGTGTATGTAATACGGGTAGCAAATTTAAATGTCTTTGGAGCAATACGATTCATTGGGCTTTTTTAATAAATGAAAATCTAGAAGGAGACTAAGTTTCAGAAATAGGTCGCGAAAGAAGGAGATAGGTAGAAAAGTTACTATACAAGTCTAAACTTTCCCCTTCAGAAACTTGAAGACAATCCTGACTGGAAGAGGTCCTTAGTAGACGTTTAGCGTTTGTTACATAAGGGCGAGGTAATTTGGACACTACCTGGCTTCCGTTAAGCACTGCCTGGTTGTGCATCGATAATGATCAACCAACTGCACAGAATATGAATTAACCCCTGACTGATTCCAACTGATATTTTTAAACTATCCTCTAAAAACGATCCAATTCTAATAATCAATGTCATTACTCAATCAATATATATAAATTCTTTCATACTTATAATATTAAATGCATAAAAGTGGACTAATAGTTGACTGTCGTGATAATAATGAAGAGGAGTTGGTTGGAGTGAGCAGTAACATCTAAATGCAGTGTCCTCTTTGTATAATCTACTTCCGGAGAATCGATCGTTTAGTCTCCAAAAACTGACCACTTAATTTTCCCATTGTGAGTGAAAAATTAGGAATCTGGTGCGGTGCGCACATTAAGACACCCAACTTGCACTTACCACCCATGTTTTAAGAGAAATAGATATTGGTATAGACCGTAGCGCCTAAACGAATTAAACTTGGCTCAAGTCTTCGTGATGAATTTTTCTATATAACGTATTTCAACGAAAAGAAGCTGGAAAACAAGTTATGAAGGGTGGTAAAATTACATTTCCGAATAACTCAAGAAGTATACACTTTTTTGGCATTGTTGTATTGGTTATGGCAATGGTTATTAAAAAGTTTATGAATTATACTAAAAAAAAAAAAAATCATTGAAATCGGACAATTTGGAGCAAAGATATGGCGTTCTAAATATCTTTCATATATTTGACTGCAGTCTTATATATTTTTGTTTTATTTTTGATGTTAAATTGTTTTGAAATAATAAACTATTGTGTAATAATTTGCAGCGTTTTTATTTGTTTAAGTACTGGTTTACATACAAATTTTAATATTCCTGTAATCTATACAATTAAATCCTAAATAATTTCAACTTTATCATTTATGAAAACCGTACATCTACATTTATGTAATATTATCGAAGCCATCGTTTTATTAAGCACCAAATACGTATGGAAGGCTATACTTCTAACTTTCCGCCCAAACTCGGGTGCCCTCTCGTGTTTTTGTTCTCTATTACAATCACTTATATTTCCTTTAGTTAATTACCAAATTATTTCACAACACATATTTAGCTATTTTTTGTTCCAGGTTATAATGGGAAGTAGTTAATTATTTCAAATATAGAAAATCAGATGTACTTTAGAGGAAGAAAGTATGAAAATTCACCATTTAAGCCTTGTCAGGCTACATGGCCAAGGATAAATCTTACCTTAATTATTTAAAAAATAATACTACATTGACCTAATTAGTTTAATCAAAATCATTATTACCATTTCCGATGAAATCGTAAGAACGGGCAAAATCAATAATATGATATAAATGATATAAAGAGGTACTTTTGGTTTGCCGATTTAGACAAAATAGTTGCTGTGGCATCTCAGGTTTATAGATACCTTAAATAAGTAATTGCAATTTCGCACGACAGACACACGCTCATAATTTATATCTAACAATTTTTATTACTGCTAATAATGAGAGTAATTATTTCAAATAAGCTAAATGAAAGATAATTTAGATGAAATCATATAAAAAACGCGGCATTTAAGACCTATGAGATTGTTACAACAAGGATAACAACTACCTGATATTAAAAAAATTTAGTTGTGCATCGACATTTTATGTTTAATTTAAATCGCTTTAGCCAGTTTCGAGAAAATTGAAAAAAAGTGGAAAACCTATTTCAAAAAGTTGGGCATCCGTTTTCATTTTAATCTCGATCAAGATTTTCGGTGCTCAACCGTTTATTTGGAAACAATCAGAACAGAAAGCTTTAAAGACGCCAGTGTGCATTTTTGCTAAGTACTCAGCAAGTACAATTGTGAATTCTTGAATATCGATGTTATTCTACTTAAACAGCTTATCGAAATGATCCGTCGTTTGCAATATTTTTAGTTTATGGTTTCGATTTCCTTAATATATTCCTGTCCATCTGCAGCGCCTTCGTTTGTTTTCTGAATATATCCTTGTCGTTATGGGATATAATGACATGAGATCTCATTTTTGGGCTTGATATTAACAATTCACACTTGTTCCTTTTAGCTAGCTATTTACTTAAGGAATGATCAATTACGGGGGGAGAGAGGGAGATAGACGGTTTGTAGCTCTTAGTGTGTTTTCAGTGGAAGACGATCTTTCTGATTCTGGGAAATGGGGTTTAAGCCATCTTTCTGATTTCGTCATGAAGACTAGAAGACAACCGTCAACTGAAATTACCCAGATTAGATATAGGAAAATGCAGTGCTTCTGAATCAAAGCAGTGCTTTCTTATTAAATAGCAAATTAATATTTATATAGAATAAATAAATCTTATTTACGTCACTAACGTCTCCTATATTTATATCCTTGCAAATATAACAATTTTCCTATTGTTACATTTACAAACAGTGTCACAACATCTCATTCTCTTAATTTATTCAATTTAATATTCAATTAATTCCTATGTTTACAATACATTTATATAGATTTCACAACATCTTATTTTTTTCTGTTTTCTTTTTATTACTTTATTTACATAACTTAATATTTCATTTCATTGTTATTCATTATCATTCTATGTTTACTTCATTTCCTCTGAACATATAATGACATCAACTTCTAGTAACTACCATTTTAACTTATAAAATAAAATAAATAGAATATCTACTTATCTCTCAGATTCATTTATATTCCATTCCATTTATTTGTATTTCATTTTGAAAATCTGGTGTGCAATTGTAATTAAAATATACAGTCATTAAAGTCAACGATTTGAGGAATAAAAAAGTATAATACATTAGACGGCTATGAAAAACATAGTTAATTGATTATTTCAAAAAATATTTTGTAGCGTCTGTGATTTTTACTTTCTTTTCTCTTTTCTGAAAATACCCATTTCTCCTAAATGAAGGTTGGTAAGTGGGATTTGTGTGATGCACGCACCGCACCAGAGTTTTTGAAAATGTACTAAAGATGATTATTAGTGTTGCCCGAAATTGGTCTATGACTTGCACTTTGCAAAAACAAGACCAAGAACGCCAGACTGTTGCAAGACCAAGATCAAGATTGGTAAAAAAAAAAGTTTTGTCAATAAAAATTAAGGCAAAGTAGTTACTAATACTTGACAATTTTAGTTACTATATGTAATGTATCGGTAGAACCAATATAATTTTGCATTTAACTCTTCTAATTTTTCATTCGATCTTCCCCTATATGAAAAAAAAAAAAACAGTAATATCTCTATAGTAATAGGCTAGTAGATAACTGCAAGACTGTTGTGAGACTCTTGAGCAAGACCAAGACTCGTTTTGGGCTCACATTTGGGCAACACTACAGATGATAATATTTCATATAAACGGTGTGTCATAAAAATAAAGTATGTCATTGTTAAAACAATTTAAAGAGAGTTTTTGAGCGGCTTAACTAAGCTAAATGCTGTTCTTAAAAAAATGATTCTTTTTTTATCGCCATCCAGTAATACAATAGATACCTGTCAAACTTTTAGAAAAATTTCCTTATTTAATAAGCATTAAAGCCATACTAATTAAGTCGATGTTTATTTCGAAAAAAAAAACTTGAAATTCATCCTCCACTTGTGTAAAAAAATGATGTGATTTGATATCCTATAATCTCTCACCTAAAGTTCCCGTATTTCCTGCTATACTACTGGTACTGGTACTGGTGGGGGTACGCAAGTGGGGCTATTGGTCCTTTTTGCCAACCCCAAAATTTGATACTACCAGTGGTTGTCTATTTTACCTCTATTCTGTCTCAAACCCTTTTGTTCTTCTAATGAAGTTCAAAAGGTTGGACTATTTAATGGAGGCAGCTTTGCATACTTGGATTCTGTCTGCTCCCAGGAGTCTGTATCTGAGTGACGCAAATCGGTCACATTACGTTATGAAATGAAGGGCAGTTTCAGGTGGACTTCTGCAGAGATTACAGAGTTCATCATCCACGACCCAAATTATTTTTAAATGTCTTTTAAGTCTGCAGTGGCCTGTTAGTACTCCGATGATGAGTCGGATTTCTTTCCTAGTTAGGCCCAGCAGCCACTTTGTTTTGGAGGTAGAGGGTTTTTTAATAAATTGCTTCGCTTGTCTAAGCCCGGTACATTTCCTCCATTCTTTAAGTGTTTTCTTCCAAGTCCAATCAAGGACTTCTTTCCGCTGATGCTTTTTGGATATTCCTATTGCAGGTTCCGGCCCTACAATAGGAGATTCCGCTGCTTTCCTTGCTAGGTAATCAGCTTTTTCGTTGCCTTTAACTCCCTGCTAAACTAACTATAATAAGTTTTCGTAATGCTTACATTTATTTCTTTTTTTTACGATGACTTGGGATGTATAATAATAAATGTAAATGAATAAATACACTTTCTATTTTAAAAAATATGTTAGAAATAATTTTTCGGTTATTCATTATCTGAAGTGATAATGAAAAGTTTTTTTTTTTTTTTTTACTAATATGTCTTTAACAGGAATCAGCCAACCAACCTGTATTTACAAGTGACAATATAAATGTTTCTAGTCCTAAATTTTAGATTTAAAATAAAAAAATCTACTGATTGCTTCAATTATTTTCATGAAAACGTAAATATTATTATCAGGAACATTTAGTTTGGCACTCATAAATAAGGAGCGATTCGTATAATAGAGATTTGGGTAAAAAACAAAGTTTCATAAGCACACAAAAACATTATTCTTTTTTTTATTGAATAAAAAGTGTATTTAGGCAATTATGTTTATTATAATATATCCCAGATCACAGAAAATCAAGAAATAAAATCTTTGTAACAATTTATTTCTAATCATTTTTGTTGAATACACAGAAACATTGAGGGGACACGATCAAATCAAATCTTTTTTTTCACATCTTGACGTAGAGTATAATTTATTTCCCTGATGGATAAGTTATTCTCTAATAAACTTCAACTTAATTAATATTGACTTTTTTCACGAAGATGTTTTTCTAAAAGTGGGATATCTGTATTATAGTTGGAGAATTATTTAAAAAATTGCGACTAATTTATGATTTTTTAAAAACAGACTCAGCTTACTTTTGCTGCTCAACGGTTATAAAATTGAAGAACTCTATTTGTGTTTCAAGGACATTTTGTTCAGTTTACAGTGAACCAATTTTTAACTAATAACTTAAATTATATATAGCTTCAGTTATTCAGTAATATCGCTTATAATAATAATAATAATAATAATGGTTTATTTATTCTGGGACAAGTCCCTTTAGAATAATGTACAGAGATAGAATTGTGGGCTTTGGAGCCCCAGAGAATAATTACAAAATAAACAGATTTATATAATGAATAAATAAAAGAAAAGAATATTATTCACCTTCAATCTTAAATTAAAAAAATAAAAGTGAAATAAAAGTATTTAAAACAAACTAATTATTTATGTACATATCTTATAACACCTGTTTACAATTTTATGAGAACTGAACGGATAAGAGGTGATTGAATAGGCGGGATTTAAAGGTGGGGAGAGTATTGCAGCGACGGATGTAAGATGGGATAGAATTTCATATGGATGTGGATGGAATAATGAATGATCTGTCGAAAGCAGCGGTTCGGTGAGATCTTGCAAACAAATTTGATGACCGGGAAAGGGGTTTGCGGGAGTGGACAGAGAATATTATACAACAAAAGACATGACTTATTTAAAAACACAAAACTTAAACTTCCTACATTTCTGTCGAAAATTGTATCAATGTTTATATAAACTTTTTTGTAACTCTTGAGTTCTGCTATCACTGCTATAAATGTTTCTCCCTACTTAGGGGACATCCTGTATATTCTCATACCATGCTATTATATACCATACTTAAATATTTGCATTTATCTTACACAATTTCGTTTTACTTTACTTCTTTGTATTTATGTTTTAATTGACAACATACTATTTTTTATACAGTTTTTTTTTTTTATAAACTTGGTTCTCTATATAATAATGATAACGTTGCTATCTTGTCTTTACTTAGCTGTGATAGAGGCCTAAAACATATATCGAAACGTCGGCACACAGTAAATAAATATTTATTGAATATTTAATAGTTGACCGTTGCATTATAAAGGAAGAAGATAGTCCGGGGTGGCGGTCATAAATAGGCTAAATAGTAGTAAAACTATTTTTATTAATTGCCAACGTTTTGATCCGACTTTGCAGGTCTTCTTCAGCGCTAGAATAAGCTTATTCACATTGTTTATAATTTTTTGTCTAAATAATATGTAACTTCCACATTTCTCTATCTTTTTGTATCTTGTCGGTTCTAGCCCTGAAGATCTGCAAAGTCGGGTCGAAACGTTTAAATAAATATTTTTTTGTGTACTTCACTGACTGCTATCCCCAACCGACATCTCATTCCATCATGCTGTATAAGTTATCCTTTTACCAAAAGCAGATAAAGGAAGAAAAAGGCAGTGAACCAAAATGAGTATTTTGGCTACAAGAGACGAGCTTATGTAACAGAATCAGAAAATATTAGTCCATTGTCTCGAGACGGAGTTGATGGACGTCTCAGAACAACCAACTCTCTGAATGTTAAACAGGTTTTGTAAAACCCTATGAGTAAAGCGGCTGGCAAGGAAGCAATTTCTGTTGGATAAGTCACCTAAAAGGCGCTTCCTTCAAAGTGTGGTGAAATTATTCACTCAAAATATCAGAAAGACATGCAATTTTCAATAAAAATATTTAATTTCTACTGTCTAACGTACCAGTTATATGTGAGATTAGAATATAGCAATCACAGAAATTATAAACAGTTTCAAAACAAATAAATGAAAGCATAAACCGAATGACAGAAAATATACCCACAATAGGCATTCCTAATCTTACAATGCGAAGTCAAAAAAGAAATTAGAAGAATTTAGCTAAACGATAACAGTTTCCTGAAGGTCAGGTGAATTCATTTTCGTTTCACTTCATTCTTTAGAATTACAATGAGAGACAATGATGTGTTTGGAAGAAATTTCGATAGTTCAGAATTTAAGTCTGAGAAAAATATAGTATCAACGATAAGAACTACCTGACATTAAAAAACCATTTAATTGTATATAGATACAATCGAGTTTCATCAAAACTGTTAGAGCCATGGCGTAGCTGGTAAATCGATTTTAACCAACAAAATCTGGTGCGCGCAACACACAGCTTTCAATTATAGCTATACTATGAATAGAGATTATTTTCTGACAATGTTGTACCGAGCTAAAGCTTAAAACTTACAGCTAAAAAATCATTAAAACCATAAAAATAACAAAAATCCTATTTATTATATCAATGGTTTATTATGGATTGTACGACTATTAGTTATTAAACTGCTATTTTCCATTGCAAAGTATACTAAACTGGAATTACCCCTCACTCATTTATTATTTAACACATTGAAATAACCCTAATCGCGACCGCTATAGACAGGCAACATTGGAACAACTGAGAAAGATTACAGAATAAACAGCTGATCAATGTTCAAATTTTAATTTTTTTTAAAAGAAAAAAACGCGGCACTAAAACCACAATTGGTTATGGAACGCTACGCTGACAAATCATTCTTCTAGGTTTGGATTTATTTATCTTATCTATCTATTGTAGATCAATTGATGCTTGAATTGAAGAAGTTTTGATCGATATCCAATAGATTTTCGATATCGATAATGACAATAAGTAGTTATTTGAGAAATTCAAGGCTTTGAATGAAATCAAAACACTTTTACAGAAAGCACTCCATAAAATAAGAATACAATAGGATTTATCGGTAGGCATCTGAGTCACTACATTTGTGGAATACCCAACACTAGCTTATAATGTAGTCCAGCCTTCAGATAATTGCATCGATTATTGTTCCAAGATCGATTTATTAATGAGAGGTAACGGCAAGTATTTAACTTCAACTGTCCTGACCAAGGTTGGATGTATTACCATATCGAGGCCATGGACGACAATACCTGATGTGTCAGAACGATATGTGACAGAAAGAAATATGACAGATCTGTTTACCAAAGAGGATTAAACGACATATTTGATCGTCGACAGAGAATCGTGGAGAAAAGAGTTTGATATGGAATGATTCCAAAAACACTCATGGTTCATAAATAGCTGGTTAAAAATATTTGTTGGTGAAGAAAACTAAGACCAGGATATTCTGTACAAAATATTATTTTTACCTCTTCCATTTAGTTTAATTTTCATCGCCAGTAATTTAAGAAATAAAAAACTAGTTTGCTTAGGATCAATGATTGGTAGACATCTTACACCTCAGTATTTAGTTGTTAGCATATAATGACCAATAACAATTAAACAACAAAATCATTTCCTATCCGATTCAGCTTTAATGTGAATTGTGTTAGTTTTTAAAATCATCATATTGAATTCACGCCTTCCAAGACAAATAGTCTGCTAATGCAAAAAGAATATTTCGAATAGGATTGGTAGTTCCTAAGATATAGAGGGATAGCGCATTGATAGCAGTTAACTCTTTACCTTTATAAATAATTTCAGTATTTAAATTTGAGTTTCGTATTTATGGCTTTCTGTTAACTAGACAAGTTACACCTAAGAGGATTTACTGTATTTACATTACAGGAATTTGATCAAGGGATTAATCTTATATAAGAGTCGGAACCCACGATGGAGTCCGAGACCTTTCTTTCAGCGAAAACGTCGGCGAGTGGATTATCACTTGTCACCTTAATGGATCAGAAGTCGGAGCACAGTGTGATCGGTGAAAAATAATTAAATAAATACTTTATGACTTTTTTTTTAAACGAAACTTAGCTGTGTTTGTCCGCCCAATAATCCTCTTTAAATAGTTTTTACAATGACAAACTTTACTTTATTTTAAAGTAAATTTTGCCTAGTTTGCTATGGATCAATGTTTAGTTACTTAAATCAAATATTTTTTACGTTATCGCTTCCTATTCAACAAAAAACATGACTCGCTTAAAAAAACACAAATTTATAATTATCTGCTTTTCTGCTGGAAATTGGGCAATTGTTTACATAAACTTTTTTGTAGATCTTGATTTTGTTATTCCATCTGGCAGGGAGGGGGGGGATGGAGTGATTGATCGGAATAATGGGTTAAAGGATGGGGGAAGGTTGTCGAAAAACTTGATGTGTCTTCTTAATATGGGTTGTTGAACAAAGTCGAGCTGTAGTTCGATATGGATGTGCTTCATGTTTCGTCTTTCTAGAGTCGTCCCTTTGCAGATTTTCATGAGTATACTGTTCTGGTATTGTTGTAGTTTCTTCAGGGCTGTGGGATATAGGTAGTGTAGGAGGGGAACAGCATGGAGAAGTGAGGGTCTAAGTATGGCTTTGTATTTGAGTAATTTGAGTCTGAGTGACAGCCTTGGTGAATAGATAAGATGACGGAGTTGATTTGAGGGGGATTAGACTGTTTGTATTCTGTGTTGTATGTGTGCTGTGAATGATAAATTCATTCCTAGGTATGTCAGTTGTCTTTTTGTTTTTATGGTTTGTCCGTTTAGTTCAGAGTGTTTTTCAGTTGTTTTCTTGTATGAGAATGTGATTGCGTCGGTTTTTAGGGAGTTGATGTGAATGTTTATATCTTTAAGTTTGTCTATGAACAGTTGGGCTACTTGTAGATATTGATGTCTACTATCAACCTTTTAAATATTTCCCTCTACTCAGGGGACACTCTGTATAAAGAATCCGTTTGTTTAAATGCTTCTATTTCAGAAATTGATTGTCAAATTCAAACAATATTTTTTTTTTCGTTAAACAGACCGTTTAATAAGTGGGCGAACGGGTGGCCAAACGGGCTAACGTGTGTGCACAGCACCTCCGTTTCCCGGAAACCTGATCTATGAAACAATGGATTTAAAATAGTCACGAGTTCGCGTCCCGGTGCCAGGGGTCTTTTAAATCCCCGCCCACATCCTCTGCCCCGAGAAAACCCCGTATAGCCTTAAAGGCGAGGAAGAGGAGGACCCACAAAAAAAAAAATGTTTAATAAGGAAGAAGCTTTGATGCGGATCACTAATCGTATACAAAGGTCAATATCTATATATGAAATTTTGTTTGTCATATTCAATACATTTACAAATACATCAATTCGAAATTCCCAAGTCTATTTGTATATTTTTGCTACAAAACTAAGTACAAAATCTAGATCCCAATTCATATCTTATAATGAAATTTCATCTATTAAAGTATGGCAGACATCAATTATTAATAATAGACAACATGTAGGTTGTAGTTTGCTTTGTAGCATGTGCATGTTGCTTTCACTTTTTGACTGGGAACCTCTATATGAATTGGCTACGATGGCTTTGATTGTAATATCAAAATTACCACTTAGATCTTCAATTGATTATAGATACCAATACTCTATGAGTATCTTGCAGGCAATTAATAATAGTTTTTGGGCACTTATAAATCCCTGACGTTCAGCTAAATGCATTGATTGAAATTTAGGACTTAGGACTATAGTTTAATATATATATATATATATATATATATATATATATATATATAAAACTGCGGAGATAACTTGAACTAAAAGCACAGTACCTGGGGTGTTGACCTAGAGACTATGATTTGCGAATTCGAGCCATCGGAAGCGTACAGCGGTACTGAGCTATATTTTTTGGAGATTCTTTCTGGATCTATAATGATATGGATTGCTAGTGCTAACAGAGAATCGGTGCCTGTGGTTAATTTTAATTAATTAAGTCTTTGAATAGTTGCAAGATCCTCAAGTGTTTTCTTATAAACCCGATGACACTTTTCACATGAGAGAAAGCTTCCTTCTCCATTGCAAGCCATTTCTAGCAGCCTTGTCGTTGAACTGTCAAGCGAGCGTTGAGCTAATGTACCGAACTGGACTTCGGTTGGATTTTCCAACCGTTAGCTTATAATGCTGTAATGCTGTAATAAAAAATAATAAATAAAAAATAAAAAATCTTTCCTCACCCATTTTTAAAATTATTTTTTATGATAACCTTATGGCCTTATAATCTTATGGTCAGATATATATTTTTTTTCAGTAAACTATTCTTATTTTTAAGCGACTGAGGGTAGTATTGCTAATCGTGCCTTGCACTTTCCTATTATTTTTCTATCCCTTCCTACCTGAGATCAATGATTACATGAGATTACTTTTTAGTTCAAGTTCCCTTCTTCAGTGTGAGAACAGTTCTTGGAGATAAAGATATCTTGTATATTGATTTGTTAGTGTTTATATGTAGTATTTGTATAATAGCTTAAATGAAAATGCAAAAGCCTCACATCGGGAATTTTATTATGTAAGTTAATTAGATTTGTCAATACGTATCATAATATATTTTACATACATAGAATTTGTTTATAATTGCTAAATTGGATAGGCAGAAGTGTTACAATCATTAGTTGGTTGTTATGGAGTTAAGGCGTAAAACCTATCAACGCCGTTCAGTAAGTTTATATGTATATATTAATTCATAGTTATATCTGGTGGCTATGTATAAAAAAATAATAATAAAAATAAAAAAGGAAACGAATAGTAATAATAATTTTAAAAAAAGAGATAAAGTTTCAGATATTTAAAAAAAATCCCTCTTTCGAGAGAACGAATATGATTTTAATTAAGACTTTTTAAAATGCATGATCATAATGTCTTACTCCACGTTAAACTCAAAAACTACTAAACTCAAAATCAGTCTTTTTAACGGTGCCCGATAGTCTTTAAAGACTTCTGAAATGTAAATGTAAAGAAGCTATTCTACATCTCGCTCATTCAGATGCTTCAGCACCACGTTCACGAACTTTTAAGTGAACAGCTGGATGGACAAAACAGGATGGATCTTCTAATTTACCCTCACTTACGTAACGTTATAGCAGTCTTCTATTTGTATTCCTTGAGAAGTTGATCGATGGGCAATATTCCAGTCCATTGATTGTCGAGCTATTTAAATCGATTCATTGATTCATTGATAGGTGTGTGATCACGTAAGCAGAAGAGCTCAACAGAAATATTAACTACTACTCACCTTGCAGGGGTCAACAAATACAATCCTAATCAAAACAGAATCATTTGTTCTAGATCAGACAAAACATAGAAAACAAATTATTTACATCTATTTAATATACATTAGACATTACACGGTAACATCCTTAAAAGAAGTGTTTTGTAGTCATTATTTAGCCTCATGCATTTAAACATTTATTTAAATTGGTTTGAATATATTAGAATTATTAACCGTTCCCACAAACTTCATAAGTTATGAATTTCGGCAAAGTCATAATATGTCTATTTGGATTGATTGCATTGTCCAAGATAATGACTTAGATCTCTGGAGAAAAGTCCTCAATGGTAATATCTCCTACGTTGACTTTGAAAATTACTTATTTGCCCGAGTATACTTATCGTCTTAGAATTTAGAAACCTATTTTAAGAAGCCAGTACAAGCGATTTTTTGAATGATATACTATTATTTAGCTACTATTTTTCTTAACAATTCTATCAGGATCTGCAACCCCAGGTCTGCAGTTGTGGGATATCATGTTTACAGTTCTGATGAAGGCTCGATTGGCGAAACGATGACTGATTTGTTATTCGAATTAAGGGACTGGAGTCTTTTTTTTTTAATCTTCCAATAATGAGTAAGTCAAAACAATCTAAGTAAGTTTAATAAGTCGAAACATTTTAATTGTGCCTACCAAATATATTTATTATTATATTGTATTAGTTAGTAAATTATATATTATAGTGAATTTAAATTCTTATAACCCATTAAATATTGTTAAATATTTTATTTTATACATTTCTTTTAAAAAGGAAAAGCATTATTTAGTTATTAATTTTTTAAAATACAACCCAATTCAAAGGAAAAAAGCAAAAATAGATTTATAATGCAATATACAGATGTTACTGATGACTGAATTAAAATATATTTCAAGAAATAACAATAAAAAGACCCAATCTAGTAAAGAAAATTTTAAATATTGCCAACAATGAATATTTCAGGTAAACTTCGGAAAATATAACAGTACCTGTAGGTTATACGCTCAAATACTTTTTAAAAATTAGATAAAAATATGTTTTCATTAAATTTTCTAAGGTTGCTTATTAATAATTAAAAATTATAGTATGGAGGAAAAGCAATTTATTTTAACCCTTATACATTCACTTAATCCTTTAATTCATTCCAACCTCTTGACGACGTTTCGGACAATTTTCGAGTCGAAAAATTATATCTATAATATAAATCAAAATAGTCATAAATATATAAAAAGTATAACAACACATAAAAACAATTAACAGAAATCTAAAATATCAAATCTAGATACAAATAGTAAATTGGTAACACGGTACTCTTTGAAATATATCTGATAGTAATTATAATTCAATACAGCATATCACAAGAGGTATCTATCCTGTCTAGAGGTGGAGAGACACAGCTCTGGCGGAAAATATGATCTAAAATAAAACTAAGGCTCAATTATTGATTTGTGTGTTTCGTTATTGTTGGTTGTTTATTTACAAACGACACTTGATTTTCAACATAAGTTTGAACGAGTTAAGTAATTTTCTTCAATTTTTTTTTATTTATTTTTTTTATTTAGACAAATAATATTCTGTCTTGAGGACAGTAATTATAGTGATAAATAAACATTCACACCATATATACAAAAAATATAAAATTAACAAAAGTAAAATAATTACTAAGTAATAATAAATAAAAACTATGTACAATAAAAAAAAATAAAATAACCTAAATATAAGTAAATTAAAAACATAAAAACACAGTAATACCTATATACAATATATACAAGCTTCTTCAATTCAAAATTTAATTTGACCAATTATTTTTTCATGTTTTATTATTCTCTAACTACCCAGGTTTAATAAAAGACCAATGATGACGAAATTAATCCTAATACTGAATCTCAGTTGCCGAAAAACTAACTGAAGTCAATCCGCCATGTTTGGACTCCATTTGGGGACAGTGCGGTCACTTTGTTTTTGTAGAAACATTAGTTGTTTTTTTTAAATAAATATTTACAAGGTACACAATTGTGTGTAATTTATTGGGATGTAGGGGAAGGGTGAACGGTAACCATCGTGAAACATACTTTCAAAACACCTCAAGAATTGGCTTTTTCCACCATCTTCCAGTCCTTTGCTCAATATCTTCAAGGAAAATCTCCAAATTCTCTGGATAACGTTCAAAATACCATTACAGAATTATTCTGTTCAAAACTGAAAGAGCACTTTTGTGCTCGAAATGGGTAAGTTTTGGAAGCTCGATAGTCGCTTCCTATTGAGCTTAGAAAAAAGTAGTAGATTATTTTGAGCTGTTTACTATTTAACACAATCATTTTTTATCTAAGTTGTTTTAAGAAAAAGATATTCAGTGTAAAACACCAAAAAAATGTTTTTTGGATCTTTGCCGCGAACCCACAATGCTTTCAAGGGCGGAAACTTGGTTTTTTTATATTCACTACATTTAGTCCGTGGTATAGTCCCCTTTTTATCAAATTATCAGCGTCCGCCTGAAACTACGTAAATAGCTTCATCTCATCGTAGCCTACATGTATTTTATTTACGAAAATTCTCAGAATCGGGGCGTTTTTAAACCGGAGATCTGAAAACTTTGTCTATTTAATTTGGTACTAATAACTCATGAACTCTCATTTGCTTTCAACATGAATCATAAGATAATATGATCACAAAATCGAAAAGAAATGTGACCTACAAAAATATTGGGTCGTTTGGGCCATATTTTCTAATGTAGGTTATATATTTTCGAGTGTAGGTCATCCCAAACGGATCTATATTTTTACAGGCCACCTTTTTGATCATATTATCTTACAATTCAAGTGGAAAGCAAATGGTTATTCATGAGTATTTAGTATCTAATTAAATAGACCTTCTTATATTTATATTTATTTCTTTATTATTTGTATATATTGTATGAATGAGAACTTTTAGCCCTAATGCTTATAGCCCTCCAGCAGTGGCTGATTGTATTATTATTCAATAAATAGATTTAAAAAAAAAATTATATAGACAAAGTTTATCGATCTCCAGATTATAAAAAAAAAAAAACGATTCCGAAAATTTTCGTAAATAAAATATTTGCAGGTTATGATCAGATGATTTACGACGTTTCAGGCGGTTGTTATTAATTTTTAAAAAGTGCTCTGTGTCACGGACTAATACCTCACTATATAAATAGGAAATTTAAATTGCCCGACCTTTTGTAAGGTAACACGTCTCGTTTGACTGAGATAATTACACGTTTTATGTAAATTTCTAATAAAATATTTACTAGCAATATTTTGACCTTTGACCCGGTAGATCGGCCAGGACAGCCCACCGTGTGGCGGCTGATACGACGAAGGAAGTGGGAAGCCACTTGAAGCTGCCCCTCCTCTGGAGTCTGGAGAAAGCCTGGCAGTCCCGTTGTTGCCGCCGAAACGTACGCTTGTGGTCGACCATGCTCTTCAAACAGGTACGCGATCTTTTAATATCTTCATTCCAGTTGTGCTAAATTACGAAAATATTTTTTAAGGCAAATTAATAGCAACACAATAATTATTATGGATATTGCATCATATTAATTACATTGTTTATTAAAATACCGCTGAAGTAATTACCGATTCTAAGGCAACTATGAAGAAGTCAATTATAAAACTTAAATATAGAATAATTTATAATGTGTATTGACTCTATTTATTTTATAACATCTATCCTGTTCATTATAAAAAGTTTAATGCAAACAATTCTGGTTCTTCTTCATATTTTACAATTCTGTCAGGTATATAAAAATATTTAATAAATATTGGTTTTATTAAAATGAATTATAAAAATATATTATCAACAGGATTAATAAATAAAAATTATCAAAGCGAATCATGTTCTCTCTATCATTTATAGTTTTTTTTTCTAATATTTTGCGACTGCTTCCGTTTAAATATTTAATTTCATTTACAAGGGGAGTTCACAGTGGGTCAACTTTGCGGCTCTATACGCTACTTCCATAAACAAATTATAGCTGAGGATATGAAATAAAAATGTCTAAGAAGTTTTTCTTAATTTTTAGCCTAAGAAAAAAATTAAATCCAAAAGTTATTTATGTCGATTGGAAGAGTAGCTTTCCAACAATATAGTATTAACGTTGAATTTGGATAAATGCCTGAGTTATGAGCGTATTAATTTACGGCCAAAAAACAAAAATGATTCAAGAAATTCGGGTATTAAAAATTGCAATTTGTGGTTTCTAACAAAATGCGCATTTAAAAGTTTTAAAAGAAACAACTCAAAGTGCCTTTGGTTTTTGTAATTTATTATCAATTTGAATGCTTTTTGTACTATATTTAATATTTTGCTTTTTATGCAAAAAAAAAATTTTGATTGATGTAAATAACCTGAAAATCGAATATTAATTTCAATTAATTTATTGCAATTTTTTTAGTTTATTTATTTATCTATTCTATCTTATTATCTACTAGTATCTATTATTATCATTAGTTATTTGTTTTATTCTATTATTTTTAATCCTTTTTTTTATTTATATCCCCTTTTTTTTATTCCATCAATTCTTTTATTTAATTTTTATTTTTTTTTTAATATCATACATCTGAACAGTATAAAAGTAGTGTAATTTAGTTGATCGGGCTGTAATACCTGGATGTTTTGCGCCTAGACATCGGAACAAACAAATAAACCTGAAAATTCGGTCAAAGAAAATGCAAAATAATATAAATTTTGTTTTAAATTACAAACAATATTTTATCTTAACTCCTAGGGCCCACTGAACGAATGTTGGGACATGTGCTATTTTTTTTTTAAAATAAAATAAAAATAATAATAAAAATATTGGTCACGTATTGACTGTGACCTCTTATTTTTATATTCTCTATGATAACAAGTATGATATGATTGATTAAATAACATATATTTATATGGTTTTCTGACTACGGCCAAGAATACCACATAATTAAGTTTCCTTTTATTACAACTTTTTAAATTAAATTTATTAAAACTTTGTGTTTCATAGAAAGAAGGTAGTTTAATCACATAAGGGGCACTCACAGCAGAGCTAGGCAAAATGTATTTTAAATATTATTTTAAAATTAATTATTTAAAATACCATTTATTTTGTGTTTTTAATTGCAAACTATTTTTTTAATTAAATATTTTCCGAAAATATCATTCAAATATAAAACTCTAAAATTATTATGTATTTTAATTTTAAAAACAAAACAAAATACAAATAGAAAATAAAGTCTAGTTGACGATAAACACATAATTCACGGAACTTACTCTATGAAGTAATTTATTTTGCGTATTTAGAATACAAAATAATTTTTTTTGTTTAGTATTTTGGAAATAAAATCCAAATACTTGTTTTTGTATTTAGTATTTAAAAAATAAATTACAGTCTCAAACAATCTGTTTTATATTTTACATCTTAAATTTCAAATTACAAAAAAATGGATTATAAACTATTTTATTTCTAATAATGCCCAAATCTGGGTTAAGATGAGTGGCACACCGATTTGAATAGATTTTTTTTTGTAATTCTGCATCGAAAAAAATTAGAACTATTTCTAAAAAATATCTTATTTCTTTATTTATATAAATAAAAAATATACCAAAATTCAAACTTTAGCGTATTATTTCTTTGGAGGATTCATTTTCCAGAAGTCAACCAAAACATTCTTAATCCCTCAGGATTTGCCCCAAATTCAAAGTTATTATAATTTTTATTTTAAATCTTATGTTCTAATTAGTTTACAGAAATGAGGTTTCTCATTTTTTGTGTAGTCTATAGTGCCGCAAATTATTGACAATGTTCGTGTGGATCTGTGTTGTCCTCTCGAAGTTATTCCAATTTTTTTTTTATTTAAATCTCCTTCAATAAAAAGGAGGAGGAGATAGATGAATAGATGAATATTCATAAAAGCAAATGACAAAAACAATCGAATCAATTTTACCTAAAAACCTCACGGAAAAATATATTATATGCATAAAGGATTATGAAAACTCAACTTAATTGTATTTATTTGTAATTACTTTATGGCAAATCATTAAAAAAAAAAAAAAAAAAAGAAAAATTTTGAATATTCTTATTATGTTGGAGTAAAGTAGAAAATATCAAAAGATTGATGACTTATCCATCAAAAGAATATTTATTTCTCCCTCGCCTTTATTGCACATCCATGATAAGCAGTAATAAATAATGCACCTCTCTGTGACAATAAAAGTCCCCATGACATTTGTGTCTAAGTAACAAGCCCGCATGGATTGATGCACACTTGAGTTACATGAGGATTGGACGGCAAGGAAACAGAGAAAAAAAGATTTTTGTTTTTTTCAAGACATGTTTCAATATTATTTTCAATAAGATTTATATGAAGTTTCATTTTGTGTAATTATGTTTTCCCAGGATCACAAATTTTTAAAAATAATTATATTAGTAAGTAATTCATATTTCTAAAAGAACTATTGCATAGGTTCTTGTAGTGGATGTAAAAATTATCTATTGTAACCAGGTTAATGACATATACCAATCTGTATGTCCCGCGCCACTGTAAAATAATGCTAAAGTAATTTTTTTTTTTCGGGCACAGGTTTAACATTTTTTTCACACATTATTCGTTTTATTTTTAGATACGGATTATCTTGAAATTTGAATAAATTTCGTTGAATTGATTTATAGTATTTAACAAGAAAAACTAGTACTTAATCAGTCGAAATTATTTATATGTCCTTATCAGTTAACAATGATGATAAATAGTTATTTCAATTAATTTTAATAGATAACGCTTAAATTATTACCATATTATGTGTTTTCCATTGCATTTTGCAATTAATTAATTAAACAATGATCGGACCAAGATTATTATCTACATAGAGAAGTTATCTCGATTATGATACCATTATCATAAAAATAATTTATGGGATCTTACTGCAACCTTTACTCTAAAATAAAATATATGCCTGATGACATATACTTCAGATTTCACACATTTATTTTTTGAGAATAGCTCTGACGCTATTAATAAACGCGATACATCAAATTACTAATAAATGGTTTAGTATATAAATGTGCATAAAATCCCCAGGTATTTTGTTGAAAATGTATTAAATCACATATTTCTTTTTCATGACTAAAAGTGAATCTCAACTTATTGTATAACAAATCTCAACCTTATTAAAATTAACTTAAGGTTTATTAAGCAGGGAAGTTTTTCTAAAAGTGGAATAACTTTGGCCGAGTTGGAGTACAATAAAATAATGCTCAATAATCAATGATTTTATGAAAAACAGACTCAAATCATTTTAGCAAACACAAATTCTACCTGCGCTTAAATTAAATATTGTGTAGTTTACTATGAAGTAGATATTAATTACCTCAATAAGGCTTTTTTTGTTTTGGTTATCTTTTCATATTCAATAAAAATCGTATTTTAATTGAAAAATTCAAAACTTTCTCAAATATTTTAACCTTTCGGAAAAATCGGAGTTTTGTTAATATGAACTTTTTATATATCTTGTCGAGATCTATTATCACCTTTTTAAATATTTTATTTTACTAAAATATTTTTTGAGCCATTAACATAAAGGTGAACGAACAGTCACCCTGCCAGCATTTTGCCAATCCCGGCATCACCAGAATAGAAAAAACAATATCACATATATGCAGAAAGAAAAAAGTAGAAAAAAAAAACTTGCTGTTGGCATCTCACCAAACCATCCAAATACATACAAAAGGAAATAGAAGGCTCCCATTAATACAGCAGAGGAAGGACACATACTATATAGAACAGGTGATTAGCACACACACACACATATATATATATATATGACGAAGATCTTATCTTTAATGAAATAGTCCATATAAGTTATCGTGAAATCAACTGTATTTTGTTAATAGGTGGTCGTTAACTGTTATAATGCCATTAATCTTCGGTTATATTTCTGAAATTTTTGACTGAAAGATTGTATTTACGTGTAGTTAGTACGTGGGTCTTTTTGGATGACGAGTGCATCTGGAAAGCGTAGGTGTGCTTAAGAAAGTAAATGCAAATTTGTAATTATTTTTATAGTTGAATAATATTCTTAAAACTTTTTACATTATGCATAATTAATGGTTGGTAAATGAACGTTGAGCAATGCGATCAATGCCCTAGATTTTTACTACTTTACGATTAAAAAAAAAAAAAAAAAAAAAATCATAGTCATTGTTATGTATATTTGGTATAGCGTACAGTGGCATGAAACGCTGTTTTCTCTGGACATATTTTTTTCACACAGGCATTCCTTTATAATAATTTTAATAAGGTTTATATTCTATGTTATTTGTCGAATTAAATCGAACACGAAGTATGTTTGGTTGTTGGAGTAACGTGATTTTTTTTATTAATTTTTTTCTTATTCATCTCCTGTTCTAAACAACTTTTAAATCAAACAAGTTTGAATAAAAGGAAAATGATAAACATGAAACAAAAATTTCCAGTAACCGTAGTATTTTTTAAAAATAGATAAAAATAAAAATACTCTACTTATCTGCTGAATAGGATTATCGTTATTAGGATTATCTTATCGTTGCATAAGCATGTTCGGTTAATCTATACTATATGCGATACATTAAGAAAAACTTTAAGTAGATTTATTGTGTAATTATGTATGAAATATATTTTAAAATCTTGACTATGTATTACAATTTCTTTATGTTCAAGATCTGTAATATTTTCACGGGGCATAATTTTTTAACAGATATAATGATTATTTACGTGGCCTTTTTAGAGGCTTCGTAAGATAAGAAAAATTACAAACAATCACCGCCGAAATCAAGAAAAATATCGGAACGCGGAGATCGTAACTGTAGATAACATGTTAAAGGTTTTATTCACTTAAACAATATTTCAGTTTTATAAAAATAATGGCTTATAAACCGATACATCGATTTAATAAAAAGTAATGTTTTATTAGATGAAATATCATTTCAAAAATATAAATAATAATAATAATTCAGATGTTTTTTTCCTAATTACGTATATTTAAAAAAAAATATACATTTTTATACTCACACAATATACTAATACAACTAAGGCAAAAACGAATGTTATGTTTTTTATGAACATGTGAATAATTATATTCATATATTAATAATTTCTCAAGTGTGCTGAGGTAGGAGAAAATTTTTGGAAATTACATTCGAATTTACCTTACTATAATTTTTGAAGCCTTTTTTAAAATTAAATTCAATGAATTTTTGTAATTGTTGAATTTATGAAAAAATCCAATATAAATCCGAAAATAAATTACTTTATAGGACTGGTTATACAAATATCTTTAATATTTGCAGTATTTTTTAATATCAAACGCATCCTTTCAGTCCAAAGTCCTCCGAACAATAGTCGATGCTCCGTTTTATGTAACCAATAAAACCCTATATCATGACCTTAATATCCCATGTTTCCTCGATCTTACCCCTAAAAATTTTTCCAAATTCCATCAGAACCTTATAGATCATCCAAATTCCCTAGCACAACCCCAATCCAGTTCCACTCATCCCTACAATTCTCTTCGAAGGTTGAAGCGGCAGTGGCCCAGAGATTTTTTGTCGTATATATTTTGGAGTTCTGGCAATGGCCAGATTCTCCACTCAAGACATGAGTGTATGTGGCTAAAGCGCTCTCGCTCAAACTCCACTGGATTTATCACCAGTGACGCGGTTGAGAGAGTAGCGCAGGGATCTCTCGGAGTTCTGCTTTTCCTTCTATAGTTGGAGGGAGAAGCCTGGCTTGGGGTTCTCTACCAAATTGTATATATTGTATATAGGTATGACTGTGTTTTTATGTTTTTTAATTTACTTATCATTTTATATTTTATTGTTCATAGTTTTGATTATTATTTAACTTTTGTTAATTTTGTATTTTCTGTACTTATGGTGTGAATCTGTTAATATACCACTATAATATATTGTCCACGTGATTGTTATAATTCTAAAAATATAGATAAAAAAATAATAAAAAAAATATTTGCAGTAAAAAATTCTGCATATAATAGGCTTCTTACAAAATGTTTAAAAATAAGACAAATAAAATTATGATTGAGTAGAATAAGATTTTTAAAATATTTAATTTCTCACCATATAAATTAAAGTTTTTGAAAAGATTTTTTTTTACCATTGAAACCTTTAAGAATTGCTTGAAAAAAGACCATCATGTAAGTTTATACACTTTTTAAACTAATTTTCCACTACTTGTCCTGCTGTGCAGCGATTAGATAAATTCTTTGTTTAAAAAAGTCAAAGATGAAATAGTAAATAATTTCATCGCGGAAATACAATCTTTCATTTTCTAATTTGTAATGTGTTAATCTATTACAAGAGCAGGCTGAATATCATGCCATAAAGATGAATGATGATCAGTCATTATAACCATCTGTCAACATTAAAGATGGCAGCCAGTTCGATTACTCCACGCTGGGTGGACTTCTGTGTGTGATTTATGAAGTTCCTGGATATATTCAACCTTGACCATACCTGCAACTAGTCCACCGGTCTTGAATATGATCGAGTTTATATTTAATTCAATAAAAATATATCATACATACGTTAGATAGCAGATTATAATTCAATAAATATAATTATAAATATAATTTTATAATAAGGACAGATTGACAACATTTATTTATTAAATCACGTGATGTCAATTATAAATTAATTCTAATTAAAACAACTTGATAATGTCGACATATTCCAGTAGAATTAAAATAATTGTTTACAACTTTAAGTATAACAAAGCGCTTGGATACATTTTAGAACTTCTTTAATAAAATTTAATATAATAGCATGATCATTGATTCCGTTTGCTCATATTCGAAACTACTCAGTACGGTAATAACGGCACACACACTACCGTTAATTGAAATGTCGTAGGAAACTTGTTTAATAGTGGTACAGGCGGATCTACGGAGGAGAGGGGAGACCTTTCGTGCTGAAGCTCCCTTCCCCCAAAATGGTGAAAAATATCCACGTTTTACCAAAAAAAAATTATCTCTAAAAATATTATTGTTCTTTAATTACATTCATTAGGACTTGAAGAATCACCTAAACACCATTTCTTGTTAGTATTCAGCATCTTTCTCTTTCTTTCAAAGTAATTATCGTCATATATATATATAAGAAAAAAAGACTAAAAAAAAAAAAAAAAAAAAAAAAAGAAGCCCCCCAAAAATAATTAATTCCTGGATCCGCTAGTAAATAATGGTAAGACTAGGTAATAGTGATCTTATCTCATTAGCAGAGGTAGACCATTTATTATTCCACAGTCTCCAACAAATCGAGAAATAAATTTATGTACCTTCCAATGAAGAAGGACCTAAGGACAGAAGCGGAGAAGAATGAGAATTTTTCAATTAATTTTCACAAGCTATTCGAGATTCTTCTGCCACTTCTTCTACTTTGCTAATTTGATCACCGTTTCAGCCCGAAATCTTTAGAGTACATCTTTATTATTTATTGTCTTTTAGTTTAACCTTTCGGGATGAGCTCATAGTCTTAATGTGCGATCACTATCATGGTAGTGTGAACCGTAGGCGGCCGCGGTATTCATTGAAACTGGTGACAGTGCAGAATTGTATCAACAGGATGATGGCCAGAACAGCTGTTCACTGTCGGTTTCCTAAAAGGCAGATAAGGATCGAACAGACATTGATTGACTGAAATCGAGACTTGTTTTATTGTTACATAGACTGTATTTAATGGTGATGTTTGGCGAACGAGATATTGAGGTATTCATTAAGACGGCAAGCATACGATGATGTGAGAAGAATACCAAAATTGATAATAAAATAGATTTTTATTATACTGTGACTGTTATCCCTTTAGGACAAATTATAGATACAGAGGAAATGCCTGTGTGGCCATAAAATTAAATAAAATATTTGCGATTCTCTTTAAAATTAAAATATTGGAAGAATAAAAAAACATAAACAAAAATACTAAAAACATACCGATATATATAATACAAACATGTGAAAATAAAATAACATAAGCAAACCAAATCATTTCGGGGGGAACTTAAAAAGTTCTCATCTACTTTTCATGAACAATCGGGTTGGGAAAGAAGTAGGTGCTTAAAAAGGAGAGATTTAAATGAGGAAACTGATTTTGCATGTCGGATATCAAGAGGGATGTAAGGCATGGAGACCTCTTGAATTATAAAGGATTTGTCAATCACAGCAGTTCGGTGAGGCGGTGGAAAGAGGTCAGAAGTACGGGATCTTGTGGGACGGGATTGAATGGAATATTTAAATTGTAGGTTGTGAAAAATATAATGTGCAATACTTGTTAATATTTTCAATAATTAACTAAATATATATTTCACTAAATAAATATTTCACTATCACTAAATTCACTTCAATTTTGGTCCAATCGAACATGTGGTTTTTGAGGTAAAAGCATATTAATAAAACATTTTACGTGAACGCAATTCTTAATTTTTCAACCATTATCTAAAATTTCTCCAATTTTGAGCTAAACCGAATGAGCCTTTTTTGGACTATGACTGTGTCAAAGAAAATGCATTTACGCATCCAGATGAGAAAGTGATGAATGGTATTAGAAAAAAATGATATTGGATCCGCCTAACTAACAATCAGAACATTTCAAAAGTTTATAAAAGTCGGAAAATATTCTCTTCCCTTGGATTTGAAAAAACAAATTTGCATCATGATGTTTTTTTTATTTGTTATTTTAATGAAATTTACAACTGTATTACATGAAAAATACAACAAGTAAATGTGGCATTGTTAACATGACATTTACAACATAAAGAGAAATTACCCATTGGTAGAACTCAAATTTAAGTTCTATATTAGAAGGTCCCGAGGCCATCTTCATTTCAGACGCCTCGGAGGGTTATCAGGAATAGAAGAGGGAGCAATATTGGAAACATGAGGCTTAGGATGGTTCAGAAGTTTATTATGGAAGGATAGGTAGATATAATATATAATCCAGATGGATTGGGCTAAATCGACATTTTGAAAGTGGTGAGCATAATAGCCACAGTCTTAGATTTATTGTTCTTTTATTTATTATTGATAAGTGGAACTCATGTTTTCTGTGAAAGGCAGTCCAAAGTCTTGAAATTATCGGTCCGAATTATTATCGAAGTATATAGAAGAGCAAGTTTCATGTCGACTAGTGAAAGTAATGTATTGTGATTTGTCTTGGTCGATTCGAATTTGGCAATCATGAAGTTTGTTAGGTAATTTTGAGTCTGTGAGCCGTGTTTTGGATTTTTATGTCTTCTTATGATTACTGTGTGGTCTTCGTAAGTCGCTGATTGAGTTTCGGAGGTGGTGTGAAATATCATTACTGCATAAGAGATATAACAGTGGAGTGAATACTGACCGTTAAAGCAGTTCTTCTAAGGCTGGTCTAATGGAGGAAAATTCTAGAAAATGGTTCTTCGCCTTGACAGACATATTTTTCTATCAGAAAAAAATGAAATATTGTTCAAAAAAAATTAACTTCAATAATCGACGAGCTAGATAGATGTACGAATATGTTCTAGGGTGGAAATATCCAGATAAATTATATTTTAAGTTAGGCGTGCGTGTAATAATTGAACTGACAATCACCTACGAAAATGGCATGTAATTATGATCGGCTGTCATCGATCATATAAATTGCATAATATTAAATATGGTTCAGACATTGATGTATTAGAAAGAAGGCAATGCGTACAAATGGCACGAGTTGAGATGTTGATATCGACAAATGTAGATTTTGTAATTTTTTAAAAATGAATAACTCAGATTATTATAATCCAACATAATTATGTTCAAGCGGCAAAAGACCTACGAGGTATATAACACCAATAGAAAAAAAGAAGATATTTTTCAATAATTTATTCTAATAAATTTGGAAATATTACCATTCATCAGATACATCGAATGAATCCACTTTTGCTTGTATTATACGATACGTCAAAATATTAATCAATGTTTGATCTTATCTTATATCCAATCTTGTACCATCTGAAATTCTATTGCTTCCAACATTCGCTATTTAAAGACTTTTTTTCTTTTTTTAATCGTCGTCAATTAAATCTTATTTTTTGGGAATTTTAAATGATTTTTTAACAGCCTTATTTCCTAAAAAAATAGTTACTTTTACTCTTTAATAACATATTTTTATTTAATAATAACATTAAAAATTACTCTATAATAGCAATAATCTAGATATGTTTTCTCTTAAATAAAATTATTATTACAAAAATAAATCTATAATAAATAAATAGTATTGTTATAAGAATTAATATTAAGGTTGATTCACATAAATAGCAGTAATATGACATCGAAATTGAGTACTGGTATCCGTACCATTCATAATTATTTTGTTCACAATTTTCGATACTTTTCTTAAAATAGTAAAATATTTATTATTATTATCATTTATTCTTTCTCATGGAAAATTACTTAAACAATACATTTCTAAATAGGTTTCAGTAGGTTAAGCATTGAGCCAACCTTTTACATTTCTTTAACGTTAGATATTAATCATTGAACCATAAAACTTGGTAATTAAATATTACTGAAGAGGAGGGCGAAGACTCCCTGTAACGTTCCATAAATCACAATAAAAGACAAATTTGATTAATTTAAATTGACCATAAGGTAAATGAATCAGTGTGATTTTTAATTTAATTTAAAACATTTTAAATTTAAATAACTACCAATATTACCAAATTAATTAAATTTTAACAACGGGTAGTTTCTTTTCATGTTGTACATTTCATGTTACCAATTTAAAATTTATTTGTTGTATTTGTTAACTAATACAGTTGTAAATTTCAGTAAATATATTAATAAAAAAAATTAAACAACGAAAATAAAATTTACTTAATATTCTTTGTGTTATAGGATTAACTGATTATTGTGGAAAATTATGTAAGTCAACTTTATTATTGTGTACTATTGGTAGTATTATTGGTGTACCGAGAAAAAAAAAAATACTTTGAGAAATTTTAGTTTTATGTGATTAGGAAGCCATGGTAACCGTAGCATCGAGTTTCACTAAAGCGAGTATAAGATTGGGTCCTTTTTTTATCTCAAAATCAGTACATTTTAGTGATTTAGGGCGGAGGGCTCAGTATTGGTTGTGTTGCCCAAATGCAAGACCAAAACTCGTCTTGGTCTTGCGCAAGAGGCTCGCGATTATCTACTAGCTTACTACTATTTATTAAACATGTTAGATATTAAAAAAACGCCACAGAATAGGTTTTATTGACATAATCGTAGTAAAGTCTAACCAAATTAATAAAATTAATTAGACTGTACATTAAAGACATTGTCAAGATAGTGATAGACCCAAACCCTGGAATGGAAGAGTTATAGAGTAAAGACAATCTATACCATGCCATCAATAATATAAATAAAAAACCTGATGTGCCCCCTCACATGAATTTCCTACCAATTTTAAAATTTTGTTTTCAATTTTAAATATGAGCATTAAAAACAACACAATTGAATTAGAATAATTTTTCTGATAACCGGTCAGAGAAATCATTAAATCATTACGAATTCTTTGATGAACTATAACAATGTAAACGGGCAAGTGAACAATTATTAAAATCAGTGTATAAAACTCAACACACTGTAACGTTGCTAAAACTGGTCCAATTTATACGAATTTCCTATAGTTTTATGGAAATTTAAAAAATATTTTAAAAATCTTCAACTAAATACTATGGAGATATATGGATAAACTTAACTAAACCCTGAATGAAAAATTGGAAGATTTAAATGCAAAAGTACATGGTTATACCAATTCTTTACAAATAATAACTAAACGTTTTTAGTATTAGTAACTATTTGGCCTTAATTATTATTCACAACATTTTTTTTTTAAATAGTCCAGGTTTGATCTTGGTCTTGCAACATTTGGCGGTCATGGTCTTGGTCTACCAACCAAGACCAATTTTGGGCAACACTAGTTATAGCTCTAAAGAACTGTACTCGGGCATGTTGTCTGCTTCCAAATATTTAAAAGGAAATTTATCTCAATCTTTCGAATTTTTAAATATCCTAATTTTTTCAATGATTTTTATTGTAATTGCACTAAGAATATGAATTTTAAAAATTATGATTTCTACTACACCATGAAATTCTCTTTCAGATGATATCTCATTAATCAAAATCTATCGCTCCTGAGAACCAAAAAAGGGATCACATATAGCATAGATAGTCAACAGTAAAGATACCAAACCATTTAATAAAGCTCTCTTTTCTACATTTCTAGATTGAGCCATCCGACGTTCGACATTAATCATTGAAACATAAAACTTGGTAATAAAATATTACTGAAGAAGAGGACGAAGATTCCCCTAAACATTCAATAAATTCCAAATTTGATTAATTTAAATTGACCATAAGGCAAATAAATCAGTGTTATATCTCATTAATCAAAATCTGTCGCTCCTGAGAACCGGAAAAGAGATCATATAAAGCATAGATAGTCAACAGTAAAGATGCCTAAGCATTTAATAAAGCTCTCCTTTCACCTTATTTGATGCTACGCCATGCGTTGTATGATTGTAACAAACAATCATTCGAACATTCAAGGCCGCTGGCACAGACCATCTATCGCCTGCCCTGGACAAGAATGTGATCTGATTAGCTAGGAGCGGTCCTAGCCCTGACTTTGCGATAGCTATCAACAAGGCTGTTTTACAAACATCAACAATGATATTACAAAATTTGGAACTGGTATCTAGTATCTAGAACCGATATCAGAGTCAGAGAATGGATGCTAATGAAATAAAGACTGACACTTAACACTCCAAATATGATAAATTATTTTTTTTTTTAGATAACTAATACGTTTTCATTAGTCAATGAATGACCAACGGGCAGAAATAGACAAGCGCATAACTAGCGCAAACAGAGCTTTCTTCACTCTCTCAAAGATATTTAAATCCCGAAAAATCTCAAACTAAGGGTGAATAATGCTATGATAAAGCCAGTTCTAATATATGGCTGTGAGACCTGGACACTAACCGGTACCATTGAAGAAAGAAGTTGAAAGATTTAAGAAAAAACTCCTCCGCACGATAACCGGAGCGATTTGCGATCAAAGTACTAACACTTGGAGAAGAAAGACCAACAAAGAACTGGTTACAGAAACCGGTCAATCAATATCCTATGATATGAAGGCACGGAGGTTAAGATGGGCGGGACATGTAGCTTTTAGCAATCCATCTGGAAGACTCTACGTAACAATGAATGCCTCAATAGGAGGCAAAATAAGACGTGGAAGGCCTAAAAGCATAAGGATGGAATCAACAAAGATGCAATAGAGCTGCGTGTAGATAAATGGAAAGAAATAGTCAAAGACAGGCGGAGATGGAGCAAGCTTTTTAAGGAGGCAAAAGATCAACATGGTTTGTAATGCCTACAGAAAAAAAAATAAAAATACGTTTTCATTATCCATGAATAGATTTGCAAAAGATAATCACAAATCATATAGGTCATTGAAAAATGGTATTAATTTTTTTTTGGCGAATGGTAATGCCGAACTCTAAGTAAAGAACTTGTTTTGACTGTGGTGTCAAATTAAAAACAAAAATCGCCACAGTAGTCTAAGAGAAAGGTAGACTTCACAAAGTGTGTCTAAATGACGAATAATAGAAAACAAAACATTTTTTTTTTTATAATGAAGAGAAGAATAGTTGGGTTGGTCAGTCAAAAAAGAAGGCAAAAAATAAATGATAATATTTATTTTTACATATGCCGACGTTTCGACCTGAAGTTCAGGGCTAAGAAAAGAACCAGATAACAAGGTATGAGAAATATAAAAATTACAGTAAAATGAAGTTGTTAGAATAATGACAATAGTAAGAACAATAGACAAATAATAATAACAGGTACAAAGTGTAGAATGATGAAGTAAACATAATCAAAAAAGGTGACATAAGTATTGTAAAGGGAATCTTAGAATAAAATGTAAAACAGAAAAATATGAAGTTATATAAGAAATGGAAATAAATAGTAAAATTAAGATAGAGTGAATAGAATATTTAGATAGAAAATTGAGAAGTTGTAAAGTCTATCAATATGTACAGACAAAGTATGAAATAATAAAGAGTTAAAACAGAGAAAAGGAATGAAAGGAAGGAGAAGAGAAACTGAGAAGGTTGAAATAAGAAAGAGAATAAGTATGATAAATGATAACAACCTGACTGCTCCTAAGGTTATTTTTTTTAATAATATTAATATGACTTTTAATTTAAATTATCTTTTTGTTATTACTAGAAATTCTATTTTGAACAATAACTGTTATAACAAATATTATAAATATCGCATCAAAGTAAAGAAATGAATTAAGAAACACTGAAATTGTAGCTCTATTAAATGTTTAAAATTTAAAAGGGTTGAAAAATATAATATTCTAATATATTCTATCAAGCATGTAATGCTAATGATGATAATAAACCTGAGATTGTTATCTTGTATTTCGCATTTGTATTTTTTAATTTTATTTATTTGTTTTTTACTTCAGTAAATATGCAATCATATGGATACATTATAAAAAATAAGCAATATAAAATTCGAACATCTGCATCTCAGTACACTGATTCGTAAAGATATTCAATCAATAATTTAGAAAGTTCATGCAAAAAAATATTTACAATTAAATAAAATTCTGGGTCTTGGTTATATTTAATTAATATATGGTAATTTATATATTGATATATGATGTATTTATGATATTTAATGGACTTTAACTACATAAAAGGTTTGCAGTGGTTCTCATTGCGAGAAAGTTTCTGGTATTTGAAGTTATAAGCATTAAAGGAGCGGTTTTTAGTAGCGAAAGATCCTTCACCTCAAAGAGTGATAAAATGATTCATTGGTATCGTTAGGTCCATTTTCGCTTTCCTCTTCCTTAAAGCCTTGGAAAGTAAAATAACTATTTTCGATATCACACTTTGTTTACATTTTTTAATGTCGCCTTAATCCAAAGCATTGATATTAAAAAATATTAATTTGATATAATTTAAACGAAAATAATGCAAGGCTATGTAAGCAGTTTGAAGGAGAACTTCTCTTGCTAAGTTCAGAAATAATAATATCTATCTAGATATTATGAAAGATTCCAAAAAATAAAATATTATTTTAACTTGATGTTTTGTACTATACGATTCACGAAAATTGCTTCATGAAACCCGTATATTATGTGGCTTGTTATTACATAAGTTCACAAAATGGTAGACGTACTATATAAATTATAAGTGTGAGAGTTTTTAGCAGACTGTTGCTAAAAGAGTACGTAATTTTTTATTATAGCGAGCTTACCAATGTGAGACAGTCCCGATGTGGTAACGATTCGCCGTGTCAGCAAGGCTTATTCTCCTGAATCGCTCCATAGTCGACTGTTTGCATATGCTTACATTGCATACGTTCTGTCACTTATGCTAACATTTTTTCTTTAATGGGACCAACGATTTAACAAATCCACCAATTAATCAGCTTTTACGCGAGAGAGAAAAACTATTTATCAATTGTCCCATCATTTACCCATGTTAATTATTACAACCTTTACAATGAGAGAATGTTGCACTCCATTTGTTAAAGAAGAAGTTTAATAGTATATCAATTTATATATTCATTCTTACTTTAGAAAAAAATTAACTTCCAATATTTTTCAACGGAAATACACGTTTTGAGATACCCTGAGTCCAAATAACCGAAAAATGGTCTATGTGTCTGTAGTATAGCTAAAAAACGAAAAGTCGTACGAAACTGATATTAAGTATTTGAGATAGGATATGCCTTAAATGTGACAGCAACTTTTCCCTTAAAATCGGCTAACCGGAAGTGCCACTTTACATCAACGCTGAAACACATTTTCACAATTTTCTCATAAACGCCTCTAACGATTTTGAATAAACTCGGTGTATCATTGTATAATCAAGTGGTATTTAATGTCAATTAGGTCTTATCCCCATTGATGTCACTTTACAGGACTTAAAGGCGCAATGTTCATATACGTCTTCCTCGAAAAAGTACCTTTAATATGGTTCATTGTAAAAAGTTAATCATTTCACATTATTCAGAGTTACGAAAAAATGCTAAATATAACTTTTGAAAGAATACGATCAGTTAATAAAGGAGGTGTTGCAGAAAAATCCGTGTTGACTGTAGACTGTAGTGCGTAAAAGAATGTATCGATTTCAATAAAAATTCGCTTATGACATTTTCTCGACACCCTTTAAATTTATCTATATAACATACTTCAACGAAATGAAGCTGGAAATAAAGCTGCGAGGGATGGTAAAATTAAATTCCGAATAACTCAAAAAGTATACACTTTTTGTGTATTCGGAAAGTATACACTTGTCGATATGTGATAAGATGTTTTAAAGGTATTTAAATTTCCTAAACAATGAAAAAAGTTTCGTCGAAATCAAAGCACTATTAGTAGAGATATTGCGATTTAAATATATTTTTGGTTTATTATTACTTTCATTTACGTATATATGTAATATATAGTAAGGGTAAGTGTTGCGATCGAGAAATTTTTTGAATCTGAGTTTTCAACGAAAATACACGTTTTGGGTACCCTGAGTCCAAATAACCAAGTACCGAAAAATGATCTGTGTGTATGTGTGTTTGTATGTTAGCAGTCTAGCTCAAAAACGAAAAGTCCTATGAAACTGATATTACGTATTTAAGATAAGTATATGCCTTAGATGTGACAGCAACTTTTATCCTTAAAATCGGCAAACCGGAAGAGCCTCTTTTTTCTATTCTTATATGTACGCCCATACACTTTTATATGTTCTTACAATACAAAACATTGCAGTTCTATTTGAGTCATTAAAATTCTGAATCTATCGTTAAATTTGGAAAAACATATTTAGAAATGTTTTATACATAAATTAAAAGGGCTTCAAGGAGAAGAATTTAGCCAAGTTTCGTTAAAATCGTTCCATACGTTTTGGTGTTTTAGTCAATAGCAGAACACGTTTATCAGCCGCCATTTCGAAATAAAAGATAGCATGCTAATGAAACGTATATAAAAAAACTCCTGAATTTGATTTTACATTCCTCAAAGGTACTGAAAAAAAATAAAGGAAGAAAATAGACCGTGAAACAGAGGAGAAAAAGATACTGAACTGTTTTGTCTTTGGCTATTTATTTAATGATTCTGAAATAGTTTTAGTTGTATTTTCCCTGAATAAAATAACCTATTACAATGTATGGAAGGTCATAGGTGTATGGCCATAGTGAACATGAAGTTTCTTTCCGCTTTAGAATCCCTAGACCACGATAAGGATCAATTGTCGTACTACTTGTCTATGTTGGTTCTTACAACCTTTTGTTGTGTTAAAATACTTAATGCAGTAATTACATAAACTATATATTTCAAGAAATTGGTAGAAACTCACAAAATATTGGTATTTTTTATGAATTGGTATTTTCATTCTACATTTTAGTCTATATTTTCACGTGCATTATGGAGAAGTTTAATAAGTGTAATAATTTCGCATAATCTCCTTCATTACAAATATATGTTATTGAGAAAAATCGAAATCAGTCGGCAGTACAAAAACCGTCGGTGAAAGACCGAATGTTAGCAAATATAAATTTTCCGTTCCACCATCAACGGTAAATACACAAATTAGCTCTAATAGATGTCAGAAAAGATAACTTTTTATTATTTTATCACCATCAAGAACAGTTTTTGTAACGACTACTTATTGTTTTGTAACTGTTGTTCTAATAGTGTAACTGTTAACGGCTATTAAAGCTAGTATTAGTTCTTGTATTAGTTCATGACTGTCGTACTCGCTACGCTGGCTCAAGTGGCAATTGTCTACATTCACCTTATTTACATCTTTCGCCGTAACACTTACATTACACAATATTTTAGCAAGACTTTTAATACAACTACGAATATAGATTAATACGGATATAGATTAAAATTTTAAAGAATGACATTGTTAATAAATAACAGTTTACGACAAATCCTGCTCTAAATCTAAATCTCTTTTGTGTATTTTCATTTCCTGCATAGTCAACTTTTCTATTTGAAAATATGTATTCTTAACTCTCTAGAAATAGATTGAATTTTGAAAATACTCTTTATTATTATGCCCTCTTTCATAGGCAACAGAGACTTCAACTTTGATTTAGGGGAAAAAACACTCTATCACTTTCTGGATTATTTAATGGCTTCTGGATAATAAGTTTGGTATACTCTTGCCTCCAGCATTGTCAGTCTTACACACCTGAGCTTCTGAGGGTGGCCAAGCCACCGATTTCTAATCTATATAATTTCTTCATCGTTTTGTTATAATTGCACTTGAATCTGATTTCAACTAATCTGAATTATGTGCAAAGAAACATTTGATGAACAAAAATGATTGATTGAATTATTTTCCTAAGCTCCTTGAGATATGTGATTAATATTGAGGGATATAATGGTGACAGTTTTAAAAAAAAAATCATGTACTGTACAGAGTTCATATTGAACCCTCATTTGAACAGAAAATCTATTAAGAATATAGTCTGTGGTACAGACCCCGAATTATTAAAATCCACCTGAAACTTCGTAAATAGTTACACATCTCATCGTAACCTATAACTATTTTATTTACGAAAACTCTTGGAATTGGGGCGTTTTCAATTTGGAGAGGAGCAAACTTTGTCTCTTTGATTAAGTACTAAAAACTCGTAAATACCCACTTGCTTTCTACTTAGATCGTAAAATCGTAAAAAATCATAAAATCGAGAAAAAGAGTGGCCTTAAAAAATATTGAGCCGTTTGTCTCTATAACCTCATTATTTTGGAAATTTGGGGGTGTAGGGCTTAATATTTTTGAAGGCCACTTTTTTCTCGATTTTGTGATCAAATAATCTTATGATCCAAGTAGAAAGTAAATGGGTATTTACGAGTTTTTACTACTTAATTAAAGAGATAAAGTTTGCTCCCCTCCAGATTGAAAACGCCCCAATTCCAAGAGTTTTCGTAAATAAAATAGTTATAGGTTACGATGAGATGAAACTATTTACGAAGATTCAGGCGGATGTTAATAATTCAATAAAAAGGGGTCTGTACCACTTACTAACTAATAGTATGCAATAGAAAATTTTTTCGATGGGACTCACTTTTTTTTTATAATCCCTGTTTCGTATGACGATCTTTAATGTGGTACTGTTATATTTCCTTTCGCTGCACAGATAAATTTTAAGGCTTTCCTGTTCGATTCGTTATTATTTTTAAAAAACATATATTTATTGTAATTTACAACTGTATTAGTTAAAATCCTTTATTTAATCTTACAATTATTTCGTGGCTGACAAACGAGATGGTGAGTCTCTTCTTTATCTTAATTTTTTTTTTCGAAACTTAACTTACGACTATGTTCTACCTATATTTACCATTGCTGAGGAGCCGGCAGAAATATGAGGCTATTACATTCTATGTTATTTAAATATTTTAAGGAATCATAAAATTTTATCATTATCCTGTTGAGCTCATCAAACTTTAGGCAAATTCAACAAGTCATGAAGCTTTTCGAAACTTTCTTTTCCAAGATGTGTTTTAGCAATTCTTTTGACAATACCATTTTGAAATTTCTATGGCCACTTACTTGTATTTACTGATAAGTGGAGTAGTAATGGAACATCACAGAAAAGATAAGGACGAAGAATGATCTAATAAATAAGCAGATTCAGTCTCAGGCTTGGGATCGTGAACATGTGATAGGGACTCAATATTTTTATACGAACGAAACTAAACTATTAAGGAATGAGATGGTCCGGGGTGGACGGTTCATAAATAGACTAAATAGTGACAAAGCTATTTTATTAAAAGCCAACTTTTCGATCCGACTTTGGAGGTCTTCTTCGGGGCTAGGACGGACAAGATACAAAAAGATATAGAGAGTTGTGGAAGTTACATAATATTTAGATAAAATTATAAACAATGTGAATAAACTTATTGAAATTATAAACAATGTGAATAAACTTATTGAAATTATAAACAGTAAGTACATTGAAATATTAAGAGCAATAAGCTATATAAACAGAGTAAGCTAAGTAACAAGATCCTAAACTGAAGTAAATAGATGGTAACAATTTATTTATTTTTTGTTTTTCTTTTCCTCTCCTGTAGATCTGTAGAATATATTCACAATTGCATATATTATAATATAACAATTGTTACATCTATTTACCGCAGTTTAGGATCTTGTTACTCTATTTATATAGCTTATTGTTCTTAATATTTCAATTTACTTACTGTTTATAATTTCAATAAGTTTATTCACGTTGTTTATAATTATTATCTAAATATTATGTAACTTCCACAATTCTCTATATCTGTTTGTATCTTGTCCGTCCTAGCCCTCAAAAAGACCCGCAAAGTCGGGTCGTTGGCTTTCAATAAAATAGTTTTGCCACTATTTTGTCTAATTATGACCACCACCCCGGACCATCTCGTTTCGTAATAATACAACGGTCAACTATTAAGTATTCAATGAAACTAAACTATGTAGTGTGTATGAAGGTTGTAATTGAAACAAGTATGCCTGTTTCAAGATAAATCTACAAAATGTGGATTATTGAGAATTTCTAGTAGATAATTAATAATGATACCAATGCAACAATCTTGGGTGTAGGGAGTATAAAGGAGCTAACTAAAACCCATAAAATACACAAAATTTTAATGTCTTTAAAAGTTTACAAGCTATAATTATCTATTTAGAAAGCAGCTATTCACTGGCACTGAACTTCCAAGTACGATGACTCATCACTTCATTCGCCATTTTACAGTCCTGCCACCCTTAGGCTATAAAACCTGTCGGCGGAAGTCCAAGGGTGGCTAGATAGCCCCTCTTGGTGAACTCATAGCCTCAGCTGAGTTTTATAAAAGAGCCAGCTCACAGTTGGACAACTTTCTACCGTTTCCGTTCCATTCTCATCAGTAAAGCCCTCACGTTTTCGAATTTGGCTTCGGTTTTTGCGGTAATGTACAACTTTCCTAAAATTCCTCCTGGCGCATCTCGAATCTTAACTACTTGAGAAGGTCTCTTTAGACCTGTCGTTTAAACTAGTAATCCTGTTTATAAACTTCTTTTTTGCAACGCTTTTATAATTGCCTAATCTCTAACAATTCGTTACTTATGTTTATGGCAATAATAAATTTATTATTTATAATTTAAATGCATTTAGTAAAAAACGGCCTTTTTGGTCTGGATAAATAATTAATTTATTTCAAATGTATCCAATTTTTCGCTTCTTCCGGGATCTTCAGAAATAATCTGATTTTACAAGTAATTTAAGTTTTCATCGGAAAAAACATATACAAAAATCTTTCAGAGGACTTACTATTAGACATTAGCCTTTTTCGTAACCATAATAACCTTAAAAACAATAGTCAACAAAATATATATATCAAAAATTAAAAATATACTCGCTTATAGCAGTGCACCTACTTCCACCCCTAGTCAAAGAACACAACCGAATAATATATATATATATATATATATATATATATATATTATTGACTGGTGAATATTGTTTTTAAGGTCATATAGTTTTATAAATTGACTAATGTCTAATAGTTAATCTTCTGAAAGATTTTTGTATATGTTTTTTCAGATGAAAATTTAAATTACTTGTAAAATCAGATTATCTCTTTTAAGATTATTTTAAGATTCCTGAAGAGGCTAAAATTTGGATAAATTTAAAATAAATAAATTATTTATAAAGACTAAAAAGCGCATTTTTAACTAATATTTATTATAGTCTCTTTGCCAAGACCATCTTTCATAAAATGCATTAATTTATTCACCAATGAAAAAAGGTGTTCGCGATTAAAAGCCCCTACTTCAGAAATTTCGTCTTTAGAATTCTTGATTAGCGTATTATCTCTTTCAGAAGTTTCAAAGTCGTATTATAATTAATGTAATTGGCAGAACAATTTTAATGAGTGAAAGTGAAAAAACGTTTTTTACTAATAGAAAATTTCAATGGTGCTTTAGTTAAGATTTTAATTCTTGTATTTGAACGTTTTTTTTTTAGATGAAAAATATTAGCAAACCTGCACATGCGGTTCAGACTGATCCTCAGAATTGGTTATTACCATCCAACATTTCAAAAACTGCGAGCGATTAGAGGTGTCATAAATCCATATATCGGTTATTTATGAAGATGGAGAATAAATATAAAGTGTTTGGAATAATTACACTACCTTAAACCTATAAACAGAAAAAAAATCATTTTTCATTTCTTAATATAATTCCGAAAAACTTTTTTTCGAAGAAAATAGTCTATCGTTGAGCATTGGATGGCACCGAAGTGGGATAGGGATACATTTCAAATTCGTTTTAGAAAACCTAGAAGGGGGAAAAAATGTTTATAGGGGTACATTTCATCAAAATTTCTGTATGATCCACCTGTTTTTTTTTCACATTTTCCCTGTTTATTGTTTTTAAGATTTTCAAATCTCTATACTTTCTACAATTTACAAAGGGACTTGGAAATGTGAAAACAAATTTATAGATTTTTTTTTTCATTTGTTTCTTTTATACTAGTAACATAAGAATCATTGAATATTTGGTAATTAAGAAAGAACTGTTTGTTGTTGTTGCAGTTTTACATGAGGTTGCTTTGTTATTTGGTATTCCATTTTTGGAATTTATATTAGCTATTTTTCATTTTATTACTTTATTCGTCTTTAGATATTTGTTTGCAGCTGTCAACTGTACAGAAATCAGCAAATGTGACGAAAACATAAGAAATAATGTCATGTTAGACTTGGAGAAGGTCAATACTCAGCTGTACTACCTCTTCTCTGACTTCTTTTATTTACATAGGTTGTATAAGAAAGGAGATCTCCCGTCTAGCGTCTTTTTAGTCTCCTCTTCATATTCGTGGGCATGCCAGCAACTATGGTCATATCTCTGATTAATGTGTTGCTGTTTCCGTTTTAATTTGTATAAAATCGTTGGTAAATGGTCGTTTCTTCGTCAACCGTTGGATGGTAGAGGTCGGTACGTTAGTCATTTAGCATCAGAAACAAACATGGACACATAAAAAAAATTATTATTTTCATTTTGAAACTGGAGGATTAAAATAAATTCTAATAAATCCCATCAAATCACCTTTACCCTTCGACGTAAACCTATGACCTCATGTCCCACAGTATCCTTTAATAATACCCCACTTATCCCTGTTGAACAAATCCGATACCTTGGACTTCACTTGGACAAACGTCTAACTTGGAATCGTCATACCAGACTGAAACGACAAGAAACCGCTCTACGTTTCCAACTACTCCAACACTTACTAGACAGAAACTTCCAGTTTATTACAAAAGACTTATATACATGACTACAATAAGACCTATTTGGATTTACGGAGTTGAGCTTTGGGGCTCCACTAAGCCATCGAATTCCTCTCGTATCCAATTCTTACAATCCAAAATCCTTCGGAAAATCCTCAATGCTCCTTACTTTGTCACCAATAAAATAATCCATAATGACCTTAATGTTCCTTATGTTTCCGATTTGGCCCAATCCAGATACCAATCCTTCCATAATAAACTTCAGAACCATCCGAATCCTCTCGTCTCTAACCTTGCTTCCTCTTCTATTCCTGATAACCCTCCGAGGCGTCTGAAAAGAAGATGGCCTCGAGATATCTTATTGTAAATACATTTTTTTTTTTGTGCAACCAGTGGGTAGTTTCTCAACAAGTCATTTCATGTTATTATTTTCTGTTATCAAATTTACTTAATGTATTTAATTTTTAATACAGTTGTAAATATCATGAATAAATAAAAAAAAAAAAAAAAAAATTCATTTTGAGAGAGGAATTCCTCTTCCTCTTTCCCCTCCCATAGATCCGCCAATGATGATTTTTAAAAATTTTATTGGAAGGGTTGATGTTTTTTTAGGTGTGTCTTTTTGTCGATACCATCTATCTGCGATAAGTATGGATTTACTACATTAGCTAAATAAAATATATAAAACAGATTTTACTGTGTGTGAAAAAAAAGATATTAAGATAGATATGTGTGTAATTTTATTCCATAAAATAAATTAGGTTATGATATAACTAGATTCTTTGATTTAATTAACGACGTAGCAACTAAAACTCAGTACGAGTTCAATTAGCCTAATCTCGAGTAAATACCAAAGTTCTGTTGAAAATTTCTAATTGAAAGACAAATATATTCTCGAAGAAGGGATGGAAGTTTTATAATTTGCCGGGAAGTTAAGACTTAGCGACATCTTCATGCAAATTGAGGCCAATCTTATTGGCTGTTTCACAATTAGCAATTCTTGCTGCTGAGGGCTTATATTGAAATCCTCCCTCTTATTTCTTGTTCATCACAGCTAGAACATCCACATAGTTCAAGTTTGCATATAGTTTCCCTTCTATTTTTCAAATTGTGTTTTAATAAGGAACAAGGTTCTAAAGTTGAGAGGAAGACACATTTTTTGCATATTAATCTATTTTGATGGCTTTTTAATTTAGAGGGAACTTTCAAACAAGGGAATAGGAGAAAATTTTGGAACAAAGAGTGAGTTTAATTGTAAATAAACTACAATTTTTATAATTCTACTTTTACTCGCATCATTTTTTTAAAAATAGCCCTTAGAAGGGACGAACATACATCCAAAAGAGTGAAAATGTTTACTGTCATAATTTTCATTCTTTGAGTTTTCTACATGTTTTATACAATGTTCTATTCGGTCTATGAGTACCATCTTGAGTTCCATGTGGCAATATTTGTTTATCCATCCTTTTAAAGTTGGTATCATCGTATGTTGAATAATTAATTTGAGCTAGTTATTTATATTATTAATTATAGTTATGATAGTTTACCATCATAAATTATAAAAGTTGAGTGTCTTGGATAATGTGCCATTATTCTGCCACTTTCACGCTACATAGCAGCGTCGGTTTATCGCAAAACATTACGAGCAAGTGGATGTTGCAGTTTAGCAAGGGGGTCAGATTTCAACCAATATTTATAGAAATTCACAAATTTGATTTTTTTTTCGAAATAAAAAATTGTTAATTATAGTTTTGTCCTATGTTTTTGTTTTTCGTCCGTCAACAAAAGCATTGGTCACTTCTGAGGATTTTCTCTGGATTCAGCTTTAACAGCGAGAAGCAAAAATAAAGTACTTAAATTTGAAATTTTTGATTTGTATAAAAATTCGTATTTGAAAGTTTCACTAAAAACTAATTAATGTAACTTTCTTTTTCATAACAAAACTTTACTGGACCTACTTTAATTGAAGCACTTTTTAGTTTTTGTAATTTATGATACATCATAACCAAGGCCCGGATATTGCATATTTAGTTTACAAGTAGTTTTAAAAGTGATAATCAAATATCTATGTAAATTATTGTACCTAGTTAAATTTTATATTGCATATTAGATGATAAATGAATATATCTGCATAATTTGATTATTGCAAATAAACGATAATAATAATTAAATAAAATGGAACATCGAAGATAAAATTCCATCATACAATTTTAGTTTGATTTTCAATTAAGTGATTACAACACAATTTTTTTTTCATTTGACAATTTTTTTAATGAGGTATAATACATTTTACCTCAGTTAAGGCACTGAGTATTAGAGCTGTAAGGCACATTCATACCACAATTACAATACAATAAAATATATTAAAAAAATGTAAATATAACAAAGGTGAAAACTGTAATAAAAACGAAGAAATATGACGAAGTGAAATAAAATAATACAGAGATTCTTGGGAGGAAAAACATAAAGAAATTAAATAAATAAATATCAATATTAATAAATTATTAGAAATGAATAAATAGAAAAAACAAACAAACGAAAACAAAACTAACACTCATCCTTAATTACAATATTTACAATCAGCCGAGGGAGCTCCGAGCCCTCCCACAATCCTCCAGCACTTTTCGTGTAGATGACAAGGCGAGACTCTAAAAGATTCCAGCACTTCTCTAGTACCACTGCGCTCTGGGCACTAGAGCCACAGACGCTCATGACTTGACTGGAGAAGCAGCTAATTCCAGAACTCCAACGACATATTTACAAAAGATCTCGAGGCCATTGCCGTTTCAATCTTCGAGGATGAATGTAGGGATGACTGGAACTGGATAAGGATTGTGCTAAGGGATTCTGATGGTGGATTAGGTTCAGGTGAAAATTTGAGAATCGGGATATAATAATCTCAAAGACATAAGGAGTATTAACGTCATGATGTAACGTTTTGTTCGTAACATAATAAGGAGCATTGACTAGTATACGGAGAATTTAGACTAGAATATTTGTATGTGTTTGATGTTCCACAATTTAGTTGGCCCCCACAGTTCAAGTCTGTAGGTCCAGATAAGTTTCAGTATGGTCTTGTAAATTAGTAGTTTGTTTTCAATTGAGAGATTAGAATTTCTGTTAAGTAGTCTGTAAAATTGGCCAAATTGTCGGTTAAGATCTTGTCTTTTAAGTCTAGTATGTGGATTTTTGTCTAAAAGAAATCCAAGATACCAAACTGTGTATGAGACGGGAAGAGGTACAGAGATGAAAATAATAGGAGGACAAGATCAGCGTCGGAGGGTAAAGCTGACATGGTTGCATTTGGATTCGTTGATTTTGATGCGCCAATTGTTGCACCACTGCTCAATTAGGGAGATATGTCTTTGTAGGTTCAGGGATGATGTTTCAGGATCTCTGTATGATGAAAAGATGGCGGTATCGTCAGCTAATGTTGCTAGGTAAGCGGATGTAGAGGATGTAGAGAACTGGGCCCAAGACAATGCCTTGTGGTACACCAGCCTCACCCGGATAATAATAATAATAACACAATAACGCTAACTTTAGTTACTGACTTCGTATAATACGTATTTTTTTCAATTCCTAGGTTTGGTATCTTCCCTTCTCATTCCTTTTAACTTCTAAACACCAGAATCACTTTGAATTTCTTAGTTTTTACAAACAGTTATATTTAACTACATTTTTTTCTTCAGAATTGAAACATTCAATCGACTTTTGTGATACCATAGATTAAACAGTTTTTAAAACTCATTGAAAGGTTCGGTTTTACTTCTATCATTCAAAACAATTTTTATTTAAATCACTAAGTCAATAATATTCATAGCAAACATCCAGTTAGAATAATTACACGAGTTACACTGTGATTAATCTTTTTTTTTTATAGAATCATCCATATTTAAGAATTACTGCATAATTTGCTTCATATATTTTTTTATATTATATAGAAACTGCATCAAAATATGGACCTTGATTATAACTCATACACTGCCATAGATAATTTATAGTTTCTCATTCAGCGCAAAAAAAAAGAAAAAAAAAAAAAAGAAATCGACTATAATGATCTTATAAATAGAAGATAAATAATAATAAAAGTCTGAACAAGGCAACGTCAAAAAGAATTAACTTAAAACTTTTAAATTTATGAATGATTAAAAGTGCGGCTCAAACTCAGTAACGCCTAGCAGGAGGTCGTATAGACAGGCCCTCTCAACACCTATTTGTGTTCACAACAATTCTTTTATTTGGATTCCAGGGACAGATAGATTATAGGAGTAACGAAGTCCAGCACAGATAAAATCATCAATTTTTTGTACACTTATGTTTTTATTATTCTTAATTATGTACATACGTAACTTATATGTAAACGTATACATTTCTAAGTTCATTTTTGGTCGAAGATTTTTTTTAATTCATCATGTGGAGTCTTTACTGCCTAAGTACATACTTATTAAATATCTATACATATAGGTCGTCATTTCATGTAAGTAGATGCGACTTTGCCTTGGAATGAGGTTTTAAAAATTCTATTGAAGGCAGTCAAATTATCCTTGAAATAACTCATTCCTGTTAATTTTGTAAACATGACTCATATTCATATATTTCTCGTTAAATTATTTTTGTTCCGAGTGACGGACAATGACAGTTTTATTGACAACAAACTAAGAAGATCAAATTGTTCAATGGATTTTTGTTCCATTTTAGTGAAAACATAAATAAATATGCATGTTCATTATACATACATTATATATTGTAATTAAAACTGCTTGTGCTCCCGAATATTTTCGTAAATAGTCAGTTACGCAATTTCTGAATATTATGTGTTATTTTTTTTCTTAATCCGACATATTTAAAAGACATTTTTAATCTCTTTTTTTTTATTATTATCGAAATTTAAAACTGTATTAAATGATAAATACAACAAGTACCATGACATGTACAACATGAAGAGAATCTACCCAATAGTAGCACTCCAATTATATTTCTATATTAGAAGGTCCTCAGGCCATCTTCTTTTCATACGTCTTGGAGGGTCATCAGGAATAGAAGAGGAAGCAAGGTTGAAAACAAGAGGGTTCCGATGGTTCAGAAGTTTACTATGGAACGATAGGTATCCCCAAAGCTCGATCCCGTTAGTCCAAATAGGCCTTATTATAGTAATATATATGAGTCTTTTGTAAATAGTAGGAAGCTTAGAGCGTTTGTCTAGTAAGAGCTGCAGTAGCCGAAAACGTCGGGCGGTTTCTAGTCGTTTCAGTCTGGTATGGAGGTCAAATCTCAAATATTCATATGTTTATAATTATGGTGTCAAGTGTGATTCAGAACCGATTGTTTAATTTATTATTTTCTTTAATGTATATATTAAATTAATAGAGTTCATTTGTGGAATGATAGTAAAAAGATGAAGAAAAAATATATACAATATCTTTGAAAGAAAGGTTATGTACGAAAAAAAAAAAATAGATATTTATAGTTGCTTTTCGTCTGCACATCTTGATTCCTAGACTACCCTACCAGTTGCCTGATGAATATAAATTCGATATCCTGTAAGATGGAACCTAAACTATAAAGCTTGACTTCCCTTCAAGTTTATAACTTGTGACGGTGTTTACTTACTTTGCAGAGGCAGTCAGCACACGCGAAGGGAACTCTCAGACTTACATAACACAGCTATAACAATGGTGAGAACGAAATAAAAAATGGTTTCCAGGTCTGGAATAGCAACCTTGTAACATTGTGTGTATAAGGAGGAGTGTAAATTCGCTGTAGTTTAGCACCTCAACAGCAAACATTAGCATTTAATCTTTGCTGTTTGCCTATTTCAGTTGCTAATTGTAAATGATGGTTGTGCTCCTTTCCTACGCATCTAATGATATAATCTGTTGGCATAATATAGAGGAACGTCCGATTAATGGCAAATATTTTGGAAATACTTCTATATTATTGATAGTATAATAACGATGCGAATGATTAATAGTATACATGATTTTGAGAACTATTAATTAATAGAGAATAACAAAATGGTAATACGAAAAATAAATATATATAAACGAAATGAAACTTAAACTAATCAAAATAACAAGTTAAATACAGGAAATTAGTAAGACTAAAACAAATATTTAAGAATATATTAAGTTCCTAATGTTGAATATGAACTTTCTTTATTGAAGTTTATTTTAATGCATTTTAAATAGCTGAGATCTATTGTTTTCCCGCTCGGTAACTTGTTTATTTATGGGTTTAAAGTTAAATCCAACCTTCTGTTTTTTTGTTAGCTCAATATTATAAGATTAATTATTATTTGTTATTCAATAATTTAAGATCCCTAAATTTTTTGCGTACTAAGCGTTTGATATCTGTGATCTCTTCTTATCTAAATAACTCAACTCTTGGCCATTGTAGTAAAATATAATAATTTTCCTAATAATCTTATTAGACTAAACTAGTTTTTTTTTTACTTTCACCTGTTCCGAAATACCATTAAAAAATAATAAATTGGACAAATCGTTTACAGTTATGGAATGGTTAAACTATATTGGAACTATCACAGTTATAAAATTTTCAAAGTTAAATATGAGGCATTACCAAATCGGAACATACTTTGCCAAACTGAAACCACAAATTGATGCTAGGAATATTCCATTACGTTGGGAACTTGCGCCACAAAAACTAAAATGGTAACTGCAACTCTCCCATTTGGGAAGAATATTCCCGTTGGGATCATATTTTTGTCCCAGTGCAAATCATAGCAAATAATTTTAAAAATGGATGTAGGTTTCTGGAAATATTATGGTGCAACAACTTCATTTTATTAAGGCAATAGAAACCGGAATATCAGAAAGTGAGGCTTATCCGTAATCAGGTCTTGAAACAACCGCACAAGTTCTTCTAATCAGACGTACATATATCATAAAACTATGTTAATTGTTGTTTTCAAATATGACCATGTTTAGTCATTACTTCGCCACAGAAGTCTGGATTAGCTTTAACAAGAATTATAATTCAATTCACATCATAAGGGTATCCTCAGTTGATCTCGGGGCAAAATAATACCTTATCATTATTTTATTTTATTGGACAACAATATTAATAAATGAAAATATTTCAAGATTTTATTAAAAATGAAACTAGTAAGCACTAATACGATTATAATAAAAAATAATATTCACAGCGCTTCTGTCCAGTGTTACCGCGCGCTCAGTGACAAATCCTTGTACTCGAGCTTCGTACATCCTCGTACACTTGCTCATTCATAGCCCAGTGTTATTGTTTTTTTTTTATAGTAAAATTAGATCAGAGATTTTTATTTTTACTTCTATTTATATATTTTAAAGCCTTTTTACATTACTTTTTTTTAACTTAATGGGTCAAGAAGTAAAATTAGCTTAATAATATACATAAAAATGTTTATATATTTTTAGAAACTACTAGAAACTTTATATAAAATTTAAAATAGAATAATAAACTTTTCATAGTACTCTTCATTAATATCCATTAGTAGATCCAAGATTTTATTTCCATTTATCCATTTAATTTCCATAATCCAAGATGAAGGAGGGACTCATTTTTTTTCTTTCTAAAAAACAAAACAACTTCTTTTATAGAAGGATGTTAGTGGTTCTTGAAGGATAAAAAAAGTAATTATTGGGAAATTAGTGCTCTTAGAGACATCCATTATAATATTAAATATGAATATATTGTGATTGTTTCAGTATTTAGCTTACAATTAGATCTCGCACAAAACAAATGTGGACCACTAAAAAAATTATTTTTTTTTCAATATTAAAGATGGTTTCATTCATTCATATATTGATACATCTTGGGGTGAATTAATAATAGTTAATTTTTTAACGAAAATATTTTTAAAAAAATTGATTTATCTAGAATATATTTACAGTTGTAGTTTTATAAAGGAAATAATGGATATACTTTCTCGTATTTTATTTTATACTCTATAAAAATTACGCTAAAAATTTTTTTAAAATTTTCTTTCACAACATATTTTAAAAAATATGTATTTACGAAAAAGTTTTACGACTGAAATAATGGGTATAGTTTCTTATATTTTATTTTATACTCGATGAAAATCTAAAATATTTTTTTAAAATTTTGTTATCTAGAAAATAAAAAAAAATATATATTCAATCATGGTTTTATGAAGGAAATAATAATCATACTCTAATTAAAGGAGATATAATTGCAATTTATTTGTACACTAAAAAAAGTTGAGTATTTCATATCAATATAAATAATAATACAGTAAAAATAATTGTAAAATAATTCTAAACTTCATTCATAAAAATATAACCTTGCATACTTTAACAAATATTATGTACTAGTTACGAGGGTGGTCGATAGTCGTACCTCGCACATTATGTCATAACCTCCTGCAAATACGAGAATCCTGGTACAAACGGCAACACTGCTTCTGTCACTTTTTTACACGAATAAATGAAGCCCGACAAAGTGATCCGGCCAGCTGTATTGTTGGATAATAAAGTGTTCTATAAAATAACTGAAAAATCAGCGAAGTCGCTTAAAAATTGAACGAGTTATACATATTCGAAATCAAGATGTTAACCACTCCGTCGAAGACTTGTATAGTGATCATTCAAAATTTAGAGAGAACGTCTAGAAGAATCGGAATAATGCGTGCAGACGGATGGAAAAATCGATAAGTACTTAAGATCGATAAGTAACCAAATGGATCAATGCACCTTTAAAGCCAAGTTATTCGTCACGGCGAACGAAAGTGGACGTGTGAAGGCAACGCTCCAATCACTACTGGGAATTTTAAGAGGTTCGTGAGAATTTACTTAAAATGTGCAGTCCGTCTTGTGAATCCAACGCAAATTAAATGTCCAATGCGTATCGGTTGTTTTTATATTGTAAAGTTTAATGACTTTATGTTCTTCAAACGAGATGGGGAAGGATATGAGTGACCCGGTAGGTAGTTAATCTCTTCATCACTGAATAAAGGACGATGTTCAGCTCAATTCAGCCAATAGATTCAGATTAAATGTAAAATTATCAGTAGAAAAAGGCTTATTTAGTCTCAATAATTAAAATACTTTATTTTAAATTTATCGATAAATTTAAAATAAGTATTTTATTATTGATACTAATTAAGCCTTTTTCAACTGATAATTATTACAGACTCTTTTCCGAGATCATCTTTTATGTAAAATTGCCTTTATTTCGTTATTGAATATATTTAGTGATTGGAAGTTTTGAGTTCTTCTTTCTCCTCCCTTTCAAAGATATTGAAATCCCGAAAAATCTTAGATTATGGGCGCACAATGCCATGAAAGAAACAGCAAATCTTACTAGCACCTTAAAATGATGTACTGGAAAATTTGATTTACTAAATATTCTTTTATCATAAATGTTGCGATAAATTTATCATGATCATGAAATTAAAATTACACCCATTATGTTAATTAGACAACGATTTTTTCAGCACAGCATAGAGATTTTATGAACCGATTTCGATTATGTATACAAATTTTAGCATAGCAGAATAGTTAGCCAACAGACAAATATATATATATATATATATTTCTACTGTACTGCACGCCTCAGAAATTTTGACATTTCTTTAAAAGCTTGTTCCACTTACCTCATACACATACTCATAGCTAGGCTGAAGAGAATGCAGAACTGATGGATTAATCTCCAATCAAAGAAGCCGGATGAATTGCGAAGGAAATACTATGAAAGAGTTGTTAATAGAACTGGCTTTCATCTTGAGAATCTCTATGCCTCGTGGTTTGCTCCTCTCTACAGAATCTGAGCAGTGTTGGCTTTAGGGATGTCTTTGAATATGCAAGTTCCTATTGGCTGCTGAACATTAAGAATGACTTCATGGAAATATATAGAAATAATCTCATTTCTGTATATGTAAAGCGCTTACTTGGCTCTAGTTACACACTGTACTGTTATCTAAGCTACTGAGTTGCTGGTGAGGAATATGTGAAATTATAGGTGCCTATACAATGAAAGAGGGTCATCTGCTCTGACAGAGGAATGCAAGTTGCACTTTTGCTTTGTAGGTGTCTCTTTACGGAATCAACACTGAGCTGGATTGCACTATATGCATGTTAAGAGAATCTGAGGCACTTGCTTATATATTTATAGTCTGAATAGGTGGCTTTCAGGACATGAAATGATGAACATAGGCTAGCACATTTACTTTAATCAGGTGGAAATTACTCAATATTCAAAATCATTCGGTTCCTTAGCGATGCTGTCAATATTGTGCATTTATATTGTATAAATAGCGAAACTTCTACCGACTGTGATTTTATTATTTATGATGCTTTAATAAACTGTATAACATAGGAGAATTTCCTAGAGGATTCTGGGCTAGGATCCCAACTTGTAATCCTATTAGAATATACCAATACAGTAAATATTTTATTATATCTTTGTAATGCATGTGTCATTATAATTTTTTGGTATTACTTATTTATTACTTTAATGCGCACTATATTAATAATATTAATTATTAGTTATGTGTAAAATGTATTCCATTTTTATCAAATTATTAACATCCAACTTAAACTTTGTGAATGACTTCATCTTATTGTAATCTACAACTGTTTTATCCGTGAAAATTCTCAGAAATCATTTATCTTTCTAATTACATTAATTAATTTGCTTTCATCTTGAATAGAATCATTCGATTCGATCACAAAATCGAGAAAAATGTGGCCTACAAAAATGTTGGGCCATTTTGTCAATATAGCCAAATGACGGTTATTTTGACAGTGTTCATGAGTTTTTAGTACCTCATTTAATAAACAAAGTTTGCCGATCTCCAGATCGGTTTGTAATAGGTTGAAGGTTATAATAAGATGAAGCTGTTACGAAGGTTTAGACGAATGTTAATAATTAGCTAAAAAGGAATTTGTACTGCGGACAGAATACCTGTAAATGTCCTGTAAAACAGTATATCTTCTATCTTTCAACCGACATTTCTAAATATCTCCAATATCTTAAGTCCTTGTCATGTAAATTTATTGTACCATTAAGTCCAGAAGCGGAAGAACAATATGAGCAAATACAGTCGGAAGCGGTGGACCGCACCCATTACGAAACCCGGACACTGAGGTCCTTGTGGGGCAATGCCACCTGGAGTGGACCTCACCTTTCTACCTCGCTGCCACAGCTGAGTCACTGTCCAAACCTACCACTGTGGCTGTCAGGTCGTCGATGGGCAACACACCCAGTCAGCGATCTATATTGCTTTGCATTTAGTTGCAGTTTATTTTTATCTGACGTTAATGGACATTGGAGGCGTTGGAATGGCAGTCTCCGCCTCACTGCGGTATTTTATTTAATGGATGGCTGTTCTGGATTTGAATCGTAAAACAAAATCAAGGTCATAAACAGGTTGGAGGGCGGGGTGGCCGAGCAGGTTAACGCATTTGCAATACTCGCGTTGCCTGGCAAACTGATCACCTGAAGACTAAGAGTTCGAGTCCCGGAACTGGGGGTATTTAACTCTGGCATTAATCCCCCGTCCTCTCACCCGACCCGGGAATAAACCCACATAGTCGAAAAGACGATGTAGAGGAGGGAAAAAACAACAGAAAGTTAATCTTTTTTAATGCGGTTATTGGAAGATAAAAAAACAAAAAAAAAAAAACAGTCTAACTTTGACTATCTATTCTAATATTAAGGCTCAGCGGACTTTACGCAAAGAGACGATTTTATACTATATCTATTCATTTGCCACATTTTATCAAACACAATAAAGTTCACCAAAACTAGTTGTACTCTTTTCTTAACAAAGGTTTTTAACTTTTAAAAACAGTTTACAGATATTGCCAAATCGTATGTTATTGGGTTCCATAAGCGGGAACGTTATACTTGGACTAAAGCCCAGTATTATCTATTTATTTTATATATTTTTTAGCGTTATTATTTACCCAGTTTTTGACAATGTAACACAAAATGCACCAAATCGATCAACTTACAAACATGCAATAAACTCACTACTTTAAGAGTTTAGTTTTAAATAATAAAAAAGTGTTTAAAAATATTTTTTATAATTACATACATGCAATTTTATGTAATTATATTTTATTTACACCGATGTACCAACTCACTGATACAAGTCAAGGCCACAATCAATAAATTGAGAGGCTCAAAAGAAGCTGGATGAGATGCAATATAAAATAAAAACTAAATTAATCGCATTAATCCCACACATACAAACACGTTTTATATCTTATGATTTTAATTTATTAATTTGTGTGAAAGAATTTGTTGCTGCTTATTAGTCAATAATTATTAAATAATTAAGTTGTCGAAAATGAACTGGATTATTCAGGAGTTAGGTTTTTGTCATTTTAGAAGTGTGTTGAGTCCGTTTAGAAATAGAAATAGAAACAAAAAATCATCTTTATTCTGGGACTAGGTCCCTTAAGAATAACAGTATTGTTCACATAAATTAACAATAAATCTGGCCAAAAGATCTATTACGTTTACGTGGATACATTTCAGTGGTGATTTCTTATCATAGTATCTTGTTGTTTATAGCAACACTTATAACCTTTTACAAATTGTTTGTATACAAATATGTGTGACTGTTTTAAATATAAGAATAAATAAATGATGAATTTATGAATATCGTTGATTGTCCTATTTGTGTTTACAGAGCCTCTTGTTGCTGCTCGCATCATCGATATGTGAGGGCTCACCTCCTAGTGGGGGGTACGGCTACCATCCGAAACCCCAACCGTTCTTGCCGGCACCTCCAGGTGAGACGCCATCCTGTGCCAAGCATGGGAGGACTTACTGCGAGTACATCGAAAACTATCCAACGTGAGTACTTTAAGCTCATTCTGTATGAAAGTACAAGAGGCTAGTTCGTGTAATTATACGATTTTTTATAAGTTCTTAACTCCTATTGAATCAATTACAAAACCAAAGTTTCTTTAATAATGATTTAAAAAAAAATATTTAATCAGCCGAGTTTCACATTTAAAAAAAAAAAAACTCGTTAAATTACAACCAATATGGCTTGAGAAATGCTTTTTTAAAAGCCAATTTTAAATTTAATGTTAAAGTTAAAGTTAAGTTTAAAGTTTTTTAAAAATGCTTTTATTTTATAGTTATTTTCAAAATCTTAAAACACTTCATATAAAAAAAAAACCTAGCGCTGTTTTTATTTTGTTACTAATTGCTACTTATTTTATGTGAGGATGAAGACTTTACAGAAAACGCATGCTTCTTTTCTTTATATTTGGCTTGCATGATTAAAAAACAAAATGGGATTAGCTTTATATTGTTAGCTGATCTTGTAATTTGTTAGGATGGCCTTTATATTTATAAATTTGAAAACATATTTTTTAATTCAGGATTGGCATTTCATGTATGACTTAGTGTAACAGAATTAAGATCGCGATATATTTTTTTCTAATTAACGCTCTTAAGAAGCTATTAATAAGCGAATAGCAGAAAACGAGACGTGCAAGTAGAAATTAGTATCAACAACGAAAATGGAGCAAAACGGTAGGATTATCAATTGAAAAATAAATAAAAGGGATGCGAATAGATAGATAGGAGGGAATTACCTGGAGAAGGAGACCGGAAGAGGTCAGTAGAAGCCACTCGTAAGTAGACTAGAAGAAGTGCCAAGGAAAGAAGGATGAACTTTCTGCTGGGAAGACGAAGAAGACATTCACAAAGATGCATGGAGTTATATAAGGATATAACAAATCCTTATATTGTTTTATCCCCAAATAGATCTTCTTTGATCAGTTCAAGATTTTTGGTATTTTACTTGCTTTCCACCATCTAGATACAAATAGTGAATTGGTGACACGATACTCCTGTAAAGGATATCTTATATGAACTATAATTCACTCTAATATATCACCGCATGTCTAAATGTCTAAATATATAATTAATATAATTTTAAACAGATCACTTCCCTTTTGGAACCGAAAGAAATAGAAATATATTAAGTAGATATATAATAATTACACGTGAATGTTTTTGGTACCCAAACTCGCCTTAGGAAAGCGGATAACAAGGAGCGTGGCATTATTATTGTTTTTTAAAAAAAAATTGCTGGATATTTACTGCTCTTTTCTAAGATTAAAAATGTGGAGGATATATCGAAACATTTTTTGTAGAAATCGAATTAATATATCTATATATATATTTAATCACTGATTTTATCGATTTGATATATATTTATATTTTTATCACTGGAATCTCATAAGGCTTCCTCGGGATTCTATTCTAATCCATCCGAAGAAGGTGCTCTAATCGTCTTAACATGTGTTCCTTCAAAAAAGTAGGATTTCTGCAGGTTTGACCTCGAGGTTGGCTCAGACGATGGTATTGCGAATACCGTCTCGCCTGATTTTTCTCTCTGATTTCTGCCGATATTGTGTCATATATTTCGAAATAAATAACATCATCTTATAACATTAACTCTTTAGGACTGAATTAAGGTCAGGATATCATAAATAGTTATCAAATGCCGTTAACTCCACTTAAAAGCAAATATTCGCTCGAAATTAGATGCCCAGCAAATTATGATGGCTGATAAAAATTACTTGAAAGCCTAAAAGTAGTTTATTTGAAAACTCAAAATTAACTATTTCATTGATTATTTCACCTATATTCTGTTGTCTTGGAGATAATTTATTTTTTTCAAATGAGTGGCTGTTTTTAAGGAAACAAAGAAATGGTATTACAGTTATGTAAACAACAATTTTTACTTTCACTTAACTATATATGATGACTTTTATTTCTCCAACATTTCCCCGACTGACTTACTAACCGCAGTAATGAAATCCCTCACCAATTCCATAGGACCAGATGGCATTCCTGTCAAATTGATAAAATTATGTCTCCCCGAAGTCCTCCCAGTTCTCCTTTTCATTTATAATTTCTTCCTACAGAACTCAATATTCCCTTCCTCTTGGAAAAAAGCCATTGTACTCCCTTTAAATAAAAAGCCTAATCCATCCTCTCCCGAAGACTTCCGCCCAATCTCAATTCTTTCCAATCTCTCAAAACCCCTAGAAAGATTGATGCAATCCCAAGTTTCCAATTTCCTCGAAAAGTCCAACCAACTTGATCCTCTCCAACCTGGTTTCCGTCCCGGCTACTTCACACAATCCGCCTTAATCAAAATTACCAATGATGTTCAGATTGCAATAGATAATAAACAATTAACTGTCCTTATACTTCTTGACTTCTCTAAAGCCTTCGATTCTATTAACCATCCCCTCCTTTTCAACAAACTAAAATCACTCTCCTCCAATAGCTCCATCTCTTGGTTCCAATCTTTTCTCTCACAACGCACCCAAGCAATCTCCATTCCTAATCAACCACTATCTGCCTTTATCCTCTGGAGTTGCCCAAGGATCTAGCATATCTCCTCTCCTTTTTAGTTCCTATATTAATGACCTCCAGGACTCAACTCTCCATTGTTCCCACCCTTTATACAGACGATTCTCAAATATACCTATCCTTTTCTCCCCTTGAGCTATTGGTAGCATTTACTAAGATCCAAGCAGACCTAGATCGAATCTGTGCCTGGGCAAACTTAAACGGATTAAGGTTAAATGCTTCAAATGCTAAGGCCATTTTCATTGGTTCCAAGCCCCTCCTTAGATCCTATACCGACTTTCCCATACTAAACATTGGCGACCAGCCAATCTCCTTCTACTCCTCTGTAAAAAATGTAGGACTATTTATTGATCAAACCCTCTCCTGGAGTCACCATATTTCTCACACCTTCCGACGGACAGTTTCTACCCTCAAACTATTCCATCGCTTCCGCCATCTCCTACCTCAACATACGCGTAGACTCCTCGTTTCCTCTCTCATCTTTCCCCACTTTGACTACTGCTGTGTGGTGTATGATGGACTTTCGGTGGAGCTCCGCGACAGACTGAAAAGATTAATGAACAGTTGCGTGAGATTTGTAATTGGTGCCCCGAGATACTACCATGTCTCTCACCACTACACTGAGTTAGAGTGGCTCTTCCCCTCCATTCGAAGACAATATTTCTTAGGTACATTCCTCTATCATATCATCAACAATCATCGTCCTTCCTACGCCTACATCCTTCTCCAATTCAAGTCCTCAGTCCACTCCCTCTCCACAAGATCTCGACCTTCCGACCTTTACATTCCTTCTCACAGATCTGCCTCGTTCCAAAACTCCTTTATTGCTCGTTATGTTAGTTTCTGGAATTCCCTTCCTATCAAAATTCGACATTCTTCATCCTTATCTACATTCAAAACCCTCCTATTCCAATTCCTGTCCCCAAAACAGTCAGATACCAGCTAACCTTTTATGTAAAATTACATATTATTTATAATAACATATTCAAATATAGCTCATAATCTAAATACTTATTATAGATTCGACTTTCTTTTTTTTTTTTTTCAACCGAAACACAGATTTTACTGTTAAGAAGAATTTACATTTATTTTTTCTGTATTTTTTATTTTTTTTAGAAGGGTTTATTTACATTTTAACATTGTGTATAGTTTTAAGTATCTTAGTATGGTTTCAAGAGTTTTTTATATAGACATTTTTTTTTTATTTTGTATATAGTATGTATAACCAATATTTTTTTTCATTTTTTTTAAAGATCTATCTTTATCTTAACTTTTTATGTTTGTTTTTATCTGGCCAGATAATAATAATAATAATAAGGCTTAGCGAACCCGAAGGTTCGATGCCGACACCACCAATCGCTTGTTACACACCTCCCTCCACCGTTCGCCGTCCAAACCTAGTCCCTTCAGATCGGCTTTAATGCAATCTTCCCACCTTCGCTTCGGTCTACCCCTCGGACGCTTACCATTCGGCACAGCAAATATTAACCTTTTAGGAATTCTCTCGTTACTAAGCCCAACAACTTTACAAGCCCATTTGATTCGCCGCGATGAAATTACATCAATTATATTACCCGGATACAGCTCACGCAATTCGGCGTTGTGTAACCGTCTGAACTCCCCGGTTAACTCATCCTTCTTCGGTCCGAATATTCTACGCAATACTTTATTTTCAAAAACCTTAAGACGCTGCTCATCCCTTAATGTAAGCGGCCAAGTTTCGCATCCATAAAGAACTGTAGGCAAGATAATTGTTTTATAGATTCTAATTTTTAAGTTCCGTATCTGGCCAGATATAAAATTTTAATTTCTGTACTTTTTTGTTATTCTGAAGGTACTTCGTCCCAGAATAAAATTATTTTTCTATTCTATTCTATTCCAAAGTATTGCGATCGTGCAACTTTTCGGATCTAAGTTTTCAACGGAAATACACGTTTTGAGGTCCCCTGAGTCCAAATAACCAAGTCCCACAAAATGGTCTGTTTGTGTGTATGTGCACAGTCTAGCTAGAAAAAAAGTCATAAGAAACTGATATTACGTATTTAAGGTTTGCATATAGTTCAGATGTGACTGCAACTTTTTCCTTAAAATTGGCTAATCCACTAGCGGATCCAGGATTTAATTTTGTGGGAGGCTTCAGCCCGAAAGCTTTTTTTTCATAAAAATAACGATAATTACTGTGGAAAACTAATAAAGAAACTAACTACCTATATAAAATGATGTTTAAGTGATTACTAAAGTATTTTAAATGTAATTACACGAACAATAATATTTTAAGAGATAATTTTTTAATATTTTTTTCCATAAAACATTGTAATATTTTACCATTTTGAAGCCCCGCCTCGTAGATCCATCCGTGGACTAACCGAAAGTGGCAATTTATATTAGCGGTGATACACAGTTTTCTCTAAAACGGCTCTAGCGATTTTTATTAAACTCGGTGTATTATTGTAAATTAAGTAGTCTTTAATATCATTTAGGTCTTATTCCCATTGATGTCACTTTACAGGGCTTAAATGCCCAATTGGTACATGAACTGATCCTATCTGTCTGGCTGAAAGAATCGCTGCCTGTATCCTGGCAGAGAACTGGAAAAAGGGCGATCAGCTGGAATGCAATAATTACAGAGGAATCTCTCTCCTCCCAACTGTGTAAAAGATCTTGTTTCGGTGTCTTCTCCCGTTCGCTGAGACAGTAATTGGTGACTATAGTGCAGTTTTCGCCAGGGTAGATCTACGACGGACCAGATCTTCTCCACCAGAATGATTCTCGAGAAAGGAAGAGAGTATTCACTGCCAACACATCACCTATTCATCGATTTTAAGGATGCCTATGACAGCTCATTTTGAGCTGTCAAATTGACAAATTGAGCTGTCAACAGACAACAACTCTATAATGCGATGGATGATCTGAAGTTCCCTAAAAAACTAACGCCTAGTTCGACTCCCAATGAACACGGTGGAATGTAAAGTGAAAATCCAGGCTGGAGTGTCAGAGGAGATCTGTACAAGAAAAAGAGTAAGGCGGGGGGAGATGCGTTGGCTTGCCTCCTTCCTGTTCAATGCGGCACTTGAAAAAGTTGTCAGAGATGCGCGAATGTAGCTGGATGGAACCATATTTAACAAGTTTGTTGATATCCTATCATACGCAGACGATATTGATATCATCGGGAGATCGCCACTTCGCGGCGTAAAGGTGGCATTTTTGGCTCTCGGAACGGTATGCGCGGAAGATGGGACTATCAATAAATGAGAGCAAAACCAAGTATATGACTGCTGGCATAAATGCACCACATCAACAGATTTCGGTTGGTGACTAAAAAATCGAAACGGTCTAACGATTAGATTATCGTTAAGTTAAGGGCTCCCAAGTGAATCCCGATAACGATGTGTCAGAGGAAATATTTAAGAGGATTCTGGCGGCAAATAAATGTTATTTTGGCTTGCAGTGGCATCTAAGCAATCGTTTAATCTCCAAGAAAACAAAAGCTACTCTGTAAAAGACGCTGATTCGTCCTGTCCTTACATATGGAGCGGACACGTGGAGGTTCTCCAAAACAGACTATTGGTCTTTGAAAGAAAAGTACTATGTCGCATTTATGGACCAGGTCAAATTTGAGATATGCTGTTTTCGACGGAACTATACGTTTCAGAGCCCTCTGAGCCAGAAAGGTATTGAAATTCCCTACAAAACTATATAAAAATCGTTCATTTTGGACAACTATTTAGGAAGTTACAGCTATTCAATTTCCAATGTAAGATTACGGTTACATATCCTGTTGTCAGAAAGGGATGAATGAGAGAAAAAAGATAACTTAGTGAAAGTAAGAAAATCTGTTGCCTGTATTACACAAGCTTCACTATTGCCTCTACTTTTAACAGAAATTATTGTTTGACGAAATAAGGCTATGGCAAAAAGTTTTTGATCAGCAATATTAGAGGGTATTGAAATTTTCACACTGTTCTACCTTAAGCTTTAGTTTATCAAATAAATCGTACTCAAATCTTTTTTTTTTTTTTTTATCAATTTTCAGGAAAATAAATCTAATTCAATTTTTTTTTCTGGATGGATATATTTAAAGATCCAATTTTCTGAAATAGGTAGAAAAGTCGTGTGAGTGGACACACCAGATTTTTAAAAAAATAGTTTATTATCAAAATTAATGCATTTGGATGAAGTTCAAATAACAAAAAATATATACATATATGAAAAATACATAAATAAATACAAATTTAAGCTGTGCTATCTCTGCAGAAAATGTAGATAGAAAAAAATACATTTGTTTAAAAAAAAAAAAATCAATTGCCGTTTCCAATTATCTGAGATAAGATCGGAATTAATTTAAGGTCTATCGATATTCAAATTAATAACCGATAAATTATAATCGAAAACCACTAAATTAGTTTAGCAGAGATTAGCGAAGGGAGCCAATTATGAAGTACAAATTGGCTTCGCGAGCTGCTCACGGCCGTCGGATCCCCAACTCCAAATTGCTGAAGTGAAAACAGAATCTATTCCTAGAACAGAATGGATTGTTGACTTTTCTCTTTGTTGGGCATTGTTGGAATTCATAACAGCAGGTGAAACTTAGTTCCCTCTATTTTATTATTTATATTATTCAGTTGCGAAAACATAACCTATGTACAAACGAATAAACAACACACACGGTTCATTGTCTAAGTTATTTTTTTTACCAGCCTGTGATGAGCGACGATCAAACAAAAATTAAATACTTATATAATCAAGATGTTCGGGCTGAAGATGTTTCAAGCTAAAATCCACTGAATCGGGACAATAGCTGTATTTTTGTTAAGGAGGCGTCGTTAAATGTTTATTAATGTTGTTTGTGATAAAAATACTATAAATTTAAATAGTAATAAATTTGAAACTATTTTTCCTACATAACTCAGAAATAAAATTTGAAAATGAAAGTTTTTAGATTAATTTAGTAGTTAATAAAATTTCAATGAACTTTCCAATAATGGACTACAAAAATATCTCTATTTTTTCGTTTGACAAGATGAGTGAGAAGCGACTGGTCAAACTCAAGGAGTGAGTTACAAACAGGGAAATAATTTTTAAAGTCCTCATATGTCCTTCCCAATTACTATTTATTATGTAAACCTATTTGGTTTGTGTGCTCTTTTTTCAGTGATATATATTTAATTTTTTAACATAAATATCATCTGAGGCAACAAATTTCTCGCCTAAGAATTGGTTTACTTTATGAAGTACCTTTGCATTTTGAACCTATTATTAATGTTATCAATGTTGATATAATTATTATAAACAGGTATCATTAAATCAAATGACGACGACGAATCATTTATCATTATATTAAATGAGGTCGACGAAGCATTGTTTTGGTATTTTCGAATATTTTTTAAAATATGACTTCAATAGGTGTAATTCTGATGCTCGTACTGTTTATTTATGATATTTTGATCATTTTTATTAAAATTATGTGATTAGAATTGGTTCGTTTAAAAAATCTATATTTACTTACACACTTTCAAGCCAAAGTAATGAATTTCCTTGTTGATACATAGTCGGTTATTGAATAAAAGTATCTGTGACTTTAAAACATTTGTCACCGATACTTTTTTTTTTTGCCATTTTATTTTACATTACTAGATGTGGAAGGCTAGTGTAGCATAATCTGAGAACTGCAATCTTTTGGGGAGTGAAATAGAGGTCAGAAGGGCAAGAGAGTGTATGCATTACGTAAGTTTTGCATTACACTCCTCAAAAAAATTAAAGATTCGAAGATTCATTCAATGATTATTTCTTAAGGACTCAAGTTAGATTTTAATAAAAAATGCATTTATTTATAAAATAAAAAGTCATTTAATGTAAAATTGTGGATAGATTTTTATAAACACCACAGAAACTGAAGAAGCTGAAGAATCAAAAACATGAAACTATTTACTTGAAACACTTCCACGTCACCATTTTATGATAAATTTCGAAAATACACAAATTTTTAATGTTATTAGTAAAATGTGAATTTTTGGAATTAATTGATATATTTATTTATTTATGGGCCAGACCCCTACCGTGCACCCACCCCACATCAGTATAGATTGCATATCAATGTGTTCCTTGTAACTATTTATTAAAAAAAAAAAAACCGAAGTTTCCACAAAAAAAGTGAAAGCACTACCCCAAAATGCTGTCCAAACATGGCGGACTGACGACTTTGTAGTTTTTTGGTCACTCAGAATCTGCATTTGGCCTAATTTCTCCATAGTTGGTGTTTTATTAAAGCTAGATAGTCAGAGAATAACAAAACATGAAAAAATATTAAAAAATAATTGGTTTAGGCAATAAAAACCACCAACAAAGTCAACTTTTTTAACAAAAAAAATTTCAAGTTGAAAAACAAGCGTCGTTAGTAAATAAACAGCCAACAATAACGCAAAATGTCTTGAAATAAAACATCTGGAGAATATATCTTTCTTTCTAAAATACTGATTACTTTTAAAGTATTTGAAGCAGTTCCGTAGAAAATACACTCAAGTGGCAGCCAACCGGTACTGGCGTAGGTGCATTTAGGCCTCTACCACATCATTCAGTATTCATAAATGACTTAGTTATAGTGATATAATAACGTTTTTGATACATTATATTGATTTTATTAACGAACAAATATTTATGCTATTATTTAATTATCCAAAAAAAGTAAACAATTTTTTAAAAATTTATTATTATTATTATTTTTTATTTAACTACCTTTACTCTATATCGAGGTCGTTTAAAAAGGCCTCTGTTGTAAAAATGACATAATTATAATGATAAAACTTAATTCAAAAATACTTTGCTGAATATCTTGAATTTTTTATTTAACGTTTGCAATTTAACAGTTTGTTTTATATATTTACTGATTCTTAGAGGTAATTTAAATTGTATTATGTACCTCCCCGGAAATGAGTCATATTAATAGAATAGAATAGAATAGAATTGAATTTATTTGCTAAAGATTATTTTACAATCTTGTACAAATGATACATATATGAATAACTTCATTTCACCTACATGAGTCTAGTTTATCATAACTGTACATTGACTTATTATAAAAACAATAATACTTCATTACATTCAAATTAATTTATATATACATTATCAATAAAACCAAAAAAGAAAAAGAAACACATAATTAATTGAATTGACCAACAATTATCCTTAGTCATAGCACTTGGTTGGTGTGTGGAACATCAGAGCTTAAGGAACCCAGTGAATTGCACGCTGACATTATGAACCAGTAAATTTTATTAAGTTTCTCTATGCTATCGATTCAAAGTATGTCTTGTATCTTGTTTACATCACTTGGCGCAGAGAGAAATGCTCGTAAATGTTTTTGTCTGTTGTCTGTTAGCTTTTCACAGTATAGAAGGATATGGAACAGGCTGTTAGTAATGAATTGGTTACAGAAAGTGCAGGTTTCCTGGGCTTTGAAGCAGAAACTTTTGTTTTTCGTATAGAGCTTAATTAATTCGGGATTTGAAACCCTTAACTGACTTATTGATCTTAGCTTTTTCAAGTTAGCTCTATACATTAAATAGGACTCGGGGCTGGAAATATTGAAGCTGGAAATAGTTCTAGGAAATAGTTGTTGGAATTTATCGATAAATGGATGTCCTTAGATAGGTTTTGGTTTTTTAGCTTTTCCAATATTTCATCGCTGTATTTTAATAATCCAGTTGGGTATACTTTATCGAACTCTTCTTTACAGCCATAATGAGCAGCTATTGATCTGACTTGTGTGATCCAATTAAAGTTTAGATCAGGATTTCTTGTATCCAGTAAAATTAATTTGTTGAAGCAAAGCTTTGGTAACCTCTCTTCAGGCATAAGCGACAATTTAGACCAGTAATTTATGATCCTTCTCATAACCCTGACACTCAAGGCGTTTCGGCCAGTTTCTAGACGTACAATGTAGTTGGCAGTATTCCTTGGCCACCTAAATAGTTGCTTCAGAAACTTCAGCTGTACCACTTCAATAGCATCCAGGTATCTTAAGCTCCATATTTCAGAAGAATACAGAAGGGTTGAAGACACCATAGAATCAAAAAGAGCTATCTTTGTCTCCCATGAATCGCTTCTACCCCTTCGCAAAATCTCCAATACTTTTCCCGTGGTAACAGAGAACTTCTGTATAAAATGCTCAGATGCCTTACTAAATTTTCCTGAGGAAGTGAAAGGTACTCCTAAGTAAGTATAGGCCTTAGTGTATTCCAGCTTTTTCTCATACCAGTAAAGGGGCTTACGTTTCTTCATCCTGGGGGATTTATGGAATACTACAACATTTGATTTTTCCTCATTTACAGTCAGGGAGTTCTTCTCACAGTACTGAGAAGATAATGCTCCCACTCCGGCGTGAGATTTTTGAAGGTTTCGTATATAATATTGTCGAAGCCAGGAGCTTTATGGTTCTTGGATTGTTGGATACAATATTGTAGCTCCTCTAATGTTATGTTACTTTCAAGATATGGATGAGTAACTGAATAAAATTGATTTCCGCTTATCATTTTTTGGCCATAGTGTGATATATAAAATTTGCTCCATTCTTCTATTAATATTTCGTTTACTTGGCGTTTATGTGGTTTCAGAGAGTTTATAGTAGTCCAAAACTGTTTGCTGTTCCTAACTTCCCTAAGATTTAGTATGAGTAATCTGAATCCAATTTTCTTTTGTCCTATTAATTTCCTGTAGGAGTTTCTTGAATGAATATATTCCTCTGTTTTATAATTGGAAAAGTTGAACCTGATCATAGTCCTATATTTTTGACCTAGCTCTCTCTTCAAATTTCTACATTCTTGATCAAACCATGGCTGCTTAGCCTTATATTGAGGGCTCTTCGTTATTTTTGTATGGAACATTAGCCCTGCTGTGGTCATACTTTCCTGCATACAAGTAATGAAGTTCTCGTATAATAAATAGGTTTATCTCTTTAGAGCTAAAGTATATTCTATTAGTGCTCAATAACAAGTTTTTAAACCCATTCACTTCTCCCATTTTATGCGAATTCTAAAATTATCTGACGTCTTATCCGTTAGTTCATGGGATGGATCCAGAGGGGCATATATAGAGGGCAAGTGTAAAGAAGTACTGCAAGCCAAGTGGTCAATGGATTCAGAGACAACCATTAAATTCATATTTCCAAATATATCTAGGGTGTTATGATTTATCCAGACCAGGTCTATAGCACTTCTCCCCAGACTCGATATGAAGGTATACTTTCCCGGTCTGTCCGAAAGAGAGCGACCATTGCATAAAATGAGACCTGAAGATACTATGGCTTCCACCAGTAGTTTTCCTCGCTTGTTTATGTTTGAATGAAGAGACAAACTTTCAGAATAAAGATTTGTCCCCTGCAAAATTTCCTCTTCTAGATTATTTAAATTCCCTACATGCCTGTTAAAGTCTCCGTTCAAGATCAAACAAGTCATATTAATACCTCCTTTATAAAATAAAATAATATATACCTGATCTGAGCTAGATATCATAAATAGTTGGTAGGTTGTTTAGTAAAACTCATATATCACTAATACAAAATTTAATTTTTATTTCCTTTATTTTGTTCGGAAGTTGGACCATATCATAAAAAAAAAAAAAAAAATAGGAAATTTTAATGTTGAATGTATAATTCTCTCTGCACAAAGAAAGATGGAAGGGACGAAGCTCTATGTTCTTCTAGGTAACCGGAACTGATTGCTAGTACGGTCTCGAAATGAGGGAAAACGCAAAATTGAACCCAAAAATTTTAAAAATACATTAAGCAAATGAGAAAGGAAGTGCATGAGTCTTGAAGAAGAAAACAAGGATCACGATACATTTTATGGCTAAACGAATATATTGAAGACAGATGAAAAGAATATTTCAAGATGTTAATAACATGGGGTCAAATGCTGGAACAGTTTGGATGATATTCAGGAGGCGATGCAGCTTAATTACGGTGAAGACAATTTTACCAGCATGAAAGATTTGTTTGTTCGAAGCAATTGGCAAGTCAGCTGGTCTCGACGAAAAACTTTAGTTTTATATTTACCGCTTGAAAATCTTTTGTATATGGTTTTAAAAAACCCAAGTTCTACTTCCATTTGTCTTGTTTAGTATGAAGCTATTTTTAATTACCTAAATTTAAATTATTTTTAGCTGTTGCAAGAAAAACGTGACACTTAAAACTACAAAAATCTTTAAAATGTCCTGCTTTTCGGTGGGAAATCGGACCACGGCTTCTATAAACATTAGTGTTACTCCAGAGGTTAACTATCATCTCTTCAAATATTTTCCTTTACTTAATGGCAACCTGTAAATATAAATAGGAACCACAGATCAGATTGGGGCTAGATAACCTACTCTCATATTTTTTGTACATTTAATAAAAATTGTAATTACCCCTTATATTTGCTATCGCTTCTTTCTAAACGTGATTAAATGATCCGGTGTGACATGGGTTCAATTCACCTAAGGCCTCCACTAGATGACAGGCGAGAGACGAAAGCTCCTTCCACACGAACAACCATCACGACCCGCGGTCCCCTGCAATACAAATATTGGAGAAAGTACAAGAAAGCGCCACAGTTGACCTTTGTCAAAGCAGGTACAAATGCATCCGCCAAGTGTTTACAATCCTAATCGATTTCTGCTTAATATCACATTGAATGCGATGAAAGTTCCCTCCTGTATTGAATATACAATAATTTATTCGTAGTTGCTTGTTGAAATATACACCAAGATACATGAAACATGGACATGTTTGGATATAGTTTCTTATAGACATGAACTTGTACGTTTAGAGATTTGTGTCAAAGATAAAGGAATAAGTTCTCTAAAAGGTCTTGTACACTTTCATAATTGTAGGCTTTAACCCTATTACTTCATTGTGCAATCAGACCTTTCCAAACAAAGAACGCCCATCATTCTTGCAATATATTTTACAGAACGCCATTGTTTAGAAATTTATATTTAATATTGTTCTAGTAATGGAAATTCTATTTTTATGCTTAAACGACGTCAAATGTAATAATTTAAATTCCTCAATAAATCTAATAATATTTTCTTAATAGTGCGGTAAGCATCATGATTCACGTAGTCTATTATATTAGGATACACAAAAAAATTAAGATACTATAATTTGAACATTTTTAAGAATGTTAAGAACATTAAAAGTTAACTCTAGATGCCGGGATGATTTCTAATTCAACGAAATACACTTTATTGACTCTATTTTGATATGAAAAATAGTAATCAAAATAAAATTGAATTGGAATACAATTTAATTGAACGATTTTTTTTTCCTGAGACACACCCAGATTCTATAAAATGGGTAATTAAGGATAATTAAATAATTAATCAAGAGGAAAAACCTGAAGCTGAACCTGAACTTGAACCTAGAGGTTATGTTTAACAGTAATTCCTTATGTATGTAGAACTGAACTCAAGACCTTCCAATCATTTTTTTCATAATGGGTTTTTTTTTTTTACTGTTTCGACAATAATTAAATCACACACATGAGTTAATCTTATGAGATGATGATATTCATTTCAAATTACTATTATCTTATCTATTTTTTTTGACCTCCTATTATTAGCTGATCCAGGATTTAATTTTTTTTGGGAGGGAGAGCTTCAGCCTAAAAGTTTTTTTTCATAAAAATAACGATAATTACTCTGGAAAAAGAGAAAGAAACTAACTATCTGTATGAAATGGTGTTTAAGTGATTCCTAAACCCCTTTTGAATGTAATTACACGAACAATGATACTTTGAGAGATAATTTTTTAACATTTGTATCGATAAAACATGGTTATATTTTCTCATTTTGGGGGAGGGGGGACTTCAGTCCGAAAGCCCCCCTCTCCATTGTAGATCCGCCCGTGCCTCCTATCCCACCATTTATGACATAAGGGGAGAGGAAGCTGTTCTTTGAATCTATAAAGACATTTAAACCTGATTCGAACCGGAGATTATTAGCGGAGATTATTAACAACACCTTAACATGCTCCTCCATCAAGGGCCCAGAATTATATTATTTAAAATATTTTAATATTCATACTGTTTACTTTTATCGGCAGCAAAATTAAGCCTATATTCCTCCAGGCAAACATGCTAGCCCCGTGCCTGGTGCAGCATTATACATTTTATTGTTTTGCTACTCTTTTTAAATGCCACCAAGTACCTTAAGTGCCCAACCTATGACAAGAGCCATACACAATAATCCGCCTGTACACGTACACCAGCTCTTCGTGTAACAAAGTGCATCCACCCTGACCCCCCGGTTCCAGGAACGCCCGAGGGCAGACAGTTAGTTACACAACTCTCCAATAACTGGGGCGGACCTTTCGACACGAGTGGCTTACTCACCCTCAGCTATTTCCGGGCATATCTTTGCATAAGTGCCACGTCTCTGTGAGCCGATTGTTATAGTGACATTTAACAAATCCTTGAAGACCAATGGCATCTCTAGACAATAGCGATGGCATGAGTGGTGTCTCACACATCTCTTGAACCTCTCGAGTCTACAAATACTTTTTGTTAAAAAGAAAAGATTACAATTTACTTTCATGAATCAAAACTTTTATAAATCAACATGTACAATACAATACAATCAATTTTGCATTCAAAGAGTGTTTTTTTTAAATTTGTAAACAATTTCGGACATTTCTAGAAACCATATCCATGTAGTTCGCAACTGCTCCGTCTCGATGACGAATGGACCACGGTCAGTTCCAACACACTTGTACATGGAGTACCGGTAAAAGCCGTGTTAAAAAACAATACCACTTTAGGACAAAAGAAATGATTATTGGTTTGGTTGGAATTTAATGTTCGATGTTACAGGTTGTTATTTTTGGACTCTCAACATATTAGGTCATAATTGCCCTTATTTTATTTTGAATACATCTTTTTTATTGAAAATATTGTTGTTTTTTTTTAAATTAATTTTTTTTTTATGCTTGTGATTCTAGATCCTAGTATTTTTTTTTTAGGTTTCCCTCAATTCCTCAAAAGCTGAAAATAGCTATCTGTCATATAGAAGGCGTGGCTTATCCTCAGTCCTGTTACAACTACAACAATCTCTTCTCTTCTGCTGTTCTTTTTTTTTATTCTTTTGTTATTACTTTATTTATTTATGTTTCTGTATATACGGTGTGAATGTACTATAATATAAGTGCTCTTAATTGTAATATTTCCCAATAAAATGTTAAAAATAAAAAAAAAATAAAATTAGGTTATTATCGTTAAGGAACAGGATTAAATTTTAATTACGAGGTATTTGGTGTAAATGGTGATAAATGACAATGCAACACATAAAGAATTTTATTCTTCGATAAGAAAATTTTTACGTTGAGTAAGGTTACATATTATTACGTAAGATTAATTTATAACTCATTGTTTCATTTTAAATAATAATAATGAATAACATCTTTTCTAGGTCTCTCGTAATTTTTCGGTATCGAAATTCCCACTTTTACAGAATTGTTAAGAAATAAATTATTTATACACAGATCCAATACAAACAAGCGAAATTCATAGTTTTTTTTTTTTTTTAATTGATTATTATATTTTTAATTTCTGTTGTAACATTATTATGATTTATTTTTAACTGCTTGTTCTTTTTTATTAATTTCTCAAATTTAATAGCTTTTTTTTCGATTTTGATTTCTGCCTTTATAATTTTGATTTCTGCCTTTATTGTTATTCTTAGTTATTATGATTACAAATAGAATAAAAAAACGCTAGGTGGTGATTATGATTAATATTTCTCTAAACATAATTACATTCATTTCTATATTTAATCATCAGCACGCAAGGTAACTTAAGCATTATATATAATTAAGTTCACACTGTTATCTGTAAATTGATTAGTGAAAATTTGCAATTTTGTGGTCAGGCGCTTTCCTATACTTTCGGACAAACTCGTTTATTTTCGGCTTACCATGTGATCGAAGTGGACAACGTACCCCATAGACCGAATGTTAGTGAACTATTACTATGGTTATCCATATTTTTATTAAATGCTTTCAGTTAAATGCTAATAATATTTAATTGACACAATAGCTGCGGTGGACACCCGGATTCCGATATTCGTTTCGATTTCGGCCAGGATTGTTTCTAAGTTTGCCTATCGTACAAAGTCTCTAAAATGGCCATTTTTAAATATATTTGAATGAGACTTGGATAGATGTAAAGATAGATACAAACGTAAATAATCATTATTTTTGATATAAAGTTATCGGACGTCGAGGTCCGTAACCGCAGCTAATGTGTTAATTATTCAAAATTTATTTAGCCTCTAACCCTTAGGGTCATAGGCGTATTATCTCAATTTTATATTCTTTTAAATATGTGAAAAGTTTCTTTATTTTTTTTTCTTTATCCTGCTGGATTTCTTCCCTTTCCGTTCCCACTTGTAGGTTTTCGCTGAGAGCAGTGTAGCTACTAAATTCTAACAGTATATGCTTCACTGTTCTGGGTACTTAGCAATGTCTGCGAGTTTTGGCTTCTAATCTTGCAGAAGGTAACCATGAGAAAAATCACCATGTCCGGTTCGTAGGCGACAGAGTATCACTTCTCGTCTAGATTTTCGGTTTGTAGTCTTCCATTTTGTACAATTTTCCTTAATTTCTTTATGTTTTGCCGAACTCGTTTCCCATTTTCTAACATTTTATTCGTTAGTTGATAGCATCTGTTTATGGATAATGAATATGTTATTTGTTGCTAATTTCTTGGTCTGCACTATTTTATTGAAATATTAGTAGCTTTATTGTCATGTAATATTGTTCAAACAATGTATTCAATAATCGGATGATTAACATTTATTCATTAAACCGGGAATATATGAGTTTAATTTAGCTAATATTTAATTCGCGGAATTGTATTTCTATCTATTTATTTTTACAAGATACAGCCTAAAATATCAAATTTAAAAGATACACGTTGCATCGTACACTGAGAACTCATTAAATTACTTTGGTTCTCAAATTTTCTTTATTTTTACTACAACGTATTGAGGCTAGGCATAGCTACTATATCAAGCTTCTGTTATGTCCATATTTTTTTACTAACGAAAATATAAAAACTATCTGTACATTATTTCATTATTTTAATGTTGAAAATAAATAGATATCAACTATTTAAATTTAATAACACACATAGCATTTTTATGTGTGGTTTCTTGTTTTGTTTTTTCATTTGTATTTTCACAACGAAACTTCCAGGAGCTATCACTATCCACTTGGGGAAAATTATTATTTATAAAAATATTACTAGGGAATCTCATGGAATTACGAACTTTTTATGAAAAGATTTAGATATGCTCTCTCGAACGGGCCAATTCCGTGACATATGAAAATGTTAATAGTATCTATGAATGAATTTATTTGAGAATAAAAATTTTACGAAAATACATTAAGAATTTTACGAAGGATACTGGGTTGTATTAATTGGACATGATAAAAATTAGATCTTTTGGTGCCATCTCAAAGCTGCATTAACTTATATCTAAATTATTTGTTCACTGACCAAAACACTATGCAAATTATGCGAACGAGCCAACCAGACACTCAACAGCTAAGGACTTAAGTGTCCTTCAATTTAATTAATTAGGTTTTTTTTTCTATTATTCTAATATTATTTTTGCAAATCCTGTCCACATATCTTTTTCAACTCAGACCTCTTCCCAACTCAGACACAGTTCGGTATCTTGGATTTCTTTTAGACAAAAGACTAACATGGAACCCATATACCAGACTTGAAAGACAAGAACTTAACCGGCGATTTGGTCAGTTATACAGACTACTTAACAGAAAATCTAACCTCTCAGTCGAAAACAAACTATTAATATAAAAGGCCATACTGAAACCCATCTGGACCTACGGACTTGAATTATGGGAAACAACTAAATTTTCGAACATCAAACGCATCCAATCCTTCTAGTCTAAAGTCCTCCGTATAAAAGTCAATGCTCCTTATTATGTTACGAACAAAACCTTACACCATACCCTTAAAGCCCCTTATGTCCCTGACGTTATTCCATCCCGATTTTCAAATTTTCATCAGAACCTAATCCATCATCCTAATCCCTTAGTGCAATCCTTATTCAGTTCCTGTCATCCCTACAATCCTCCTCGAAGGTTGAAACGGCAGTGGCCTCTAAATTTTTTGTAAATACGTCACTAGAGTTCTGGCAATGGCCAGCTTCTCCACACAATTCATGAGCGTATGTGGCTTTAGTGCTCTCTCCTAGTCTCCACTGGATTCCCATCCTAGTGATGCGGCTGTGAGAGATGCGATCTCTTGGAGTCTTGCCTTATCCTCCACAAACGGGGAAAAGGGCCCGACTCGGCTGACAGTAAATATTGTAAATAAGTATGAATGTTTTTTAATTTTTTTGTTTAATGTTGTCTCATGTTTGATTTATTCTGTTATTCCAAGTTTTCTTTTATTATAATCCTGTTTTTCTTTTATTGTATATATGGTATGATTGTGTTTCATGCATCCAGAATAATCAATGTCCTGAATTGCACGTGTGCCCAATTCTTAGTCTAGTAATATCAACTTCCTGGCCAACTAGTATTAATATATTTAAGAAAGTATTGACTTTTTGTTAAAGAATTAAGCTTTTGAACTGAACTAAAGGGCACAAATTTCTATTTGTATTATTATTATTTGTATAAATTGTATTAATATTTGTTGCATTATATTTGTATTGAAAAAAATATTGTTTGTAAAGAGATCCAAGTTTTTTTAAGTAACAGATAGATAATGGTTATATGACAACTATCGCCGAGTTCACCGATGATATAGTCATAGAGGTATTTTTTTCTTAAATGTTCCAGAAAGGACATTAGAGCAGTAAGCCATTAAAATTATTATAAATAAATCTATCATTTGCAAACCTCCACCGATCTAATAATATGTTTGAAGTTTTTATGATGTAAATTGAGGTAAAGGTTACTGGAGGCTCTTAATTGACTTACGGTCCTTATTTCTCGTATGTTGACATTCAATTTTAGGTAATTTTCTGGTTCAGGGAATGAGTAGCCGTAAATATTTCTCTATAAATATGATCATAACTGGAATTTAAAGCGCGTTCAATGTCTGCAGAATATAGATTGTTTGGAACTCTATCAAAAACAATACTTCTTCTGTTGATAATTAATATTTTCGGATCAGATCGTTGAAATATTCCCCAACAAAATGAGAAACGGCTACATTTTTAATTTGTAAGACCCAATTAAAATCAAGATTTAGTTCCCTGTTACCCAAAGCAACCAGTCTCTGCAGACACTTTTGAGGCAACCGATCTTCTGGCAGTGCAGTTATTTCTAAATTTATACATTTTTGTAAAAACTGCTATGAAAATTTTTGAGCGACCAGTTTCTTATCTAGCTATGTAGTTCGGAGTCGATCTTGGTATTTTTATGAATTTTTTTCTGTACTATCTCAATAGTTTCCATATACCTTAGGCCCCGAATTTCCGCATTTTTAAAAAAAAGTTACGTAATAATAAGACTTAAAATGAAATAAAATGTTTTCTGAGTGACCCTGACCTTCCTGCTGAGAAACTACTTTCGCCTTGCTCCAAAGCCTCTCTGCCCAAGATGATCCTCAAAGTGGATCTCCGATGGAAGAAGTCCGCTTTCACGTTTCACGTAAATTGTAAACACCAAGAGGAGTAGGAAGGGGCAAGGCTAAGGACTCACTTACAAGTTGTATGTTAATTAACATCAGCTTTGGCTAAGATTAATGGTTCTATTTACTCAGGGAGAAGTCGTTATCTTACAGGCACAGCTCTCAATGTCGGAATTTAATTCAGGGCGGGTCCGAAGCTGGTTAATGAAATCGATTGACTTAAAAACGATCGATCAAATGCAATATATTGCCAGAAAAAAAGATTTATTGGTGAAAATAAGACTACTGAAAATATTTAATTAACTATTAAATAGATTATAAAAGTGGTAAAAACGGTTATAAACTATGTCTGGCTATAAATTATGTCTTGTGGATGACATATTTCTGTTATACATAACTAATTTTTAATTTACAAATAAGCTGCAAAACCAAACCCATTAGTGATACCTAATTATAATTGTCGTTGATATCTAATTATTTAAATATAATATCAGATCTAAAATTATTAAACTACAGTAAATGTATTTAAGGTTTTAAGCATATGCTTTTTACATCCATGAAATATTTTTATATTTCACTTCTTCGTTATACATTTATCTTCTGACTTGTATTTCCGAAGATACATTTACGACTTAATTAAACATTTTCCCTTTTCTCTCCATTTTTCAACTATAAAATTCTTTCAAAAGTTATATTTAACAGTTTTCCGTAACTCCTTATCAATGAGAGATCGTTAATTATTTAAAATAAACCAAATTAAGGGTACTTAAGAGGAAGACATGTTGAACATGGGGCATTTAAGCACTGTAAAGTGGGTTAAATTATATCAAAACACCACTTAATTATACAATGATACGCTGACTTTAATAAAAATCGTTAGAGCCGTTTTTGAGAAAATATGTATAACCGTCGATAATAAGTGGCACTTTCGGTTAGCCGATTTTAAGGGAAAAGTTGCTGTAACATCCCAGCCATTTTCCTATATTAAATATGCAATACCAGTTTCGTACAACTTTTTGCTTTTGAGCTGGACTGTTCACATACACACCCACATTATTTAGACACAGGGAACCTCAAAACGTGTAATTTCCGTTGAAAATTCAGATTAGAAAATTTTCACGATCGCAATATTCTCTCTCACTATATATTAAATATATAGATATGTGATAGTAAAAAGAATGGAAACAAATCAATATTCAATAATTTACTAAAATCCTATAAATAATCTCATATAAGAAGGGGCTGCGGTGGTCCAGCGAGTTAAGGCACTTGCAAAAATTTATACTACGAGTTTAAATCACGTTCGTGGGATTTTATAACAAAAAAAAAAGAATAATAATATAAATAATTAATAATAAAAAAATAAGTGCACCACCTACTAGACCACTACGGCGCTGGTCCGATTCCCGTATGTGGGTGGACGGTAACGTCCCCACCCTGAGATTCACAGGAAGGTGAGAGCTACCTCTGTATCTAATAACATAGCTCCTTTGGTCCTCCAGATTGGGGATTGGGCACAGGGTTAATTAATAACCCTATCCCGTAAAAAACAACAACAGGATAGGGACATCTGCAAAAGGTTGCCAACCATTCTGATGAAGAGGGAGTGATCGTATTTGCGTCCGGTTATTATAAACCACCTGCTCCCTAGATATCATCTATATAAGAAGAGAAGCAAACGACTACAACTTGCCGTAGCCTTGAACAGCCCCAATGCTGCGAGAAGACAATGACGGAAGTCAAAAGGCGTTAAAAAGAAAATCCCATATATTAATATTTATATAATCGAAAATACTTATGATAAAGAACTAATGAAACATTTCCAGAAATGGTACATTTTCTCATTAATTTAATCAATTTAATCAGGTTCTGAAATCTCGTGAATACTCATTTGCTTTCCACTTGAATCGTAAGGTAATTTAATCACAAAATACAGAAAAAGATGGCCTACAAAAATACAAGGTCACTTGCAGTATATAAAAAATTACTGTTTTTCAACCAAACGTTTTGTATTATTATTTCTTTGATATAAAATACAATTAATACTCAAAGTATTCCACTATACATTGTTATCTAGTCATTTACCGTTATCGCCATCTGCTAACCAATTGCTCGATCCCATGCTGAGATACCATTCTTTAGGACGGCTGTCAAAGAACTCTTGGACCGCAATTTAAAGTACCACAAAATTATCAAATTATATTCTTTGAAGAAAATGGGCCATGGATCCAAATAAGTAGTAATCCGATGATGCGAGGTCTGGACTATATGGTAGATGAGGCAGGAGTTCGACCCCATGAAGTTCTTTAAACTTTTCTTTGGTTCGACGAGCACTATCTTATTGGAATAAAATTCCTTATCGGTTGATCAAAGCAGAATAACGCTCTGAAAACTTCGCGTACAATCTTTCCATTTGTTCTCAGTATAGTTCAGAATTCATAGAGCATCCATCAGGAACAAATTCGTGATGAATAACACCTTCAAAATTTGAAAAAAAAAAAACGCAAAAGCAACAGGAAAATCAGTTTGGCCACAATCTACTCCTCGCTTATGGGTGTTCGGATTTCTCCAGTTAACCCACTTTTCAGTTGACAATCTCCGGTAAAATCTCATATCAGAAGGGTTTTTCAATAAATTTTCACAAAATTCTTAACCTCTTAGCCAATTGCTGAGGAGTAAGTTCCTGAGGGACTATTATACTGTGCCTTTTCACCTTCCTCATGGAGAATAGATGGTTACTAACATTTGACTCAACAGCTTCCTACGGAACCTCATTAATATCCATTAATGGTCTTCCGAAGCCCTTCTTCCTTTCCAATGTCGTATCTCCACTGCTAAATTTTTCAAACCAACGCCGCGCAGTACGCTGGTGAAGGACACCTTCCATCTTCATATTTAATAATTTCACGAGCTGCTTCAACGGTGTGACATTTTTTTTTTAAATTAATAATTAAACTGAGCCTTTTTTTTATAAGAAGTCGAATGGAATTAAACAAGCTCAGAGAATCTCCAATGAGATTATTTAGTATTAAATAGAATTAAAATATTGACAGCCCTTTGAAATCTTGAATTGGATAAAACGATCTTCTTTTTTTTTTTTTTATATTCCCTATTATATAGTACTACATCACTCTCAGATGCTCTGCCTATTATGTGACTCTACTTATCGAATCTCAATTCCTTCAGTTAATTTACAATCACAAAGGATAACTATAATCCCATCTGGAAAATCCAAGAATTGGGTGGAATATCAGCCGGCTGCAATCCAACAAAAACAAGCCGTTTGATGCGTATGCAAAAGAGAGAAAGGTCGATGAAAGGGAAGCTCCGACTCACGAGGAACTCCTCTTCCACTCCTCGCACTTTCCCCTTCGAACAATACCGGCCTCACCTTGACTTTCGTAATGAATTCGATAATTGTCGCAGAGGCGTTCATTCATTGACGCTCCATATGCCCGCTTCCCCCTCCATTTAGTAGTGATCGTACTTCCGTGTTGGTTCAATGAATGGAATCTCGAGCCAAAAAAGGACAGGTGCCGAAGTTTGGTATCCGGTATCAAACACTAGTTAATTCCTTGGGATTTGCGATGAGGGGAGGGGGAAGGAGGGTGGAAGACGGCGAAAAGTGCCCTCGGGTGAAGCCCCCTAAAATGGAAAAATATATTTACTTTGTTAGTTTTTTTATTTGAGTACTTAAACAATCACAACATGTTCACAAATTATAATCCACATAGGGCTACTTACTATATGTAAGCACGCGTCAAGAAAAAAAATTATCTCCTAAAGCGTTATTATTCCTATAATTACTGGGTTTTTTTATTGCGGTATATACACTGGAATAAAAAAAAAAAAGCCTCCACCACAAAAAAGTAAATTCTGGGTCCGCTACCAGTTGGTTGAGTATTACTGAGCATCATTCATAGTTCAGTCCAATAAGGTGGAAAAAGCTAAATTCTGGAATGAATGGTATAATATTGTAAATTAGCATGAATCATTATTTTGTTTTCATAACTGACAGCTAATAATGATCATGTAGGGATCTCAATTTATTATAGTAAAAGATTAAGAAAAACAAAAGAAAAAAATTGTTTTCATGTTATGTTTTTTATGTTTATTATGTTATGATATATTGGGATAAAACTTGTAGAAAATTAAATTATTTATAAATTTGATCCTGTTCATTTCCTTTATTCAGTCGACCATTCTCTTGATATTAAGCGAGTAGTGGGAAGCGAGCACCTGTGCACAAGATTTTCCTATTTAAATGAAGTGCTAGTCTATTAATATTTACTATTGTTTTTATTTCATCATTTTATTATTATTATTATTTATTTCGAAACAAACTCTTAAATGATATGGTTACAAAAAAAATGAATTAAATAATGAATCTAGAATTAGATACAGAGAATATTTATTCCATTGTTACGTTTTGTTTCCTTTAATTATTAATATAATTTGTTGCACTTCAAATAAATTTCTCTCTGTTATTATTATTAAAAAAAGTATTAAATATAATTTATGAAAGAGTTTGATACTTAATTAAAGAGGAAACACTTGTTTATCTATAAGTAATAAAAATAACGCTTATTCATTTTTAAGCAAGTATTTTCAAAACCACTTCATGTGTTTCAGGCATCTCATACAACACCTTATAGAAAATTGGGAATATGACTACAACACGCTATTTCTTAATGAAGATAGAGAACAATTTCGTCCAAGGTACTGAAGTTAGGTATATTTTTATTTTATAATAAATCAATAAGTTGGAAAAAAATCATCTAATTACTTTTATTATAAGACCCGAGAATCAAACTTCTTTACATTACCTAAAAACTATTATTTTTCTAATAATCAGCTATACTTATTACTTTAGCCTTCACATTGGACGAATTAATATTATTAAAAAAATAAATATATTTTATTTTTGAAATTTAATTTTTCTACATACCAACTATTAGGTGCTGCCACCTTATTGGATCTAAATATTATTCTTTGTTAAATCAAATAATCGGTTCTTCATTACTTCCACAGGTGCCCAGAAAGAGGTTAGAGTTTGAATTTTTAAGGAGGCACATATGATTTCCTTAGTGAGGCATCAAGCAATATATTTTTTTTACACTTTTATAATTTTTATAGACTTCTAAATTTTTCGTTTTGAAATGCTGTATTCCTTCAGCAGCACTATGTTATATTTCAACCTATTGTAATTCAATTAGAAAACTACCACTAACATCATGAGTTTTCCTCTTAAATATTTGACAAGAGTATCTGGGCTTCCATGGTAACCTTATTAGTTGCCTCAGGAAACAAAAGGTTTCTCCTAAAATCCTGTTACTCCTATGTTCACTTGGAGAAATGACATATTTCACTTTTTCTATTTGACATGTTTTATACAAAAAGATACATTTTAGTCCTAAACAGTTCTAAAGCACTAAATTTCATGATACTATACTCCTTTAACAAGCCAAAACCACACCATCAATCTTTTTTTTTTTTTTTTTAAACTTTTATTATGATATTTACAACTGTATTAGTATGAATACATCAAGTAAATTTGTACAGAGAAATATTATTACATGAAACACGCTTGTTGAGAAACTACCCACTGGTAGCACTCTAATAATTTGTCTACATGAGAAGATCACGAGGCCATCTTCTTTTCAGACGCCTCGGAGGGTTATCAGGAATCGAAGAGGAAGCAAGGTTAGAAACAAGAGGATTCGGATGGTTATGAAGTTTATTATGGAAGGATAGGTATCTGGATTTGGCCAAATCGGAAACATATGGAACATTGAGGTCTTTATGGATTATTTTTTTAGTGACAAAGTAAGGAGCATTGAGGATTTTACGGAGGATTTTGGATTGTAAGGATTGGATGCGAGAGGAATTCGATGGTTTAGTGGAGCCCCATAGCTCAACTCCGTAAGTCCAAAAAGGTCTTATTATAGTCAAGTATATGAGTCTTTTGTAATTAAGGGGAAGTTTAGAGCGTTTGTCTAGTAAGTGTTGGAGTAGTCAAAAACGTCGAGTGGTTTCTTGTCGTTTCAGTCTAGTATGAGGATTCCAAGTTAGACGTTTGTCCAAATGAAGTCCAAGGTATCGGATTTGTTCAACAGGGATAAGTGGGGTATTATTAAAGGATACTGTGGGACATGAGGTCATAGGTTTACGTCGAAGGGTAAAGGTGATTTTATGGGATTTATTTTAATCCTCCAGTTTTGACACCATTCTCCAAGGCTTGTGATGTGTGATTGAAGAGTTTGGGATGCAATGGTTGGGTCATTATTAACGGATAGGACACATGTATCATCGGCATACGTGGTAATAACAGTGTTAGGATGGGTTGGGATGTCAGCTGTATAAACTGTGTAAAGGATAGGACAAAGGATACTATCTTGAGGAACTCCGGCAGATTGAGAAAAGAGGGATGAATAGGTATTATTGTGATTTACTTTGAAGTGCCTATCAGTAAGATAGGAACTGATGATAAGAAAATATGTAAGGGGAAGGAATTTACCGAGTTTGTAAAGCAATCCCGGATGCCAGACTCGATCAAACGCCTGTTCAACGTCGAGAAAAACTCCAGTGCAATACATTCCGGCTCCAATGCAGAGGAGACTACGTCTACCACACGATGACATTGCTGGATAGTGGAATGGGATGTGTGGAATCCAAATTGGTGATCAGGGATTATGTGGTTAGAATCTAGGATGGGATACAGGCGTTTTAAGATGAGCTTCTCCAGGATTTTGCCCATGATGGGCAAAAGAGAGATAGGACGGTAAGAGGATGGGCATTCTGGTGGCTTTTTGGGTTTATGTATCATTTTGACTACAGATAGTTTCCAAGGGTCAGGAAAATTGTGGAACGGAGTATGGCGTTATAAATGTAAGTAAGGAATAGAATGGCTTTTCGAGGAAGTAGCTTAAGAATGTGGGAAGTGATTAGGTTGTGGCCAGGAGCTTTGCGCACCATCAATCTAACTTGCAAAGTTTTAAATAGTATGTATACATAATAATTAACAAAAAACATAACAAAGAAACACAAATCAGAAATATAATATATTACAAAAACAACTAGCAATAGCAGTGATGCCACTGTAATCAAAGCTGATAGCTGATGATACATAAAACCTCATAAATTTGAGAATATAAATATATATAATTGTATAAAAACAACTTAAAAATTTAATATGTATATATATGAGTTTCATTCTAATTGGCTCTCTTACAGACCAGTCTATGGACCTCCTGCATACCATCACAAAAGACCAATCTTCTCAGTTGCTCAATTTCAACAACCACCACCTACATTCCAGCATCAGGGCTTCAATACTTTAGTTTTCAATCAGGTGAAGTAATCAGTTAAGAATATCTTATAAATAGTGATAAATGCATAAAATATTCAGTTATTATTGTGAATTTGAATCTATTTCTTTGTGATGAATTGACAAGAACAATAATAGTATCTCAAAATCAAAATATTTTAAACATCTTACTGTCTGGCAAATTCTTTTTTAAAAATGGTTTCTCTTAATGTTTATTATGTATGGATATATACAAATATTCTGCGGAGTCCTTCTGTTAAACATGTGGGAGATTATCATTGTCATTCATCTATAAGATTCCCACCTTCAAACTGCCTTTATAAGAATATAATATTGTCAAATTTTATAATAACTCATGATAACTAGCTATATATGAGCCTTGGCATTACAAACTAGCATCTAATTGCAATTCCTCACCAAATTTTCAAATATATACCATTAGTAGAGTTAACTTGAAGATAGCTGAACTTTGATATTTTCTTAAATGTACAGTTACCAATAGTCACCACTCAAAACCGTGTGGACATACATTTTGTCTTGTTGTCATTCTCTATGAGGTTCATTGACAATACTACTGGTTGCAAATCAAGAGCAGTTCTCTCTAATAGTTTTAATGACTATATCCACTTCCTTGTCAGTTGGGTCAATCTTTACAAGAGTAAATATTTTAAACATAGCTAACAAATTAAGTGGAATATTATGGTTTTCGTACTTGTGACATATGATTATAACATAGTTATAAGCTCCAACTTCCTGTAAAATATAAATAATTTTTATTTAAGGATGTGGTAAACCAACTAACCTCAACAAATATTTGCCAAAAACAAACGAACAGAAATATTTTTGAAATTGAAAATTTTTTAAATGTTATTTTTAATTTTAAGTGTGAAAATGGTACTGATGAGGTTGAAAAAAAATTTATTTTGTCTGAAAACCTATTGAATATTTCTATACATATATTTTGAAATCTTTGTTCTAATTACACAAAATTCCTCTGTATTAAGAGAGATATTGTTTGAACTAATAAACCTAAGGTTTATGAATAATTTAAGTAGTGTTTGGATCATTAATAAAATCCTAACTGTTGCTTTCAGACTCAAGATGGCTATCCCGATCGAAGGTACCCTCTAGGAGAGCCCAGCCTCCACTTCCTCAACAATAGTCCTGAATTATACTCAGCACTTCTCAGACCAGATCTGACGGCTAATGAACCTTGGTGGAGGAGGTGAGGAATATACAGGATTGCTTTAGCATTTAATATATCAACTTCATACTATTAATATTGAATCTGAAAATCACCACTCTAAAATCATTATCAATTCATCCCAAACAATAAGGATGTTTGATTTCCATACTAATATATGCTTTTATGAATGTTTGAAGATTTTATATTTGATGTTTAAAAATTACTTTATTACTATTACAATTGCTGGAGTGCAGGATTGAAAATTTTTAATATTCAATAGTTAGCTTTTGTCATCATCATCATATGTGGCACGACATCCCGTTACCGAGACTGGGCCTCCTCCAAGAGCCTCCGCCAGTTGGCTCTGTCTTCTGCTGCAGCTCTCCAGTTCCTTACACCAAGCAGGGTTCTCGCATCATAGGCCACGTTGTCCAACCATCTCGTCCTCGGCCTTCCTACACGTCTTGCGAGATGCAGCTCCTCAATCATTATTTTCTTTGGTATTTCAACGGTGCTCATTCTGGCCACATGCCCTGCCCACCTTAGTCTGGCCAGTTTAATGTACGTGACTATGTCGATGTCTGTATAAAGAGAACTGAGCTCCCTATTTTTTCTTTTCCTCCAGACATCACCCTCCTTTATTGGACCATAAATCCTTCTGAGGACTTCTCTCTCAAACACACTCAGCTTCATCTCATCGTTTTTTAGTCATCGTCCAAGCCTCTGAGCCATATGTCAAAACAGGCCGAACAAGGGTCTTGTATATGATCAGCTTGGTCTTCTTTGAGAGGTACCAACTTCTTAAGTGTCGGCCAAGTCCAAAGACACTTCTATTGGCCGTGATCCTTCTCTGTATTTCCTGAGCCATTTCATTTTTGCTATTAATTTCAGACCCAAGGTATACAAAACTTTTCACTCTCTCAAACTTAAAAGAACCTACCTCAAATGGAGAGTTCAGATCCACCTCACCACCAACTCTCATATACTTAGTTTTCCTCTCGTTGACTTCTAGACCAAGTGGTCTTGCAGCTGCTTCAAGGCCTATAAACGCTTCTCTGAGAGCCCGTTCAGACCTACCTATTATGTCAATATCATCAGCAAAGCCAAGAAGCTGTGTCAGGCGATTGAAGATTATATCGTTGGTCTGAATACCGGAGTCTCTTACAGCTTTCTCCTCTGCCAAGTTGAACAATAGACAGGCGAGGGCATCCCCTTGCCTAACCCCACTGCTCACTTTAAACTCTTCGGAGTCGTCAGAACCGACGCGTATTCTACATGTCGAGCTGTCCATGGTCATCTTGATTAGGCGTACGAGCTTCTGAGGGATGCTTAGCTCCTCCAAGGCACAGTATAGCTGCGTTCTATCAACGCTGTCGTATGCTGCTTTAAAGTCTAGGAATAAATGGTGGGTGACTACCTTACGCTCCATAGTCTTTTCTAGGATCATCCTCAGAGAGAACAGTTGATCAGTGGTTGTGCGTCCTCTTCGAAATCCAGCCTGATATTTCCCCAGTTCCTTTTCAGAATACGGGAGGATCCTCTCAAAAAGAATGTTAGAGAGCAGCTTATAAGCACACGAAAGGAGTGAGATTCCTCGATAGTTAGCGCATTCTGTTTGATCTCCTTTCTTATGTATTGGGCAGATAATGGCTGTTGCCCATTCCGTAGGCATAGCTTCCCTCTCCCAGATGGTCAGCATTAAGTCATGCAGAGTTTTCTTGAGTTCTTCACCTCCACATTTCAATAGCTCTGACTGGATTCCGTCCGGGCCTGGCGCCTTTCCATTTTTAAATTTCCTCAGGGCGTTTTCCATTTCCTCTTTATCCGGGGGTTCAATAGAATTCAGGGAGTCTTCCTTCATTACTCCTACTTCTCCAGGCACCGTTCTTCTGTTTAATGCGTCTTTGAAATGTTGTACCCATCTCCTTAGTACTTCATCTTTGTGGCTTAAAAGAGTTCCATTCGTGTCTTTGCATGCCGTCACTCTGGGCCTGAAAGCTGCCCTACCCTCGTTTATTCTCTGAAAGAACAGCCGACTTTCATTTTGGCCGCGCAGTGCCTCTGTGTCCTCCATGTTCTTATTTTCCCAAGCTCTTCTCTTTCCGCGGAATAATCTCTTCTCTTCGCGTCTTTTTCTTCGATATGTTTCTTGGGAGAGCCTTGTGGGACGCTGAACCTTCTTTCTGTAGGCTTCATTTTTCACTTTTACTGCTTGAAGGCACTCAGCATCAAACCATGGGGGCCTTCTAGATTTAGTCTCGTAGCCAAGAGATTCCTCTGCTGCCTGTTTCATTGCGTTGCTGCATCTCTTCCACTGTTCATCGACCATAGAGCTGTCATTAATTACTTCTTCATTAAGTTTCGTCTCCACAGCTTGTTGACACGAATATTGGTGGTCTGAGTCCTTAAGTTTGGCTACATCAATCTTCTTCTTTGGTCGTTGGTGGTGGTTTTTAATCAGCGAAATTCGTGATCTGACCTAGGCAATGCTCAAATAGTGATCCGTGTCCATATTTGCACCTCTATAAGATCTTGCATTTATCATGTTGGACTTGTGGCGGGCACTAATGAGTACATGGTCTATCTATGATGTTGTTTGCCCATTTGGAGAGATCCAAGTTGCTTTGTGGATATTCCTTCGAGGAAAAAGAGTTGTTCCAACAACCAGTCCGTGTAATGTAGCAAAGTTCACCATCCGTAGCCCATTATCATTACTGGTCTCATGCAAGCTGTGGGTTCCTATGGTCGGCATGAGTGCCACCTCCTTACCAACTTGGGCGTTAAAGTCACCAAGAATGATTTTAACATCATTATTGGGGCAGCTTTCTGTCACGCGTCCAAGTTCTTCATAGAATGTTTCCTTATCCTCCTCAGGTGACACCTCTGTTGGGGCATGGCAGTTGATTAGAGAGAAATTAAAAAATTTTCCTCTAAGCCGAATGTAGCATAACCTTTGGTTAATGGGAGTAAATCGCATCACTAGCTGTCGAGCTCTGCCTCTCACAGCAAATCCGGTATCGAAGATGTGATGCTTTTCGTGGCAGCTATAGTAGAGTGTATGGTACTTCTTCTCCATAATTCCCTGTCCTATCCATCGGACCTCTTGGATAGCTGCTATGTCGATTCTGTATGTGTCCACTTCTGCAAGGAACGCACGAAGTGCTCCTAGTCTATGTAATGATAAAATGTTCCAAAATCCAATTCTTAGGTCATTTAGGCGTTTCCTGGGTCTGTTACCGTAATTCAGTCCGGCTTCTTCTCTTTGAGGTTTCGTAATAAGGTACTTTAGGGGGGGTGGGTTATCAGCCCACTGCCCCCGAGTCAGGTAGAGGGGCTGCCTCCTCCGAGCATCCTGACTAGCTCCCCCATCCGGGGCGGCTACCTAGGGAAGGTGACCCTAGGGTATGTACAGTAGGTGACCTTTGTCTGTAGTGTTTAGGTGTTGTAGTGTGCTGTATAAAGTGTACTTGGTGTGTGAGTGTTCGTGTAAGTGTTCCCCCAACCTGGAGGGCCAGTGGCTGGTTGCGGTACAATGACCGGGCGATGGGACTGCCACCTCCCTACGCCAAAGTTAGCTTTTGTACCAATGATATATACATAGCCTATCATTATGAAAAAAAAGTTTCTAAAATTCAATTATAAAAAGTAAAAACTAATTACTACAAAATTCTGGGAAGATGCCCACATCATAATTTTTCCCAATTAGTTGAGCAATGCAGGAGTAGCCAAAGGCCTGCCGTCCAGAAAATTTCATTTGTTCTTCCCTGATTATGTGAGAGAATAGTGAAGATGAAAAAAAATATAACTACAAAAAGGTGGAGTGATTGACATATCATATAACTTTCACTTACCTCTTACTTTGAATAAAAATTAATGCCTACTAATTTTAAAACACCTATTTCTTTATAATGCATGATGGCAATATTCCATATATGGATAAATGAAGTTAAAAATTATATATTGTACAACATATTCATTTGAAACAATTTATCAACATATGTTCTCTTGCTCATCTCAATCTTAATGTTTATACATTTTCCATCTCACTCTGTTAATTTTTATGACTTTTTATATAAATATTTCTTTTCAAAAACTTTTAGTTTTTGATCAGTATGTTATACATTTATATTACTACTTTTATTTCCAAAATCAAAAGAAATAATAGTACAAAACAAATTAGTTCTATGTTCTTCATTCAAATGAAGCAATTGGTAACTATCTGAATTAAGCATTTTTTTATTATCATTTCTTATTAAACCAAAAATGCAACTTACTTTTAAAAAAACAATAAACTCAAGTTTCCGCTTTTCTATGTGGGTTCAGACCATCAGAACATCAGGTCTATCAGAAGTTTTTTGTATCACTAGACGTGTACTATCACCTCTTTGAATATTTCCCATTATTTTTAGGTTACCCTGTAAAAATAAAGTAAACACTATATTCAAAGCCATGCAAAACAATAGCTGGGCCTGATGCGAAAAGTTTTGTGGGTCTTTTTTTAAAGTAAGCGGCCTCCCCTTCCTCTCCCAACCAACATTCAAGCTATCATCTCTTCATGGTCAAAATAAGCACTTTAATAATAAAAAAAAAAAAAAAATATTAGAGCCAGAGTAAGAAGGCTCTATTGCACGGGGCCGCAGTAGACACACAGCCTGGAGAGACTGCTCCACTCTAAGGATGGCTCTGACTATGATTAATTATTTCGTCATGATAGCTGGTAGATATTGTTCACCATTTTTGTGATTCGAGCAGTGCTGTTTTTATATTATAACAAATAAAATTCTAGCAGCACAAAACAACTATTCATTTTGCAGCATTCAAATAAATGACTTATCATCCAGATGACATTAAAGATACATTAACACTAAGAAAAAAAAGGGGAACATTTTTTTAATCTTCATGAAAAATTTAATAACTTTATAAATCCATATTTTTTTTAAAGTTATTTATTGAGAAATATTACAATCTGTCACAATCAAGGACATTTATAATAGGTCTCATAGAGCATATTCACACTCTATTTACAATAAATAATAAAGAAAAATAATCATAATAAGTAAATGAATATAAACAAAAGAACTAAACCAATAAAAATAAGAACTTAAATACGAGCGTACATTTATACAATATTTACAGAATCCATTCACTCGGGAGAACTCCGAGCCAAGTCTTTCTCCCCACTCGTGGAAAGAAAGGCAGGACTGTAGGAGATCCCAGCGCCTCTCACTCAGACCAATTGGGGCTGTGTCTGAGAACTAAAATACAAATAAAAATATATATTAGAATCTAATAAGTAGAATTATAATTTAATGAAACTAAAAAGCTTTTGCTTGACTAATTATAACCAATCAAAAACAAAATGCACTTCATGAAGAGCTTCAAAATATTATTTATTTTCCAAAAATACTGCTTTAGTTTAAAATGTAATTTGGCTGTTTTAAAAATATTTTTAATTTCCAGATGAATAATATTTTATACTAAAATAATAAGTAGCTGTACCAAAATTTATCGGTAGTCTCACATAAAACTCATATGACACTAAATTAAAAACTTTGTTTTTATCTTCCGGGGACAACCAAATGGATAACATATATTGACAATTGACAGATTTGTATCATCCATGAATTTGAATTCTGATGATGATTGTTTAGAGATATTTTACTATTAATAGCTTTAATACTTTATATTAAAAAGGGCCAAGCTCTATAGAATTTTTTTTTTTTTTTATGCATTATTACTTACTTATAGTACCAAAATGGCTTGTAACAAGAAATGATCATATTTCCAAGAATAAATCAATTTGATAGCAGAGAATATAGTTTACTTTTTTTTACCACTTCCAGGTATCAAACATTTGTTAGAAAAAAACGTCAAGCAAGTTCATCCAGTTCACTTTGCCCGACCAATTCTCAATTCATTTCACCAAAGGCAGCTATAAACAATCAAGGAAACTGGATGTATATTGTAAATCAGGAAGCAAATCCAAAGTTTACTCAGCTTGTCTTGGCTGAAACATGCAGGTATGGATATAATATAACGTTCATGCACTGCCTTTAGAAAAGCAATAATGAACCAGAATAACTATTCTAATAAAATGTTTATGTAAATTTAATATTTTATGCATAATTTTTGGAATAAATTTTTGTTTTGTTTTAAATAACTATAAAATAGATTTTGATTTTCTACTTATATCTTCTTTATTGAAAATAAATACTATCAACCATTCAAGTTTCAACGATCAGTAAATCTCACTCATTTATTGATAAATATTTTACCTCTCATTTATTTTATTTTAAGAAGTGATTTAATGTGAGATGAAAAGTTGTTTAAGTTATGATTATTGGACTGTTGATGATTTTAGTAATTTTTTTTTATTATTATTTATGATGTTAGGATAGGTCAAAGATAAGTCAGCAAAACATGTTTTCTTCACTTTCAGGTGTTATATAAAGTTATACTTAACTCTGTTTTATGATTTATCCTTAACAAAAATATAATCATTATAACAATTATAATTTAATTTTTTTTTTTTTTTTGTCTATTAAATATGTATTTGCGCCTGTCAACAATAAGTTAACAATCAGCAAATGTGATGGCTATAATGATGTAATGACATGACAGGCATGGGGAAGGAAAGTACTCAGCAGTACCTCTTCCCTAACTTGTTCCAATTACTTAGGTTGTCTAAGGAAGGAGATCCCTCATCCAACGCCTTTTTAGTCTCCTGCTCATGTTCTGAGGTATGTCAGCTGTGGCCATGTCTCTTATAAGTCTGTTATTATGTCCGTTTAAATTTGTGTAAAATCGTTGATATAGGGTCGTTATATGTTGGTCAACTGTTGGAAAGTGGAGGTCAGTATGTAGAGTTTTGTTAGTCACGTACCAAGGTGCTTTTGTTATGAGTCGCAATAATTTTCATTGGAACGTTTGAAGTTTTTGTAGGTGGGTCTTTTTAGCGATGCCGTATATTTGTGATGAGTATGTCCATATGGGCTTAAGTAAGTATGTATATGTATTCAGTTTCTGTTTTAGTTTTAATTTCGAAGATTTGGCAAAAAGAGAGTAAAGTAGTTTGAGTCGTTTGTTAAGTGTCATGCGTTTCATTTTAACATGTGGGCCCCATGTCATCCTTCTGTCGAAGGTGAGTCCAAGGTAAAGTACCGTGTCCGTTTGAGGAATTTGATTGTTGTCAATATAAACTGGAGGACAGGTGTTTTTTCGAAGAGTAAATGTTATATGTTTGGATTTGTCATGATTAAGTCGAATTTCCCATAGTGTGAACCAATCTTGTAGTTTAAGCAAATGATGTTGTAGAGTTAGTGAGGCCTGTGTAGGGTCTTGATGTTTTGTGAGGATTGCTGTATCGTCTGCATATGTAGCTGTCAAGATCTCATCGTCAATAGGTATATCGTAAGTGTATATAACGTAAAGTAGAGGGGCTAGTATTGAACCTTGGGGAACTCCGGCCAAGATTGGATGGACTGAAGACACTTCCGAGCCCTGCCGAACTGAAAAAATCTGTCGAAGAGGAAAGATTGAATGATAAGATAGTAGGTGTATGGAAGTATAGTCTTAAGTTTAAAGAGAAGACCCTGGTGCCAGACTCTATCAAACGCCTGATCAACATCCAAAAATTCTCCAGTTGCATATAGTTTTTGTTCTAAAGCTGCAGCAATGTAGTCTGTAACTCTGTGCAATTGATGTGTCGTCGAATGGAATGTGCGAAAGCCGAATTGGTGGTCAGGTATTACCTGTTGGTCAGTCAATATGTCAACAAGTCTTTTGTATATTAATTTTTCAAAAACTTTAGAGCATATAGGAAGGAGGCTAATGGGTCTGTATGATGAAGGACTGTATATGTCTTTACCGGGTTTGTGAATCATCTTAATAAGTGAGTATTTCCATTGTAAAGGGAATTTTGACGTCCTTAGTATACAGTTGTAAATTGTTGTCAGAAATGCTAGAGCTTTCTTGGGCATTTGTTAGAGTGCTTCGGCTGTTATTAAGTCATAACCAGGAGCTTTTCTTTTCGGTAATTGTTTGATTTGAAGTGCAACCTGAGATGGAGTAAAAGAAGGAGGTGGTAGTGTCAGCTGAAGTGGGATGTCTAATGTGTTAAGTACTATAGTCTCATGTTCTATGTTAGTGAAGTTTGTAAACGGTTTAAATACAGAAGAAAGGTGGTGAGCGAAGAGTTCAGATTTTTCCTCATCCGACACGGCCCAGGATCCATCTTCTTTTCTAAGTGGTGCTGACAGCTCTCGGTGCTTTAACAACTTTTTGGTATGCTTCCACAAGCTCCCATCGTCAGTAGAAAGACCACTGATGTATGCGTCATAGTTAGTTCTGTTAAATTTTTGGATTTCTCTTTTAAATTGATTGTTTAGTCGGTTAAATGTCTGTCTATCTGAAGGGTGTCTGTCAGTCTGCCATATTTTACGTGCTCTTCTCTTTGCTCTGATTAAGTCCCTTATGTACTGAGGATATTTCGGCAAGTGCTCAGCTGTCGCAGAGTTGAATTTTGGTATTGATGATGTCCAAGCAGCTTGTTGAATATTTTTGGTGAATGTTTCCACAGCCTCCTCCAGTTCTTTTTCACCTTTTATGGACACTGGGATCAAAAGCGAAGAGTTTAAAAACTCTCTATATGCATCCCAGTCAATTGGTCCTTTGATGAGAGCTGGTATTTTTTGCACGTTGACGGCCTCATCGAGTACAATAAGGTGTACTGCTGAATGATCAGAGCAAAGATCAAGCTCGTACTTATGGAATGAGGTACAGTACGCAGTCCTTTTGTAATAAACAAGTCTAAAAGGTCCAGGGATTTGAGTCTCGATACAGGCCAGTATGTCGGTGTGTCAGGATTTATAGTGTCTAATGAAAGCTCGTGGATAGCAGCCCTCAAATTTCTTCCTCTTGGTGTGCATAGCCGTGACCCCCAATGTTGGTGCTTTGCGTTGAAGTCACCACCTGCTATGAAACATCGACCTAAGCTTTGGAAGAAGTTGCAAAACATCGAAGATGTTAGCACATATCTTGGAGGACAATAGATGGAAGCTAGTGTCAATGTGTTGTGTTTCATGTATAGTGTGATGCCTGTGGACTGAATGTCAGGTGTAGTTGGTAAGTGTAAATAGTTGTGTGATAAAGAAGATCTTATAAGTATAGCAGTGCCGCCGTGGGCAGTGTTGTCGGGGTGGTCTGTCCTGTGTGTCTTATAACCAGAAATACCGAATTTCGATCGTGGTGTAAGGTGAGTTTCCGTTATCAGGGCTACATCTATACGTTTTTCATGAAGATAAAAGTCCAGTTCAGTTTTGTGTTGTGCCAGTCCATTTGCATTCCACAGAAGGATGGACAAAGAGCCTGCAGTCAGCTGATTAGCGGTCATTTTGTGGATACATGGCTTGAGTCACCTGTGCAAGCTGTTGGAGGATAGTAAAAAGGGGCTGTATGAGGGAGTTTAAACCATTGAGTAATTGGAGCAATTGAGGTGGTTCATTATTTTCAGCTGAAGGTGGCTGCTGAGTAGTTTCCCGCCTCATACCTGAACATGATGGTTTGATGTGAGCAGATGTAGTAGCATTATCTCTTCTTGTCATCTGGTTTCTTGATGGTTCCTGCAGCTGAGCTGGCCTAGCCTTCTGCGAAGAATTTTTTTGTATCGGCTGCTCTTTTCGCAAGGGCTGCGGAAGAGTCGGAAATTCTTCGAAACTTGGTGGTGGAGGGAGAGGTGGGGATCTAGGAGGATGGTTGGTTCTTGCTGTTCTCCTATGCGCCCTCAGATCCTTCAGGACTTGGCATCCTCGGTAGTTGGCCGGGTGGTCTCCAAGGCAGTTTGCGCAGGTTGCCTTTGTCTCCCTGGTCTTTAAGCAGGATACACTTTCGTGGCCTTGGCCACACTTAACACATCGTGGAGAATGGTTGCAATATGATTTTGTATGACCATATTGTTGGCATCTTATACACTGAGGTATACACAAATAATAGAAATGTCTTTAAAGAAATTTTATTTTTCTTAATTTTAAAACCAACAGATACTATGGTGCTCTATGGCATTTATGTCTGGAGACTGCGGTGGCATTTTAAATTGGCTGGGGACATTGTAAAGTATTCATTCTTTTGTTTTATTTGGAGTGTGCTCGGCGTCATTGTCCTGTTGGAAGATAAAATTACATTTATTCGATGATTTTTGGTTTTATTAGTTAAATTATGTCGCGAAATATCGACATATTGTTTGGCATTCATAATATTGTCAATAAATGTTAAGTTTCCAATGCTGCTCCATGACTTACCATTTAAAATCTGGACACTTCCATCTCGGTGTTTTATAGGAAGCCTCACATGTTGAGTTTGAAACTCAGTGCCAAGTTTCTGCATTGTAGCTTGTGGCCATTAGATTGGGATATGTTAAATTTACTTTCATCTGAAAAGAGAACATTTTTCTAGAATTATTGGTCTTCATTAAATTAACTTTTAGGAAACCCAAAACTTTTCTTGCAGGTCACCTCTGTAATAAAAGGTTTTTTCTCTGGAATCTGTCATAAAAATAATATTTATTAATTATATTTCTAACAGAAGTGGTCATTGAAGTAAATGTGTCCTCTTCTGCTATCTGGGTGGCTGATAAAGTGTCATTTTGCTCAACAACTCGATTCATTTTCCTTTGTGCCCTCTCATTTAATTTTGTTTGCTGCTCTGAACAGGGTATGTTTAAGATTTTCTAAGCTTTTGTACAATATTTTGAATACTACTAAAACCAATTTCTAATTTATTTGTCGGTAGCTAAGTGCATTATAATGTAATATAACGATGTGTTTTTTAAACTGACCCAATATTCACTGGTTTTACCCATTTTTTCATGGAAAAAATACACTAGAGGCTGATTTTTATTATTTCCATTGCACTATCATCAATCTTTGTTTCTAATTTCTCGAAAAAAAAAATTATTAATTTGTTTTGACTGTAGCTAATAGTAAACATTCAAAACTGTACCAATACATCCCTCAAAATTTAATCTTTATGTTAACTTTAAACATAGCTTTTGAATTCTGAACTTTCATTGCCTCTAAAATATAATTCTCAAATGCCACTTTGTTATATAAATATTGTTTCTGGAAAATATCTTAATCCTATTGAGATTTGCAGAAAAATTGGAGAGTGCCAATACTTTAGATACACTGTATGTAAAATCAATATTTATTACCTGGAGCTGTAAAAGTTTATTCACTTGTCTTACATTTTAGGCAGAATTATTAGCATTATAATTTTTCACCATTGATAAAATAATTCTAGAATATAAAAATTAATATTTTATGAAAGTTGTGATATAGAAATCGAATAATATATGTTATTAAAATATCTCTCCATAAATCCTTATACAGCCGTATTTTACTGAAAAGAGAAATTGTCTATTAGATAATGAAACATTATTTGTGAACTTTTGATTTTAAAGAGTTTTATTACAACTAGTGTTTGCCAAGTGATCAAAATTCAACCATAATTATTATTGAACATTTGAAAAAAATATAAATGAATTTGCATGTTTCCACACTTTTTTTTTTACTTCTTTATATCCATACATTCATTTTTATATGCACTTACAAAAGAAAACAGTGTAGTACCATTTGTGTAATTTTTGAGTTATTGGTAAATAAAAATGGGATTCCATCGTAATTTTTTTCAAAAATATATTTCAAACCAATTTGCTCATTCGATACAAATTAAAATTTTTTGTTCTTTGATTGTTATGAAAAATTTGTATTTTATATCTTCAGTTCTACTATGTTTAAGAAGGTATAGTCTGTGGTATTTTTTACAATTTACATGGCCCTAAATTCTAGCTAATTTTTGTGTGGATAAGTTGAGTCATGCTGAAGTCATTACACAAATTTTGTGATTTCCAAAATAAAATTGAAGGTCCCAGCCAGGATAAAACTCAAGACAATTTTTTATTTTTAAATTGTTATGAAAATTTGTATTTCAGGATTTTTTCAGGTGTGAAATTCAAATCTCAATTTGGTTTCTTCTTAAAAGAATTTTTGATCTAATGCTTCGAGGTTGGTGTATAAAGTGGCCAAAATTTGTTATTATGAATTAATATAGGAAACATTTTACTATGATCCCTTTATTTTATAAAATGTTATTAGCAATAATTAATGGAAGGGATATATACTAAAGCAGTTTGTGCAACCTTGCTTGCCTCAGCTGTGTTTATTTTCTCAGTTCATGACAATAGTGTAGCTCAACTCCATTTCTTCCAATAAGAGGACTTCATGTTAAGATCCATTCTTCCATGGGGAGCTCCTCTCAATCATTGACTAATATTGTTACATGACACCAGCTGTAGTATTTATATCACTTCTGTTTAAATGTTCTTAAGAAATATTATTATTTTTATTAATGTATTCCATTTCAATTTTTAAAAAATTTTCAAGTTTCCAAAATAACCATGCAATTTAAAATAATACTTTTTTTCTGTTTCAGTAGTTAAATTTTAATTTATAGTTTTAGTTTGTAAAATTCTTTAAGATATATTTTTTCTCATTCATGATCATAGTTGTTTAAAATTTTAGATATTAGATATCAGACAAAATTCCATATTTTATTTTTCCTGTTTTACAAGATTTCTAAAGTAAGTAGGCCAGTGGGTCAAATGTAAGAACAGCTAATTGTCATGATTATATACATATTAGGATACCCAAGAATAAATGTTTTGTTATTGATGTTAATAGGGGAAAAAATGTACATAGAAGTATCAACACAAAATTATAGAATTTTTGCAAAATGTTCTACATAGCAATTCAAGTAATTTAATATGTATTCATGGAAGCTATAGTTGGAAGTATATCTGATGGAGAGCAAACAAAAATGAAAACAGTCATTTTATGGTTTGGGGATGTGTCTGGTTTCATGGAGTTTGTAAACCTGTTTTGACTAACAGTATTTTAAATGTAGATGGTTATTTAGGCATCTTCTATAGTAATACAATTAAAATATAATAAAAAAGTGATCAAGAATTATGGATTGCAAATTAATAAATATTTTCACATAATCCAGTGCACTTCAAGCTAGACAGTGGTTATTGCAAAATATATCCAGAAGCTTCCTAGGCACCCCTTAAATTCCAGACATTAATAAGGCATAGTACATTCTAGGAAATAGGAACCAAAATTATATTACCATCATCACCAAAATTTGTTTTTCACAATTAGCAAGGTAAAGTTGAGTCATGGTGTTTACTATTGCTTGTTTTCTCTATAATAAAATGCTATCAAGCAGGTATTGTGAATATATTTAATAAAAAATACTAATTGGGAAAACTCATAAAGGGTATCTGTTGTATGCAGCACCCCCATGGGTTACCATAGCTCAGTACACCATGCAAACTCACCAGAACAGTACACTAAAACAAGAATACAATAACATAAGCACATGTACAGTACACATCTTAGAGATACCTCCCATAAGAGGCCGTCCCAAATGGGGTAGTAAGTCCGGAAGTAGTCATATCGGGCTTGAGTGCTTTAGGCCAGTCATCTACTCAACTTAAAGAATCCGATTACAAAATCTCAAGACAAACAGGACAGTTGGATTGTCTAAACTGTTAAACAACATACAACAGTTAGTTGTCTAAACATAAAATGTATCATCCCTGTATAGACCAGGAGTCTTAAACATATTTCTGGAACAAATAAGAAAATATAAGGTTGATTTATCAGCTATTCACGAAGTGAGGTGGCTTGGATTAGGCATAATAGTACATATAACAGGCATAATAACTACAATAACAGCTGCCATGAAAAACTACACGCTCTAGACCCTAGCATAATTGTGGGCAAACAGCAAAAAGGATTAGGTAATCGATTTTAAGTCCTGTGGACCCAGAATATGTTATATTCGACTAAGACGGAAGTTTTTCAACTATAGTATTTTTAGTGTTTATGCACCTACAGAAGCTGCAGAAGATAGTGAAAAGGATTCTTTTTACAAGGAACTACAAAAAGTGGTAAATAGGTGCACCCGACATGATATAAAATTATTCCTTGGTGACTTCAATGAACAAATCAGCCAAGAGCGATCATTTCACCCAATAATAGGTTCCCATAGGCTCCATGATGAAACCAATGATAAGAGATTAAGGTTGGTTACTTTTGCTGCATCATTAGAATTGACTATGGAAAGCACACTATTCAAAACGAATCCATAAGGCTACATGGATATTTCTCGATGACAGAAATGCAAATCAGAATCGATCATATTCTGATAAGCTCTAGGTATAAAAGTAATTTCCTTCACATGAGAACTTTTAGGGGCACAAATGTAGATTTGGATCACTATTTGGTAGAGGCCAGTCTCCGATCATGCAAATCAAATCAAAGGGAAGTTAATATGGAAAGAATAATTTGGTACAATACTACCAAATTCAATGACCCAACATGCCTAAAAGCTTTTGATTGCACTCTTGATGGACGCATGTGAAGACCAAGAGGTGTTGAAACGAATAACATTGACCAGATGTGGGAAAGCTGTAAAAACGATTTTGTCGGTAGCCAAGGAAGTTTTGGATAAGGAAGAAATAACCCGAAGAACTAATTGGTGCGATGAAGTGTGTAGCAAAATCTCCTTTGATAAAAATGAAGCTTATCGGTGTATGATTAGAGGAAGAGGAACAAGGAATCTGACAGAAGAATATAGAAAAAAGCGATAAGAGGAAAAAAGATTCATAGGGAGGAAAAGATGGCATGAAAGAGGAGGAAGGCAGAAGATTTGGAAAATCTGAAGAAACAAAAGGATATAAGAAACTTGTATAAAAATATAGGGAAGGGAAGCTTACATGCCTAGGATAAGTCAGATCCGAAATAAAGAAGGTGTTCTGATATCTGATAAAAATGGTGTTTTGGAAAGATGGACAGAACACTATTGGAATCATTTCAAGGAAAATGATGATAGCACTAAATATGATCAGCATTCTGACAGTGATATATAAACTGGTTTTGAACTCAAATCCTTTTTTAAATTTAAATGATCATAATTCTGAAACCACTCCTTAAAACTAGGTAAAATTAGTATTTTTTTTTTCTTTCATGTGTCAAATTGGACTTTTGCTGTGCGATTTGTTAACAATAAACAATTTTTATTATTACTCAGGGACAATCCACTACTTGTAAAAATTTTAAACATTGATAGGTCATTCAAAGATAACAGATTAAGTTATATCATCATTTTATTACAGAAAGTAATCATTGACTTAGACGTATACAGTCTTAAATACTCATAAAGACTTATCCATACTTATAAACATTTCTAATATAGATAGTTCATTTAAAGATAACAGACTTGAGTATATCATCAGTTTATTATTTTTAGTCACTAAGTACAGTTTTTTTTTTTAAATTTAACATAAACATAATATTATTCATAATTTTATATCAAATTGATATTTTTTATTTATACAAAATGTTTTGCAAACTCATATAAGATTATTTTATTATGAAAATATTGAAATAAAGAAATAAATAAATATTAAATTATTTTGTCTAGAACTACCCAATGTGATGGTATTTGTTCATTACCCAATGGATACAGTTCAAGATGTGAACAACAGTATGTCCAAAAAAGGCTTGTGGCATTATCTGGAGATGGAAAAAACCTGTATACTGACAAATTTTGGTTACCTCACTGCTGCCTATGTCAAATCACCTCAAATGACAGATTCAAAAAACATAAATAGTCTATGGAGAGTATATAATTAATTCACTTAATTTAAATTATTATCTTAATAATGTGGCATTGTAAATAAATTCAAGTTAAGGCTGTTTATAATTAAAATCTAAAACCCCAGAGTTAATTAGTCTCATTCTAGGATATTGTGTTTTATAAAATGTATAAATAATGAAATTTTTAATGTTTTTAGAACAACCTTAAATTACAAAAAAATTAGTTTTACATTTCCTAGTATGACAAACGATTATGTTAAAAAGTTTTATGTTCTATGTCAATGAATCATCCAAGAACATTTATTTTAATTTTTAATTTTATTTAATTTTTAATTAAGTTAATCATTTAAATTAATAAAACCTGAAGTTCAATTTACTACTGATGTATATAAGAATTAGATTGAGTGTAAATATAATTTGTAAATTGTTTTTAAATACAAAATAAAATTTCTGAAAAGTTTTTCTGGTGTATTTGTTATTACTCTAGCCACTCAGTTACACCATCCTTCTTATTTAATTCAGGATAAAAACGTCACAAATAGAAATAGTTACTTGAGGTAGGAAAGATTTGAGCCATTAGAATAGATAGAACCAATCAAAGCCTCCTGAAAAGAATGGTATGTAAATAGAACATTAGGAAGCATCTTCTTCTATAGCTCCTCAACTCTTTGGAAAATCAAGGCTTCCCTCAGTTGAAGCCGCCAGTCTTCTCTGTTTTATGCAGTAGCTTTCCAATTTCTTATAATCAACAGCTTCTGAGCATCTACTCCTAAACAAACTACATCCAAATTTTTTTTTTAGGAGAAATTTGGATACTTAATTACTATTCATGCTTGTAATATGCCTTGCCCCTCTTAGACGTCCACCCTTTATTAAATGGACAATATCAAGTTCATTATAGAGATTCATAAGCTCAACGTTTTTCCTCGATCTCCATACACCGTTGGTACACGTAGGCCCCACAATTCTTTATAAAATCTTTCTTTTGAATATCAAAAGAGTTGATTCTAGTGCTTTTGTTTTCGTCCAGGACCCAGATGAATAGGTGAGAGTGGACCTGATCAGGATCTTATAGATACGTGGTTTGAAAGATTTACCTAGAGAAAGATTTACTTTTTAGATGTCTCTGTAGCCCATAATAGCATCTATTAGCTGCCATTATCTGTCTCTCAATCTCTGGTTGCATATTATTAGTTGAATTCAACAGTGTCCCAAAGTACATAAATTTCTCGATACATTCAAAGTTAAAGTCCCCAACTTTTGCTCTCCCTTCTAGATACTTTCCTCTTTTAGGATTTAATTTAATTTTTTTTAAACTAATTAAAAAAAATTAATAAAAATTTAACGGCTGCTTTTTGCAAATTTAGGACGGCTCTCTCCATCCTCTGAAAACTGTGTCCTACAACATCCAAATCGTCGGCATAAGTAAGAATTTGGCACCATATATTAATTTAAGAAAGCATCAATACTTTAAAAATATTCCAGAAAAATTCTCTGTAAATAAATAATTAAATAAAATTAATAATTTAAGAAACTATTTTTCGGAGATGCAGTCAATAGACGTATTATATATTATAATAGTGTTTTATTAAATTTGCTAACCTTTCAGTGTATGTCCTCATCAGGACATTTCATTTGGTACCACTGTCTACCAGTTTCCTGACTTCTTCCAGCAATATTAGATGAAATGCCTTGATGATGACTTAAGACATTGATCGAAACGTTGGCAAATGTAATAAAACACTATTATAATATATAATACGTCTATTGACTGCATCTCCGAAAAATAGTTTCTTAAATTATTAATTTTATTTAATGATTTATTTACAGAGAATTTTTTTATCTTGGTGGTAAAAAAAATCACACCTTAGCTCGTATTGATCACAAACCAAAAAATGGTACCTAGTGCGTTAAATGCTAGTGTTCTGAATTTGCTTGTAATGCCGGCCATAAGAATCTTATGACAATACGAGAAAATTAAAAAGAAATCGATGATCTCGATCTAAGTAAAATTTCATTATAATAATAATTAGGCTTTAAACTATTCATTTAATATAAAAATAACATACTAGTTTTAGATAGAAAATGGTTTACAAATCATTCAATGTCTTTACTGAACAATAATAGATTAGCCTATAAGGAAATGATTGAATGTATGATGGGAATGAAAGTCTGATGAGAGGAAAATATTTCAATATCAACACCATTCTCAAGCTTCTAGACGTTTTTCTTGTTAAATTCCATAACGGCCTCATTTTGCGTATACTCCTAGGCGTTCACTTTGACGATTCTAAGATAACACGAACATAGAAGAACGTGTGCCTGTTTATCATTTCATAAAATATAAACGAGTGTTATCCAAGACTAGCGATATACCTCCGAGGGGACCGGCCTTGGAAGAACAGAATGGCCGAAGACTGACAGGTCCTTTGAGGCGGCAGCTGCCTCGCCATTGTCTGTCCTCCAAGATGCCAGAACACCGGGCCTTCTTCAGTGTGTGCGGCGGAGGTCAAGCAGCTTTGCATCAATCGCTTTTAAGGGAATTTACATTCTATTGTTAGTGATATCGTAAGAAAAACATAACAAATGGCGTCAACCGATCCAGGGCTAACTTCCAATACGCAAAGAAATCACAGTGTCGGGGGAGGATGACTAACAATGACGTAGAGCGCGTATGGAACCGATGCGGGGCGCAGTGCGTAAACAGAGATACTGGAAAACCAAATGAAAAAAGGAGGTTTTAAAGTATTATATATCTATTCATGGTGAACATCTGGAGAGCGTGAGTTGTGCCTTTATCTTAACATATATTCATCCGCATGACGAAAATTCGCCATTTCGCAAACAATCAACAACAGCAAAATTTTATATTACAGAAAGTAATTTATTCTTTTTCTTTTAATTCCAAATAAATTAAATTCTATTTTCACCAATCAGAGATAAAGAGATCTTCCAAAAAAATATTTGTTTGTGACTTTTTGAATAGCGGTGCAAAAAATTACTGAACGAATTTGTGTTAAAAGTGTCTTTAACAGAATCAATACCCAGCTGGATTGCCCAGTGTGCAACTTACGAAGACCTGAGACACTTTTTCATACACTCATCGAATGACGTAGTTACAAGTCAGTCCGGATTGGTTTAATTCAAGACTTGAAAGCAGCAAATGGTGAATATGAACTAACTTAGATATTTTCATCAGGTGATATTGGTGTAACCTTTAAAATCTTTAGGTTCACTTGCGAGCCTCTCAAAAATAAGATCCCTCATATTGTTTGAACAGGGCAACATTGGAGGATTATTGTTTCATTATTTATGATTATTTATTACGGATAGTTACCATAGAGGATTTCCCTGCTGTATGTATGTATGTGCCAAGATTACTTCGGGAACCAGTGAATCTATTTCGTTGCCTCTTGTTTTGTTTTGTAGGGTTATGGTTACCGATGACTGTGACTTAATTGAGCTCTCCCTACGCAATTGTTGCTGTACAATAAGAGAAAAACACGTTTTTCCATAAAATAGCAATAACGGCTATTTAAACTTTCCTTTAATCATCTAATTCTAATTTTCAAAAAGCCTAACTCATGAAGTATAAATTCTAGAGAAAAGTTTATATAGTATTTCTTGAAAGGTAATTAAATTCCCTAAAATACAAAAACAACGGAGTCGAACCAGTATATAGCCATGATGTAGTGGATTCCATTTTCTACACAATACTTTTCTACCACTCTCTACTATAGAAGCTAGGTATTGCCAAAGAATCAAATTTCCATGGTGAGGCTTACAAGGAATTTTGACATTTCAGAGCCACCAGAGTCCGAAGAACATATTTTCAGTCATTCGTCTGTCTGTGCCAGAATTATCTTTTGGACAGGTTGCCGATTTAATCGTTTTTTTTGTATTTTGATCCCTGTTACTGAATCGATTTTTATATCCGTGATTATCGAAAAATGTATTTTCCCGTAGACTGTAGCGGCAAAACAGCTCAAATTAGAAAACCTGTTTGTGTTAACATACATTGAAACAACATATACCTATTATATTTATTAAAGCCAAAAGTATTGATTTGTGAACAACCAACAGCTAACTTGATAATGTTTTTACTATAAAATGATAACAACATTTACAGTTTTTATTGGAATTAGTAATAGTAGAAAATCGGGAAAAAACAAAAGGAATTTTCAAAATTATTAACGACGTCTACTATTGCTTATTAGGCTTATTGCTTGAGGAGGCCCAGTCTCGGTGACGGAATGTAGCGCCAAATATGTATGTATGTACTATTGCATAATTAAATATTTTATGAGGATCGAAATTGTACTGATTTATCTATTCGTTATGATTGTATTGAACAAGCATTGTCTTATTAATAACGGTTACCGAGATATTTAAAAAAAAAAAGGTTTTTAGACCTCAGAAAATTCTTCCGAAGAATATTTTGTTGGCGAATTCTGTTTTATCATTCTTGTCTCATTATACACACGTCAGGAAAAAAGTCTTTTACCTCATCTTTTGCGAGGTAATACTTTTTTTATGGTGTGTTTTCTCTTACTGAACTACTTTGATACCTTTTTCTGTTATCGAGCGTCACTTAAATGTTTTCCAAACTCTTTATATTTCTTACTTTTTAAGTTTGGGTCTCAATGTTTGTTTCCATCGAAATTAGTAGTTCTTAATGTCGTATTTATTTTTATTTTGGCTAATACGTTTTAATTTAAACTCAGTTTATCTACATACGATTATTTGTAACTATTTCAAAGGAAAGCGTTTCAGTTAAGCTTCTCAGTGGAACTGAGAATCGATATCGTGCCTTTTTCTTTCACTTACCAATATTTTATTTTTATTTTGGCATTACAGACCATGTAGCTCTTTTGCCGCCTTAACAAGTCTGCTCCATCTCTGCCTGTCTCGGGTTATTCTTTTCTATTTATCTGCACGTAGCTCTGTTGTCTTTGTTTATTCTGTCTATCCATTTGCTTTTTGGTCTTACACGTGGTCTTTTGCCTTCTATTGAGGCATTCATTGTTACGTAGAGGCTTCCAGATGGATTACTACGATCTACATACCCCTCCTAGCTTAACCCACTAGCGGATCCAGCAGAGGAGCGAGGGGGGGACGCTTCCCCTGGAAGCTCGAAAAAAATTTCAAAGAAGTTACAAAAAAATCTATTTCAAGAAAAGAGAAATATAGTGAAAATTCATCTTCATGAATGAATTTCTAATGTAATTGAACAAAAAATTATCGTGTTCATCTCTAGCGAATTCTGCAATGGGCGGGCTCTCCCTTGGATGGTGAAAAAAGTTTCAAAACACCTATTTAAATAAAAGAGAAACATAGGGAAATTCATTCCAATAGGCTAATTTCCTAATGTAATATAAAAAAAAATATATTATAGTGACCACCTCTAGCGAATTCTGCCAGGGAGCGCGTCCTCCTCTGGATGGTGGAAACAATTCCTTAAAAAGTTCCAAAAAGACCTATTAAAGAAAAGAGAAAATTCATCCTCTTAGGCAAATAATCACATCGTTTATTAAAATCCTCCGCTGCTGAGAGGTGCAAAATAGGCTTATACTGTATGTAACAGACCCTAAACACAAATAACTCAGTAGAAACACCCATACTGTTGAAATATTGAAAATCACGTTTATCTTCATTACCAATTTCTAACCATCGGGAGGTTACCCTTATATTAAATTAGTTGGTACTCACTAAACCCAAAATTTGATGCTCTATAACTTTTATTCTTAAGGAACTCATTTCAGTTTCAGGGCCATTTATACTAATTTGTTTCAGTTTTTGACAAATTTGGTAAAAATCAGCGTTGGTTGTCCGCGGTTTTGTACCTTACCGCGTAACAAAATTACAAAGTTTATGCTCTCGTTCGACGCAAAATTTAACTTTCTTTAATTTATTAACAAATAAATTTTTCGCTCTGAAGCATCGTTTTCGAGTTATAGGTGAAAAAACAAAAAAAAATATCTGACTTATTTGGCTCTAAAAAGTTTTCCCTTGGTTGCGTTAGCAATTTTGTTTTTCACATACCTAAACCCAAAAAAGTTAAAAAAATAAAAACTTTTCTCACACTTTTCGCAATGGTTTTCCCGTTTCGATTCTCAAATTACTGACCTAATATTCTTTAAATCATCAGCAATTTTTGAAAGCAGCGGCTCTGGAACGGCAGACAAGGTTCTTTTTACTCAGAATAACATTATACCTTCGCCAAAGATGAGGTCGATATTTGGTCCCTGGCTCCAGGGCTATAAGGAATTAGTTGCTAAGTGCCACTTCATGAGATATGAGTATTTTGTATTTGTAAGTATTTTGTTTTTTGTAATTTATGTACAAAATACTTTTTCTGAGAACATTCTAAATATTGTATTTTAAAATAATAATAATTAAAATACTTTTAGCCCAGGTTAGCTCAAGTTTTCAACGTTTAAACCATTACGAATTTCTATTCAAACAATTAAATCCTTATCCCGGATTATTAAAGGGCTTTAATTTTTTTCTATGCACAGCTGTAAGATCTGAGAACATCCGTTGGATATGGCAACTTTACAATAGAGCACAATTCCTTTGTATATTGAGCTCAGGTAAGGAAGGCATCGAGTAGCCTGCGCTAGGTAGAGGCGACACCATTAGCCAGCAGATGTGGATGGCGCTCAATGCGATAGATTAAAGATAACAGTATTTTTTATATTATATGAGACAGTATCAGAGGTCACTACTGGAAATAACCGACCTAGGAAAGAGAGGAAACGCGCATAAAAAAAAATTATAACAAGTCTTTAATTGGTCATTATACTTTTAAAAAGCTCTTAAAAATAGGACGTTTAATAAGGGCACCGAATATCTATATTATGCATCGATTTTCCTTTAATGGAGGAAATTAAGTTCTGAACTATTACCTGACCGATTCGCACCTTGGGCAGACAAAAAATAACCCAGATAATTACGAAGAAAATAACTATAATTCCAATTTACAGAGCCGCACAATTAAAAATTCATACCACATGTAAGTCTACTAACGAAAATGGATAACTACAAATTTTGAAATAAAATAAAAATTGTAAAAGGTTTTCTATTGATAAAATATACATACATTTAAATGATTTTGTCTTTTTTTATTATTATTGTGTTTATCAGTGCAAATTATCTTTCGGAATAAAAACGAAACAATTTAAGCCATATAATAAACTTTCCGAAAATAGCTAGTCACAGTTTGATGGAATGTAGGTTTATAAAAAAAGAATAAAGTGCTGACCAATTTCATTTATTTATTTCTGCAAAAATGTTTTAGGTAAAATGCTTAGAAAAACTATTTGACGAACAATATTTTTAGATTGTTTTATTAAGTGGCAGGTATGACAAATAATGACATTTATCTGTTACTGTTATGAACAGAAATTTTGGAAGATAGTTTTCTAAAGGATTAAACCTAATTTGAACAAAAAAAAAAATTGTCTGCTGGTGAACGTCCAGAACTATTAATTACGACTATTACGACTATTAGAATTTTAGGAAAAAAGTGAAGTTATTCTTTTTTTTTTTTAGTAGGAACCTCATATGTTAAGACTGACACGTTTTTGCCAAATATTCAACCCTGGTCGCAGTCCTTCAAGGTGAAGTGAAAAAAAAAAAAGATGACTAAAGCAATACTGTATATGTTTCAACCCATGGAAATTAAAATAAATTGAAATAAGTAAATATCTACAATGAAAATTAAAAGGAATAAGTATTGAATGAAAGAATAAGCAATGCAAGATATAGTGGTAATATATAAAAATGTACCAGCAATAGACACTTATGAGAAATTTTCAACATTAATCTGAACAACAGTTTTAGTTCTGATGGTGGATCTTTGAAAATTAATTTAATGGTCAGCAAGTTGAGTTCTTTTATAGAATGTTTTCTAAACACCTAATTAGTTACTTATTTATGAAAACATCATGAACGCCAGTAATAGAAAACCTGGTTTTGGAGTCAACAGGTTTTTTTATACAACTGAACCGTTTAGAAAACATCGCACAGTTTAAAAATAAGGCTGATTGCAGATGAATGAATCAGAAATTCAAACATATCTTATGAAGAAAAGTAATATGGAAACCTCGCTGAAGGAAACCCCAGTCTTGAACTACCTACACTAGCGGATCCAGGATTTAATTTTGGGGGGAGGCTTCAGCGTGAAAGAATTTTTTTCGTATACATATAACAAAATTAATTAGAAAAAAAAGAAAGAAATTAACTAGCTTTATGAAATGGTGTTTAAGTCCTATTTAATGTAATTACACGAACAAGAATACTTTTTTCTTGTCTCTCAAATCTTCATATATCTGGTTGCCGGGCAACTCGCGGTGCTGTGCACACGCTTTAGCCCATTCTGCTACCCCGCCCCCTACGAACAAGAATACTTTAAGAGATAGTTTTTAATATTTTTTTTCTGTAAAACATGGTAATATTTTACCATTTGGGGGAGGAGGGCTTCAGCCCGAAACTCCCCTCCTACTACTCCTCTCCCCCCCCCCCCGTAGATCCGCCTGTGACTACCAATCGCTATGATATCAGTTGAGGTTCTTGTAAGTTTGCTAGCTGCAAATCTACTCATATTTGGACTATTTCTAAGATGTATAAAGCTTATTATTAGTTAATGACCTGAGAACTGTATATTACTAATATAGCTTCTATCACCAAATTATTTATCTTATAAATAAACATTTATAATTAAAGTTAGCTTAGTGTATTTAGTTTTAACATAAGTTAAAATAATATGTAATAAAAGAGGGAAAAAAATTGAAATGAAAAATAATTACGGCAGAGATTGAGGATGCAGCGGAAAGAGGAATAGAGGTCATTTTTTTGTCCCGAGCTCAGTAGACGGAATGGCTGCTACCGAGTTCAGCCGGCCTTTTTTTCGTATATATTTTTTTGTTAGTTCGGATCCTCTCACACACACAGACCCACAGTAGACCCAAAGACGCACTATCACGTGCCCCAGTGAACAGCTGGTAGAGACACTGGATAACGGTGCACTTTACTCTGCATAGAATAGCACCACCTCACCGAAATGGCAGACGAATCAGCTGATTTAGAGGCTTGTCTGAAATTTTAAAATACACCACTTCTATACAGTCTAGCTTCGGTGTATACAATTTGATTGTTTCTTGAAAAAAGTTTCAAAATATAGAAAATATTCAATTTGCATCATATAAACTGCATACTGAAAATATAATCCTAAAATTTAAGCCTACCACCAACACCAAATATAGCACTAAACAGAATATTCTTTAAAGTGTACCTTATTTTACATCGGATCCTAGCCACCTTCTTGAATCCACAATCAATTATATTTCTATTAAATATAAGTTAGTAAAATACACTTGTAGCCAATATTTATAGTTTATAAACGCTAGAAATGAATAAAATGATTATCATCTCCAGAAGATTTTTATTTTTACTTTTTTTATGTAATATTGACAAATAAATTATTATTCAAATAACAATCTACAGTGCTTACGTAGATGTAAAACTTTCGAGTTATAAAGTACCAAAGGAAAGGAGATAGACTTTGCATTGGAACTTATAAGCTCAAAGCTCCAAACTTTACCTCTGCAACAAACATTTGAGCTTATTTATATATATATTTTTTTAGATAATGTTGTTTTCTTTTAAGAAAACGTTATCGGCTTATTACAAAAAGTCACCAACTACATTGTTGATATAGGTCAAGTTACAAAAATGTTTATATGAAGTTCGACTTTATTTATCGATACAAAAACACTGTAAAGCTGTGAAAATGAAACAAAATTTTTTACACATCACAATTTATTTATTTCATATTGGAAAAAATGTTCAAAGTTCATAATTAGTTAAGATTATGAAATGTCCCTTAATGACTTTTTGCAATAAACAGATGATATTTATATATATAATCGCAACTTTCTTTTTTGTAATATATTTTACATACATAAATTTAAAAGGCTTTAAATAGAGACTTGAGGTAAATTAAAATCATCACAGCCTTTTTGGCGCCACAATCATAGTCATTATTGAAACACACATTATTCTGCCTCCATTTTGAATCGGAAAAGCTGATGGTAACTTACAATCTCTTGAATCATCCTCAGATGGCCTCAGATTTTCTTACTGTATCTCAAAATAATTGGACAAGTAGTCTCCTAGGAAAGCCTACAATTTTGAAGAGAAATAAGTTTCTTCTTTTTATTTGTTTATTGAAAATAGTAAACCAAAATAAACGAATAAAATATTAAATTGATTTGAACATCGTTAAGAATAAAAACTATAAGACTAGTATTTTTTTTTTTAATACAGAGTTTAATATGTACCTTTTTCAACCCTGAAAGAACCATTTTCTGGATTGTTAGCGCCTTTTAAATGGATTCCTAGATATTAATGTAAGCGGAAAATAATTTATCAGTTTATTTAATGATCCAGACTTGAATAGTGTTGACTCAAGATTTTTACTTAAGTATGAAGTAACTCCATTTCTCAATATCGCTATTCTGCATTGAAGATTACTTCTTGAACGTCGAGTACAAAGAACTGCTATCGTTTCCTTTGCTTCCCCTTAAATGGAACTAGGGTTCTTTATGGTCAGAACTGAACCATCAGGAAGATGAAAAGACTCACCTCTCAAAGAGCCACTTAGTGACAATGGGTCCTTCTGACTCCTCTTCTTCAATGTCCTTCTCCAAGAGTAAACAGAAAGGGTTGAGCCAGGATCATACGGTAAGAAGAGGACAATTCATTAATGCAAGGAATATTAGGCAGTGATTTTTAAATATTAATCTAATTTTCCATTATTAATTGAAATTAATTATTATTTAATACTTTTAAGAATAGTAGAAGTAAGCATTAAACAGGACTGAAAAAAATAATTATCATTACTGGAAAAAGATCAACCATCGGTGTATTCTTTTACATTATTTGAGGATCTCTCACACAACCGTTTTGTAGCTATTATTGTAGAATGTTAAAGTATCAATAGATAGCGTGATGAAGCTTACATTTTAATTTCATATTTTATTAAGTTAAGCATAAAATTATAGCTTCTGGTCTAGGCGGTGAGTCCAATTCAGTATGCGAAATCCGCAACGCGAATTCTCTTAAAATTCTTGTTCGTGATGTCCTATTGACTAGGAAACTCCATGTTGCCACCTCAGAATGTGGTAGGCTTAGATTGGAGGGGAGCGGATGCCCTAAACTTACTATCCAATATAACTCGGTCATGGATCGTCGTAGATACTGGAATTTGGACTCAAATAGTTTATATTTTAATGCTGAGAAATTTTTGTTGATACACATTTTCTGATATTAACTAAGAGGAATTAGAAAATCGAGAACGGAGCTCCACAAGGTATCCTCCAAAGTATGCGTCCCCTCTTATTTTCTTACTTTATACATTAGAATATCTATTAAGTTAGCTTATTATTTATGTTTTTAACATCAAAAATATTTTTTCTTTTATCCAGTTTTTGATTTTTCTTTCTATATATAATATGGGTGCGGGGTAGCTCAGTGGTAGGGCACTAAGCTTCCAATGTTTAAGGTCCCAGGTTCGAATCCCGACTCATGGCAGAAAAACTATTTATTCTGTTTCATTGGTGGTTGGACGACCCTGGGGTAGGAAGACCATCCTGGGGTACACCCTATCATCTGCAAAGTGGGTACCGTAAATATAATAATTAATTAAGGCAGAAGACATTGCGGTTGAGCGTGATCCTGACCCGATCCCCTCCCTACACAACCTTGGCTTGGGAACAGTACTATCCCTAAATAGTACCGAACCCAAGACCCTTCATGGGTTGGAGTGGTACAGGTTTTTTTTTTTTTTTAATTGTTCTTTTTTCATTCATTTCAACTATAACTATTCTTGAAAGGATTTTATTTTATTTTTAGCTATTTACAAATTATTATTTAAATTACTGTATTTATTATTAGAATTTGTATTAAGTTAGTTTTTGCCACATATATATATATATATATATATATATATATATATATATATTTTATTTGTTCATCATTGTCATTCTGAGGAAAATATGTCTATGATATTAAAACATATATGATTCTATTAATATATCGAAATATGTTCAAACCAAAAAAAATAGCAATAACATGGAAACCCAGTCTCATATTAATTTAATAAATTAAACAAAATAAATAATTTCTGTAAGTTTTTAAAGTGTTACACAATTTTAAATATTTAGGGTTTTACTACACGATTTTACACATTTTGAGTTTTTTACAGCACATTTTTTGGTTTTTACTACAGGGAAATCTGGTTTCGACAAACCACTTTGGTGGTTCTTCAGATATCTGGAAGTGAGGTTCATCAGAGAAGAAAATTTTCTTCTCAGCATCATCCACCTGTTGCTGTAACATCAAATTCTTCGAGGCCATTTGGGTGACATTATTTTTTATATTTAATGAATTATACTAAATATTAAATTAATAAAAATATAACGAAGATAATATTAAGATGGTGTAGAGATGGTTGAAAGTTATTATAATATGAGAAGAAGTTGGTCAAATGGGGTGTGGTCAAATAAATACTAAATATTAAAATAGTATTTTATTGGTTACGCCGATGTTTCAACCCACTTTACAGGTCTTCATCGAGGCTAAAAGGGATACAAAATATAAAAGGTCTACAGTAAAAATGAAATAAATGAATTATTACTAGATATTAAGTAATTATTATTTTGTTATCTTATAAAAAACTAAAAGAACTAATAAGATGATATTAGTGATATCTAAATTTATTTATTATTTTATATTACTTATATTTATTTATTTATTCAGTGATAGCTATATTTATTTCTTTATCAGACAACAGTCTCGTATTTAATATCTACTAATAATTCATTTATTTTATTTTTACTGTGTACCTTTTATATTTTGTATCTTTTGCAGTCCTGATAAAGGCCTACAAAGTGGGTCGAAGCGTCGGCGTAACCAATAAAATACTATTAATTATAGTATTTATTTGATTACACCCCCGACCATCTCCTTCTCATAAGATAATATAACATTTTGTGTGTATTTTTTTTTTTTTGTTTAATTAAAGTTTTAACGTGAAATAGAATAACGTAAAAGCCTTGAACAAAATTAATTTCAAATTCAGAAAAATAATCGAAAAACAATAATAACATTATTATTTTTATATAAATTAGGGCAATTATCACCAAACATTTTATTGTTGCGCTATTTAATTCGACGTTTCGACCATACTAAGGGTCATTTTCAAGTCTTGATGAGTCCTCCGTTATGTATTCATCATAAATGTCGCAAATAATATATTAAGTGAACATTTAATTGTCATGGACTATAGGGGTTTCACCTACGTCATTTCCTACGTCCTAAGTCCCTCCAGAAATGACGAATTAAATAGCGTATCAATAAAATGTTTGGTGATAATTGGCCTAATTTATATAAAAATAAAACCTCAAGACACCAGCATCAGGATAAATGAACAGAAGGAACAATAATAATAATTTTCCACCCATTATTCAATGAAGGTCATTAGTTTAATAATGTAGGACAGCTCGCTGTTAAAGCATATACATAGCATATGCAGTAGTTAAAGTGACAGTAATTGTATCTGTAAATAACATCAAAGCTGATAGTGTGCCAATACTGCCACGGAGATATATGATGTATCAAATCTGCTACTGTCATCCAGTTTACTCAATGACAATATCTCTCGATAGTTGTAACGGCTGTAATTATAAAAAAAAAAAATTGCTTGCATTTCTTAAACACTGTGTGCGTTGAAAACCATTTTAATATAAATTGCGCAAACATTCAGTTGTGTTTGAGGCTAGAACGTTCGACTGTTTAGAGGAGGATAGAGAAAGGAAGGGGGGGGGGGAGAGCTGACTAGCCTAGAGATAGCTATGAGAAAACTTTATTTATCCAACTGAAGAGCCAGATCCTGTAGTTAGTTTGAAATTGCAAAAGTTGCCTGCAAGCTCCAACAGATTAGAAGTAGGGATTATTCACCTCTCCGCAAGATAGTTCGACTTTAGTTTCAATATCCTTTACATCAAAAACCTGAGACTTCAGTAGTTTTAAAATATCGGTTACTTATGTATTGGTTAAGCTACTCAAATTTGGGTCTGTAGAATTGTTATAGACTGTAGAAAATTATACCTAAAGAATGGCTAGTAGAGTTCATAATTATTGTTGTGTTTATTGTCCTAGATACAAGAGAAATTGTTATAATATGCATTTTTTTTATGTTTTTGTTATTTCTTAATTTTTCAATAATTATATTAAGGCACTATTTGTAACTGTACTATGCTGTTTCAATTATTTAAAAAAAATTAAGAAATTTATCCAAAAAACAAAACTACTACAAGTATCGGTAGTAAACAGCTGACTGTTAAGAATTTTCTCAGTTTCTTAAACTTTTCATTAGACCTTGATGAGGTTTAAAAAAGACTACTTAGGAAGTATAAATTTTTAATTGAAATAATAACCACAAAAATGGATCCAAGAATGGCAAAGCTATAAGGGAACAGGACGTCGAATACAAAACTTTTTTTGAAGGCAGTTAAGAATATTTTATTTTTCAATATATACAAAAAAAAAAAAGATCATTATTATGTAAGATGCTATCATTAACAAATATTCAGGTACATCAATTCAGAAGGAAGTAGGAGCTTCAAAGAGGAATATGACATGTAAAAAAAAATAAAACCTAAGATATATGCTTTAGACCACACGATAGAAGTGAAAACTGCAACAAGGCGAGATTAATAATATGGAATATAAATTATAAATAATTGCTCATTATAAAGAGTGTCAAATGCTGAATATTTTCCTAGTTTACAGTATGCAGGTCTGATTTTTATCTTCTGATATGTTTCAATCCATATCTTCCATAAAATCTATTAATTTGGGAATGCGGTTCTATTGCATCCCAGTATTTTTCAATTAATTTAATTACATCTTTCTAATTCTATTATGCCTAAGAATTTCTGCCAATATTATCATTTATATTATTTTTATATACTGTAAATAATGTTGTCAAAATAAAATTTCAATGTAATGGAATTAGCATTTGTACTATATATTATCATTTGGTTTTGGACACAGTATTTTTTCTTCTCCAACTCTCTAAGACGGTGTTGGATTAAGATTCAATTTTGAATAAAAGCTCATTACAAAGAAAACAAAATGCTGAACAGTTCCCTCTCTTACAGTATACAGGTCCGAGTTTTAGTATTTGAAATATTTTAACCCGTATATTCAACTAACCTCGGTATCACTTGGTTTTCAACACTATTTTTTTTTTTCTTCGCCTCCCTAATACGGCGTTGTAGTAAGATACAAATTTGAATTATAGCTTATTACAGAGAAGATCAACTGTTGAACAATTTCCTCCCATACAATATGTAGGCCCGATTGTTATTTTCTGAGATATTTTAAACCATATGGAAAACATTTCAATTAGTCGACTATAGCCGACTTTACACGAGCGTTAAAATCTGACGGAACAATCTAATTCACTCTCTACAAAAAAGTGCAAAACGCTCATAAATAAGTTTTACTTCAAAAATTAAAATTAAATACTGATAGTTTATTTAATTTTTTTCCTTTGTTTATTTATTCTCAGAAATGTTTTGTTTTATTTCTGTTTCTGAGTTTGTAATTTTTTTTTTCTTCTTTTTAATAGATCGTAAATTCTTATTTTGTAGTTTTAATATTTAGGTATATATATTTTTTTTCTTTCTTTTCTCTTCTTATCATAATGCAAGATATGAATTTGGACGAGAAATCTTCATGTGAAGATTCAGAGGACGAGACACCATTTTCCGAGGTTAGCGAAACTGATTCGCAATATCTGAAAAGACGCTCGCTTCAAAAACGTCACAGAAACTCTGCCCCTGGGTCAGGTGGCAATTCGCCTAACAAGAAGAAAAATAAATCAGCAAAATCTAAACAGACAGCTGAACAAAATAAATCTAAACAGCCTGCCGAGCAAAATAAATCACCACCCAAAACTAGAAGCAAATCAAACACCACAAAAACAGCTCCAACTGCACCAAATACCACAGCCAGCAATAATTTTGATCTTGGTAGTAACTCACCTAACAAGCCTCCAGTACCTCAAGGTTTTACTGACCCCGAGCCGCTCCCTATTTTTGTCTCTAAAATTGAAAAATTTATATCATTCGTTCAAGAAATTGCCAATCTTATCGGACAAACCAGTTTTCGCTGTTTTTCTAGGGTTAATGACATTAAGATTAACACGAGCTCTAAAGGAAAATTATAAAACTCTGTTAAATTATTTTACAACTAAAAAATCTGAATTTCACTGTTACCAACTGAGACAAGAAAAGGCATATCGGGTGGTATTGAGAGGCTTGCACTCAACCACTCCCATATCCGTTATCAAATCTGATCTAGAGGAAATAGGACGTAACGTTAGGCATATAGCATGCGTCCTACATCCAACGCAAAAATATCCATTGCCACTGTTTTTCGTTGATTTGGAGCCTGCAAGCAATAACATTGACATATTTCAAGTTAAGAGGCTTGTGTATTCCACAGTAAAATTCGAAGAGCCTAGACAAAAACCTTTCATAGTTCAATGCTCCAAGTGTCAAGACTTGGGGCACACAAAGACCTATTGCCATCAGCAAGCGAGGTGCGTTAGATGTGCCGGGCACACGCATCTAACACTTGTCAGATCCCTCGAGACCAGCCTCCTAAATGTGCTCTCTGTGGCGAAGACCATCCTGCAAGCTATAAAGGATGCATAGTATATAAAAAATACTACAAGTTAAGAACTCATAACATAGCCTTAAAGTGCAGCCAACTAAATAAAGAAACTTACACCCAGCCACCAGAAATTGATATTACAAATTTTCCTGAGTTGCCAAAACAAACTACCCATTCAACACAACAAGAACCAACTACTTCAACTGAAATCGCCCATCCTCAACAGGACTCTACCAAAACTAGCACCCATACCACCACCAAGAAGCAACAGCCTCGACGCCAGGCGCCTCAGGCCTCCCAAGCTAAACCTCATACTCCCAATCCTCTCATATTTCATCCTCCGCGTCAGCAAATTCCCCCTCATCATCTACATCTACGAGTCAAATTACCGCCACAGCAATCGCACCCATCTCATCCTAATGCCCAGAAAAAAAACCCAGCACAAGTATCGTCGAACCCAGTCCCACCTCGTACACAATAACGAATCCCACTCTCAGTTAACACTGCTTACCCGCCACCTGAACCTATAATAAATCCACTTCACAATCAACATCCATCTGATCTAACTTCCATTCTATCATCCTTCCTATTGGACCTCCAAAACACCATAAAACCTCTTATCACTCTACTAACCAGAATCCTGACCGAAATTCCGTTTAATTTCCCTCGATGAGCACAAAGCCCCTAACTATAATTTTATAGAATGCTAACGGACTACACAACCACCGTGACGAACTTGACATATTTCTTCATGACAATCACATTGATATAGCTCTACTGACTGAAACGCATTTCACAAAACGGACACATTTTCACATACGAGACTACATCACTTATAGATCTGACCATCCAGACAACACTGCCCACGCCGGTTCTTGCATCCTTATACATAAATCTTTACCCCATTCCCTTATTCCTTCCACTCCAACTGACGCCATTCAATCAACTTCTTTAATCCTTTCAACTCGCCCTTTCCATTTCATAGTCTCAGCTGTATACTGTCCTCCTGGTAATTCCATCTCCTTTAATCTCCTTGATACGTTGTTCCAATCCCTCGGATCGAGCTTTATTGCTGGAGGAGATTACAATGCTAAACACCAACGGTGGGGTTGTCGAACATCCAACTCCCGCGGTAACATCCTTTCCCGTCTCTCACCTTCTAATAGTTATTCAATCCTCTCGCCCATGAGTCCTACTTATTGGCCAACATCCCTCAAAAAACGTCCCGATATCCTGGATATATTTATCACCTCCCAGATTTCCTCCTCCCAAACTATAATCAAATCCCTGGATGACCTTTCTTCAGACCATAGTCCGGTTTTGCTTTCATTACATTCTGACTTTGCTCCTAAACCATCACCTCCCAAACTGATCACTGGACGAGTAAACTGGGACAAATTTCGTGATGATTCGGAAAACAAACTAGACCTCAAAATTCCGCTAAAGACAAAAGAAGACATTAATGGTGCCATAGAAAAACTGACATCATTAATAACAGACAGTATAAATAATAATACCTTTATCAATAAGATTAACAACCCACAAAATACTAACGTGCCACAGCATATTCGCATCTTATTAAAGGAAAAACGCAGAGCAAGATCGAAGTGGCATCGAACTAGATACCCGACAGATAAAGCGCATTACACCCAACTGACTAACAAACTGAAATCAGAAATAAGAAAATACAAAATTCAAAATTTACTAAATTTTACTGAAAAACTTACACCTACCGATAAATCACTATGGACGACCACTAAAAGGCTCCTGAAATTTAAAGACTGCAACCATCCACTACTCACTGAAGCCCAAACCTGTTCCAAATCCGACGAAGAAAAATCCCAAATATTTGCCCACCACCTCTTTAAAACCTTTAATCCACATCCCGATATTCTTAACCCAAATCACCTTGAATGTATTGAAGCAGAACTGGATATCCCACTCCAAATGACTCCTCCTCCTAAAGCCTTTCATCCTTCAGAAATATCCAACATCATTCACAGGTTACCTTCCCGCAAAGCTCCTGGACACGACCTAATTACATCCCAGATCCTAAAACTACTTCCTTGGAAAGCCATTCTATTCCTTACATATATATATATATATATATATAATGCTGTACTCCGATCAACATATTTTCCCGACCCTTGGAAACTATCCATTATCAAAATGATACATAAACCCAAAAAGCCACCAGAATACCCATCCTCTTACCGTCCTATCTCTCTTTTACCCATCATGGGAAAAGTCCTAGAAAAATGCATCCTAAAACGCCTGTATCCAATCCTAGATTCTAATCACATAATCCCAGATCACCAGTTTGGATTCCGCAGATCCCATTGCACTATCCAGCAATGCCATCGTGTGGAGGATGTTGTCTCCTCTGCATTAGAGCGCGGAATGTACTGCACGGGAGTCTTTCTCGATAGAGCAGGCTTTTGATCGAGTCTGGCACCCGGGATTACTTTACAAACTCCGTGAATTCCTACATCCTACATATTTCCTCATTATCCGTTCCTATCTAACTGATAGATACTCATAAGTCAATCACAATAATGCTTATTCATCCCTCTTTTCCCAGTCCGCTGGTGTTCCTCAAGGTAGTATCCTTGGTCCTTTCCTTTACACAGTTTATACAGCTGACATCCCAACCCATTCTAACACTGTTATTACCACGTATGCCGATGATACATGTGTCCTATCCGTTAATAATGACCCAACCATTGCATCCCAAACTCTTCAATCGCATATCACAATCCTTGAAGAATGGTGTCAAAACTGGAGGATTAAAATAAATTCTAATAAATCCCATCAAATCACCTTTACCCTTCGACGTAAACCTATGACCTCATGTCCCACAGTATCCTTTAATAATACCCAACACTTACTAGACAAACGCTCTAAGCTTCCAGTAAATTACAAAAGACTTATATACATGACTACAATAAGACCTATTTGGACTTACGGAGTTGAGCTTTGGGGCTCCACTAAGCCATCGAATTCCTCTCGTATCCAATCCTTACAATCCAAAATCCTTCGGAAAATCCTCAATGCTCCTTACTTTGTCACCAATAAAATAATCCATAATGACATTAATGTTCCTTATGTTTCCGATTTGGCCCAATCCAGATACCAATCCTTCCATAATAAACTTCAGAGCCATCCGAATCCTCTCGTCTCTAACCTTGCTTCCTCTTTTAATCCTGATAACCCTCCGAGGCGTCTGAAAAGAAGATGGCCTCGAGATCTCTTATTGTAAATACATTTTGTTTTTAGAGTGCTACCAGTGGGTAGTTTCTCAACAAGTCATTTCATGTTTTTATTTTCTGTTATCAAATTTACTTAATGTATTTAATTTTTTAATACAGTTGTAAATATCATGTATAAATAAATAAATAAAAAAAATACTGATACCGTTATAGTGGGTATCAAAATTTGAATATGTGTACTATTATTTTTGCGAAATAGATGTTTTTTTGCAATACTGGATTCCTCATTGCTGATTTCTCACATTATTGAAAGAATTATAAGAAAACTTGTTTTTTAAAGAGTAATCTTTATATCTGACTAATCATGAAAGTTAATTAAGGGAACTCTGATTTTCAAAGGATCCCGTCAACAAAGAATTTTATTAAACGTGGACAATCATTGGGGCCGACGAAATTCTCGAGACCTACTCGGTCTCTTTAAAATGGGTACCTGTTCCATCATTGAGCGTGGATACGAACCCATCACACTGAATAATTTGTTAAGAATTAGCAATGCCTGTTTAAAGCTTTATAATAAAGATATGCTTCTTTTTGCTTTTAATTGAGCACCTTAAATATAAATTTTTAAAAAACCGTTCACTACCTTGGTCTGACATTTGACAGAAAAATTACGTGGGGCCCACATATAATCAAGAAACGAAAAACGCTAAATCAAAGATTAAGAATTCTGAGTTCCCTTCTTTCGAAAATTCAAAACTAAAACTTAGACAGAAATTGAACACATACAATTACTTACTAAAACCTATTTGGACTTACGCATCACAGATATTTGGAACTGCTAAAAAGACTCACTTAAACAAACTTCAAATCTTTCAGGCAAACACATTCACAACAATTACAAAAGCACCTTGGTACGTTAGCAACATATGCCGACTGTTAACGAACACATACGAACTCATTACAAACGATTCCATGAAAACTTACAAGGACATCCTAATACGCTTATAAATGACATAGCCACTACAAATATAGCAGGTAACGTCTGTAGGAGACTGAAGAGGAGCTGGATGAGGGATCTCCTCGTCTAATGTAGATATCACGCCGAGTGAGGTGCCGCTGGGCACTGATCCTCGTAATGCCTTTCATTACGTTATTTTTTTCCAACGACCTCACATTCACTGGTTGTCATTACCACTATGACAGGTGTGAATAAAAAAAAATTAAACAAAAAAAAAAATACAATCCAGAACCATTGATTTAAAAACAGATACTTTTCAATATAACACAAATTTAGATACTGGTAATCAATTATTTTCATCATCACTTTGCATTGTAAAAATATTACAAAGATTAATTACACACAAAAAAAATCGGGGAATTGTAAAAGAGGTGTATCAATTAAAAACTGCATACAAATTATTATTATTATGCTGAGAATCACTTTAAAGTTTAAGACGAATTTAAAAGATTCACAAGCTCACTAATCCAAGGAAAAGACAGAAGAATTTCATTATTCGATTCTAAGCTTTCCTCCTATTCAATAAACAACATTTCAAACTACCCCTCTCCCCTCCCCCAGGGCGCCAGGCTATTTCCCAGCCGTTTTTCCAAATCTATTGGATTTTCAATTTGAATTACAGAAAGGCAGGAACTTTTTCAATTACCCAATCAAAGTCCGTTTCCACGATTGGTCTAATTTAGTTTCCTTTTTTTTTTTCTTTTTCTTTTTTCTCTTCGGGACGGTATAATTTCCAGTTGTATAAACTTGTTTTGATTTTTAACTATTCAGTATTACAAAGAGTTCATAACTTTGTCAATAGAATTCGTTAATTAATCAAAATATAAGTCTACATTTACGTCGAGGAGTTCTGTATAATGAGGTATAAGATGGAGGTAGAAAATTAGTTTCGGCTGTGTTTCAGGATAAAACATTTCAGTATTACTATAAAATTTGGTTATCTATGAATAATAAGTATTAAAAAACAACTAATTAGTCTGTTCATTCTATTTTCACATTTATCAGGGATGTCATTACGGAATGTCAAAAAATTTGTATACACTAAGTTGGTACCTCCTGTCCACCCAACGGCGGACCAACCCCCATTTTACAAATTACACAAATGTGTATAAAAAATTGTGTTATCTGAATGATAGGAATAGGGCGCAGTATCCGGAAACCCGCACGGCCTCAGTGTTTTGAGAATATTCCACCTTATATGTAAAATAAAATATCGGTCACTAAAAACTATTTAGGCTGTATATATATTAATATTATATATATAACATTAAATTCTAACGTTTTTCAAATTTTTCCTTAATTGCTTGATACTAAATGGACTATAACAGTGAACTATACAAATAGAACAAACGTGACCTTAAAGAAAGCTTGAAAGGAAGGCAGTGGATCAGCTGATGAGAAGGTTGTCTCCTCAACTCCTCTCTCAGTTTTTACCAATTTTATAGCGGAATCTCTCTGATTATACACGTGATACAGTTAAAGTGTATATTAGAGCAGTTGATATTTACTGTTGGCATCTTTTTTTTTGTTATTTTAAGAAAAAAAAAAAAAAAAATTTTTTTTTTTTTTTTTATTTATTTATTTATTTTTCTCTTATGATATGCGGTATGATCAGCAAGTGATGGCCAGTAAGGTGCCCAAGAGGTCTCGGTCAGACGGAGTTAGCTCACCAGCCAAACAAAGGACTCGTCGCTGCCTACGAGAAATACCTCCAGTGACCAAAATGAACACTTCAGAACCAGAACCTCAGCCCCAACCAGGTACGTCTGCACAAGAAACGATTGAAGAATCACCTTTCTTTACTCCAAACCCCTACCAAGTGCTTCAAAATGACAGAGAAGTAATGGAGTCTGCAGCAATATCCAGAGAACCAAAGCCTCCTCCGATATTTGTGAAAAATATAAAAAATTTCCAGATGTTCTGCACCCAACTAAATAAAATCTGCTCTGGCAGTTATTCATGCCTTAACAGGACCAATGACACCAAAATAACACCTGATTCTGCAGAAGCCTACCGAAAAATAGTGAAGTACTTATCAGAAACAAATGCGAATTTTCACACTTACCAGCTGAGGCAGGAAAGAGCTTTACGAGTAGTGATAAGAAATTTACATTCCTCAACCCCCACTGAAGTTATTAAAGAAGAACTAACGACGCTTGGTTTCAATGTACGCCAGGTAACAAACGTTTTGAAGGAGGACAGGGAGCAGCCAGGATTACGAAATAGGATCCCACTACCATTGTTTTTCGTGGACTTGGAGCCATCACCAGGTATCGAAAAAATATATGATATCACAAGAATATACTACACAATGGTGAAAGTTGAGAAGCCATATCCCAAGAGAGACATCGTGCAGTGCCATAATTGTCAGACCTATGGCCACACGAAGACATATTGCCACCATCTGCCGCGTTGCGTGAAGTGCGGTGAACAGCACAAATCTGTAGAGTGCACCAAACCTATACAAGATCCAGCAGTATGTGCCCTATGCTTGGAGGGACACCCGGCCAACTACAAAGGCTGCCAAATTTACAAGAATCTCAAAACCAGACACCAGAAAAACCGGATTCAAGATGAAGCACTAAGAACAAGAAGAGAGAGAGAGCCTTCCAGAATTGTAAACAATGATGTATCATTCTCCCAACTACTTAGAGGTAAGACTTTAACCGATAAATGTCAAGCCCTGCCACAACAACAACCTCAAACCCAACCTCAAAATCCTCTTCATCCTAATATACCTAACCACCAACAACAAATTCCTCATATTCCTCCTCCTTCAAATGCAACAGATCTCACAAGTTTGTTAGCATCTTTCCTCACCGATTTCAAATCCCTTGTTACTCCACTCATATCACTCCTCACGAATCTCGTATCTCACCTCATCCCTCCTTTGAAAAATCCTTAAATGACTCACATCCCTAAACCCATATCCATTCTCCTTTGGAATGCGAATGGTGTTAGAAATCATACAGACGAACTATCTACTTTACTACTTGACAAGAACATTGATGTGGCACTAATTACTGAAACTCGACTAACCACTAAACAGCACTTCAATATACCACAATACCTGACATATCGTACTGACCACCCTGACGGAAAAGCACATGCCGGTACTGCTGTAATTGTACACCAATCCCTCTCCCATCACGTACTCCCATTACCAATACATGATTTCCTACAGTCCACCGCTATCGTGATAAAAACCTTCTCCTTTCCGGTCACTCTTGCATCAGCGTATTGCCCTCCTAACCGATCCATATCCAATGCCCAATTCAGTTCTCTCCTCGACTCCTTAGGACATCACTTCATCTTGGGTGCAGACCTAAATGCCAAGCACCAACAATGGGGTTCCAGAACCACGAATTCTCGTGGCCGAACCCTGCTGTCTGCACTCAATTCCCAACGTTTTCACCTCCTTTCCCCCAACTCTCCTACCTACTGGCCCACAGATCCCAACCGTAATCCTGATCTTCTTGATTTCTTTATCCACAGCGGCTTAAGTCCCCTCAATTGTTCCATTACACGTCTAAATGAACTTTCCTCTGACCATAGTCCTCTAATCCTTAATGTTTCACTTGAACCTGTTCCCAAACCTTCTCCACCGTCATTCATTAGGGGCCCAGTAAACTGGGACCTTTTCCGCCAAATAATCTCCGATAATATTGATCTCAACATATCCCTCAAAACTCCCGATGACCTTGATAGTGCCGTAAATTCCTTTACTACCACAATCCAACAAGCCGCCTGGACTGCCTCCTTTCCAAAAGACTCCTCCAGAATTCCTATAAAGACCATTCTACCCCAACACCTCCTTAACCTAATCCGCACCAAACGCCGTGCCAGATTATTATGGCAACGTACCCGACATCCTACCGACCGCTGCTCCTATAATTACTACTGCAAACAATTAAAACTGGAATTAGCCACCTTCAGATCACAATCCTTCAACTCCTACCTATCCTCCCTCTCTTCTCGCGACAATTCCCTTTGGAAAACCACAACAAAAATCCTAAATCCTCACCGCATTTCCCATCCTCTCCGACGAGGTGATGGCTCCTGGGCAGCATCTGACGAAGATAAAGCTGAGGAGTTCGCCATTCACCTATCCAATACATTTATTTCACATCCGGAATCCCATCCTGCCCACACCGTAACAGTAGAAGAACTCCTTACATCACCAATCCCACTTTCCTTGCCCCCAAAAGCTATTCATCCTTCCGAAGTAAAATTTCAATTAAAAAAACTAATCCTCCGTAAAGCTCCTGGACATGATCTCCTTACACCTCAAATCCTTCGACAACTTCCATCCAAAGCAGTCATATTCCTTACATATATCTACAATTGTATCCTACGCACCACCCACTTCCCTCTGTTATGGAAACACTCCACTATTATCCTTTTCCCAAAACCAGGAAAACCTCTCAATAGCTCAACATCCTATAGACCAATCAGCCTACTCCCAATCCTTTCAAAAATTTTTGAAAAGATCCTTTTGAAACGAATCCTACCCATTATAGAATCCCAAAATATCCCTTCCCATCAGTTTGGTTTTCGCTCTCAACATTCTACTGTTCAACAAGGACTCCGAGTTGTTGATCATATTTCCTCAGCCCTAGAAAACAAGGAATACTGTTCGGGTGCCTTTCTGGACATTGCACAGGCATTTGACCGGGTATGGCACTCCGGACTGCTCTCCAAGCTTAAAATCCATTTACCTCAGTCCTTGTACCTAGTCCTCCGATCCTACCTCTCTGACCGCTCCTTTCGAGTTCGCTGTGGAACAGAATTTTCCAATATCTACTCCGTTAAAGCCGGTGTTCCCCAAGGCAGCGTCTTGGGTCCCGTGCTTTACATCCTCTTTACTGCTGACATCCCTGTTCATCCCGATACTTTTCTTGCAACATTCGCTGACGACACCGCAATCTTATCATCCAACTCTGATCCCGAAATAGCATCCTTAAATCTCCAAAGTCACCTCACCTTGATTGAGCACTGGTGTAATAACTGGCGCATTAAAGTTAATGAAACTAAATGCCAACATATTACCTTCACACTCCGACGCAATTCCTGTCCACCAGTACTCTTTAATTCCATCCAGCTTCCTTATTCAGACACAGTCCGGTATCTTGGCTTTCATTTAGACCGAAGACTAACTTGGAACCCGCATACTAGACTCAAAAGACAAGAACTCAACCGACGATACGGCCAACTATACCGACTACTAAGCAGAAAATCTAAACTTTCCATTGAAAACAAGCTACTGATCTACAAGACAATACTGAAACCTATTTGGACTTACGGACTAGAACTGTGGGGATCAGCAAAATTTTCTAACATCAAGCGCATCCAATCCTTCCAGTCTAAAGTCCTTCGAACAATAGTCGATGCTCCTTTCTATGTATCCAACAAAACCCTACATCATGACCTTAACATCCCATTTGTCCTAGACCTTATCCCAGAAAAATTCTCCAAATTTCACCAGAACCTTACTTACCACCCAAATCCTCTTGCACAATCACTATCAAGCATCTCCCATCCCTATAATCCTCCAAGAAGGTTGAAACGGCAGTGGCCTCGCGACCTTTTGTAGATTATATAAATTGGAGTTCTGGCAATGGCCAGATTCTTCACTCAAGACATGTGTGTATGTGGCTAAAGTGCTCTCGACCAATCTCCGCTGGCTTTAGTACCAGTGACGCGGTTGGAAGAGTAGCGCAGGGTTCTCCTGGAGTTCCCTCGCCTGATTGTATATAGGTATGCATGTTATTTATTTTTTTTTTTCCTTAGTTTTAATTTTCTTATTTTTTAGGTTATTTTATTTTATTGTCTATTGTATATACTTTTGATTATTATTTTGTTCTATTTATTTTATTTTTTTGTACATATGGTGTGAATGTCATCCTACCTCACTATAACCAATGTCCAACAGACAGATTGTTATAATACTCAATAAAGAAATTAAAAAAAAAAAAGAAAGCTTACAAAAAGATTTCACGTGTCACATGCATTAAATTATACATTTTTATTTGGTATGATTAATCATTGCTTGAATCGATGATCAAATTCCGATTAATTGAATAGCAACCAATGTTTATTTGCAAAAACAAAACGATTATTACTTTAAAAAAAAGAAAAAAAAAGATTAATAGGAAGCTTCTTCAGTTTAATTGTTTTATACTACTGGTACAGGTACGGGTGGGGAACTAGTCTGGCAAGTGGGCCACATGGTCCTTTTTGCCAACCCCACACGGCTACTTTGGTGTTGTCGCAACATACTTACCTTAGTCAGATTCATTTTCCGGGAAATAAAAATTAACCAACCCAGGCGGGAATCGAACCCATATCGTTCAAGTCTGGGACCCACACCCCAAGGTGCTCGATCTGGCTTTAAATTAATAAATTTGTGTTTACAAATGCGGAACGTTTTAGCAGGAATGGCATGCACGTGTGTGATATGCCATCCCTGCAAAATACCGTGTAGCCGAAAGGCAAAGAAGGGAGGCATAAATAAATAATATGCGGAACGTTTTAAAATGTTAAAAGAAATCATAAAGTACTTCAGCATTAACGATATTTTTATCACTCTCCTTGTAATTTAGGATTAACTTTAGTATATTAATAAAAAAAATTAATTAAAACGTATTGGATGCAATATAATTCAAATATGAAGTACTATAAAACAGCTAAAGAAATAATTTTTTTTTTTGGTGGAGGGAAGCTAATGGGGACGTCATTGCATGTGGGCAACAATTGTCTAACGCCGATACTTTGCAAAGTTCTTTAAATACGTTGAAAATATTTTTAACTTTGTTTCTGCAGGTAAATTCGAAGATTTCAATAGCATAAGATCGTTATTGTAAAACACTGAATATTTTGCAAAAAAAAAAAAACTACGTAAATACGTCCAGTTGTTTTTATAGTTAGTGGTTAAAAACGAAAATCGGGCATTCCTTTTAAATTACCGAATAAGATACGAATAAATATAAACCAAACACCTATGCTTGGAAAAAATTCAACAACAGTTGATAAATATATATAATATTATGGTCAGTATAGTAAAATGTCGCTGTATAATTTTTGAGAACTGTATGCTATTTGTATCGGTAGTAGGAATGTGTCAAAACTTGTAAACAGAGGAGCACACATGTTTAATGGTGGTAAAAACTGAGGAAGTGGCCGAGAAGCAGAAAAACCTCCCCCCGCCACGGTAGAACTAATCGTCCAACTTAGTCGGGTATTTTTCATGATTGTGACAGCGAATGGACCTCCAGTAACGACTCCTGAAGACTAATTGTCGGTAATAATGTTCTGGAATTACATCGTTCCAGTCTCCCATCCTCCAGTACATCATCTCTCCATGTTTATTCCCCTATGGCGGTTATAATAATTGTCTCATTTTTTTTATTCCTGGAATTCAGTTCATTATCGCCTGCAGGTTGCATTGCTAAGTTTTCTGCAGTTAGTGATTTACTGACTTTGCATAGTTTTCCACTACTGAGTGTATTTTTTAAATATTATTTTTATAACAGGTCACTAAGCTATGGAACAATATTTAAACCCAAAATGAAACCCGTTTTGCTTTTCCGATCCATTGTATATGTATATACATACACCATATAATATGTACATACTTGATTTTTATTTTTATTTTCCTATCATGGACAAAATCCTGGAAAACTCATCTTAAAACGCCTGTATCCCATCCTTGATTCTAACCATATCATTCCAGATAACCAATTTGGATTCCGCTCATCCCATTCCACTATCCAACAATGTCATGTGTTAGACGTCTCCTACAGTCTCCTTTGCATTGGATCTGATAATGTATTGCACGGGATTCTTTCTCGATTTTGAACAGGCGTTTGATAGAGTCTGGCATCTTGGATTGATGTACAAAATTAATTCCGTAAATTCCTACCAGCTACATATTTTCTCATTATCCGTTCCTACCTTACCTGACACCACTGGATTTTTTTGTTTGGGATGACATTAAACAAAAAGTCTATGCAAGTATGGTCAATGACCTTAATTCCTTACGAAGAAGAATGGTTGAATTTTGTGAAACAATAAATCATATGCCATTGCTGCTGTTGAAAAAAGGTGCCTAGCCTGTCTTAATGCTCAAGGTAATCACTTTGAACAACATTTAATATGAATTTAATGTTTACGTTTAATTAATAAAGTACTTGGAACAAATAAATAAGTTGTATTTACTTAATATAATGTGAATAATTCATAACAATGACAATCTTTAGGTGTGAATATCTCCAAAACAAATCGTTTGCGAACATACCTTCATAAGAATTTTTTTTATTTTTTTTGAGATCCTTAATTCATATTTTCAGTTTCGCCATTTAACCCTGAAACTCCCTGTATAATATCTTAACAATCATAACAGTAACGCTAATTTTTCAAACCTGTTGATCTACATCTACACAACCGCGATAACAAACTGTAGTCGGAATTCGTGAAGTCATCCTTTTAAAATTTAGAAATTTTATTTTAATTTTTGATTTAACAGGTTTTAATTAAAACCTATGTGGAAAACGATGAAAGCACATTTCTTATGGCATATGACTGGTTCTATTTTGATGATTTTTCTATTACATTAAAGGAAATTTGATTGCATTTAAAATATATTAAATAATATATTGTAAACAATTTTCTACGAACCCAGCCTTAGCCTACTTCTACAGCATGAACATTTGTATCATAAGAGGCCATTTTTAGGTTAGGTAGTAAAAATGGAGGCCTTTAAATTTTAAAATATTTCATTTTATGTTGGTATTTTTATTTGTTTAGGCATAGACGTATTAATTTTTATATTTCCGTAATTTATATAACATAATATTAGTTAATACCAGAGATGAAATTTATGAAACTCGCACAACAATTGTTCCTTACCCTTGGCATAAGCGAAATACCATTTAAAATTGATTGACATTGTCATTTTCGTGACTGCGATAATATGAACACTAAGTTAATATTTATTTACATGTATATATAGTACATATTATTATTATTTTTTAAAAATTTATTTATTAAATATTAAAACATTCTGCCAAGGGCAATAAGTATCAGAGCTATATGTATTCACTCATTCAATATTGATAGAAGAAAAATAAATAAGGACAATTAAAAAAAAAACAGTAATAATAGTAAAAATAAAATAAATAAATAAAAAACAAAAGATTTAATAAATAAATAAAATTCTTCTAAAGATCATTCACACCTATATACAATATTTACATTTGCCCAAGAGATTCCAAGCCAGGCTTTGTCTTCCACGTATTGAAAGCAAAACTTGGCTCCAGGAGATCCCAGCGCTTCTCTTACAGTCGTTTCACTGTACTGGAGGCTAGTGAAGACTGAGAGAGGGCACTTGAGCCACAAGCATCAGGAATGTGAGTGAAGTAGCTGGTCATTGCCTTGACTCCATTAGCATATTTACAAAAGATCTCGAGGCCACTGACGTTTCAACCTCCGGGGAGGATTATAGGGATGGAGATTGGAGCTGTATAGGTAGGGATTGAGCTAGAGGATTGGGATGATGAATAAGGTTCTGCTGAAATTTTGTAAGTTGGGATGGGATCATGTCAAGGACATATGGGATGTTAAGGTGAAGGTGTAGGGTTATTTGTGACATAATATGGAGCGTTAACTATTCTTCGACAAACTTTGGACTGGAGTGGGCGGGGTAGCCGAATGGGCTAAAGCGTGTGCACTGCACCGCCGTTGCCTGGCAACCTGACATATGAAACAAAGATATAAAAATAGTCACGAGTTCGCGTCCCGGTCCGGGGGAGTCTTTTAAATCCCCGCCCACACTCCCTGGACCGGGAAAATCCCGTATAGCCTTAATGGCGAGGAAGGGAAGGACCCAAAAAAAAAAAAAAAAAAAAAAAAAAAAAAAAAAAAAAAAAAAAAAAAAAAACTTTGGACTGGAAGGATTGATTATGTTTGATATTTGAAAATTTAGTTGTCCACCACAGTTTAAGTCCGTAGGTCCAGATAGGTTTCTGTACATTATTGTAGATTAATAGTTAGTAGATTGAAATAGAAGATGTCCTGTTATGTAATCTGTATAAATGGGCAAATCGTCGGTTAAGCTTTTGTAAGTCTAGTGTGTGGGTTCCAAGTCAATCTTTTGTCTAAAAGGAAGCCGAGATACCTGGAAATGTCTGAGGTGGAGAATTATATTATTAATTTTATTAGATATTACATATTATTAGCTTATTGATTAGGTAGTGTTCTGTGGTAGAGAAATGAAAGTAACTTATCCAGGGTCCGATAGAATAAGTGCCATCCCCAGAGAGGTGCAGGATGGGTAATGGGTGAGTGACCTTCAGGATGACCTTTATCTGGCATATAGCAAGCAATATTGACTCCTCTCCTTGTCGAGATGCACAACCTTTATTTTCATTAGGGCTCGCTCCTGTGGTGATTTAGTGAGTATTCTCCATGCTAATGATAGATGGGCAATCGTGGTGGCATAGGCCCTACACAGGGCGGAGAGAAAGCGGTGACAGAGTTGATGGAAATGATATAGAATCAGTGAAGTGCATGATGATCAGTATCATTCTCTGCTAGGGATTTTGTGATAATACCTATGTGTTTCGATAATTTCATTTCTTAATATCGTATTAATATAAAGGATTCGATATTATTGTAATATAAAAAAAAAATCCAATATCGGATTTCGATATTTCTTTTTCCCTTTCACATTATATATAACCTTAAATCAATTTAATATTTAAAAACATTGTAATACTATCTCTTAAATATCTCCATATATTACAAAATATATGGAGTTACTATTCTATCAAAGAAAAAAGCTCATGTCGTCGGCTTACTGCAATATGTCGCTAGGAACATTCTGTATGGAGCTGAACTTCTTAAGACGTTTTGATGAATTTCGACTACATTTATCGATGAAGGAAAGTGAAATGATACAAAACTTAATTTATAAATTATCCGTGTATATCAAATATAATTACAACTAGCACGCAAAAGAAAATTCATCAATATTCTAAGTGGTTTAAGGTAATGAAACGTCCTTTAATGACTTTTTCATTAAACCAACGTTGTATTTTTTTATTATACCAACAATGTCATTTTGGTATTGATATAATTCGATGTTGACGAAATTGATGTTTTGGCTTCAATATTTTAATAATATCGATACCAAAGACCGATATCGATATCATTAAGGAATGTACTTACCCTATTTTGCATTAAACCTACTCTCTGATTTATTTTAATTTTTTTGAAATCACGTAAAATAGAAAAAAAAATGTTTCATAAGCATTAATACCACAAGTTGACTTAAATTACTGAATATCATATCTCATATTAAGCGGGTTATATAGTGATGATTGCCATTCCGATTGACCCTAACATTGATTGACAGTACTGAAGGACTTCCGAAAATACGAGCTTCAATCACGAGAAGAGCTACAATAGACTGAAGTAGAAAGTGGAGGAAATATCAGCCGCTAGTATTGTGTACTAGGTCTCACATCCAAGGAGTAATCCAAATTGTCAGATAAAATATTAAGAAATTTAGGTCTGCGTTTGTATACATAGTATACAGTGTTTTTATATACTTCCATCTTAAAAAAAAAAATATCTTTTTTTCGTTTATTTTTTTAATGATAATAAAATGGATAGTAAAAAATAAAAATGGAAAACTGATCATTGGTATCATAATGATAAACAAATAAAATAATATAAAATTAGCTATTGTGTGTGATATTTGTGAGTTCTTTTTTGTTTTCTTTCCAAACATATTTATTATTTAAGCAATACTTTAGTTGCTTATTTTTTTCTGGATTTTATCCAGAAAGATTTTATTCCATTACAAAGTATTATTGTTGGCCGAATCTGGTTTTTCTTCATTGTATACGTCTAGATTTTATATAATCGTTTTTAACGTTTAGAGGAATATTTTTAATTAGAAAAAATATTTTATTTTATTGTTATAATTGTGTCAGCTGCCGTATTTTACGCACTATAAATACACAACCTACAGACAGAAATAATTTATGCTTTATTTTTTTGTGATTAATCTCTAGTATTCTAGAAATCTATTGTAAGAGAAAAATCAATTTATTAAATCAAAGGCTTTTGAATGAGAACTATTCCCCGTCGATTCCCCAAAATTAATATTTTTTATTCTTATGATAATTCTTTTATTCTATGTTTTTTTTTACTATAAATCATTCAGAATGCGGATGGGACCCCTTCTTTCCAATCGGATAAAAACCATTTATCACGTCTCAATTCAGAAAAGCTAGTTTTTAAATCTAATAAATTGTAGTTAAGTTCTTTACCCATTTTTACTTTTCTTTTTTGTTACCAATAAAATAGATCGAATTGAAACAAAAATGTATACATTTGATACATTTTAGATTTTTTTTCTTCTTTAATTTCATACGTTATTGTTTTAAAAAACCTGGAGGTCAAGCCGTATAAATTTATAATAATTAATGGAATTACATAATTGATGTTTCCATATGATATATTCAATACAGATATAATAAATTCAATATCTAATGCTTAATTATTCAATTTATGGACATGGGCGTAAGCAGGGCACTGCCTCCCCCCCAAAAAAAAAATTAATAAAAATAAATATATTGTAATCCAAAAAATTTGCTGAAAATCCATGAAAAATATTTTTTAAAGATTATTATTCTATGTATATATTGTGTATCATATAAAAATATTTATTTATAGCATAATAATATATAGTTTGAAATCATTTATATAACTTAGATTTTCCTATATTCAGTCTTGTCCTCATCCCCTCCCCTGATACGAAAGCATTGAAATTGAAAAAATATCTAATGATCTTTTACAATCATAGCTTCTCTAAGGATTTAGACAAAACGAAGAGAAGTGACAATAGAAACCGTTTTAACGGAAATAGACGAGATGTGCCTGTTATGCACTCTCCGATGTTCCGTTGCGAAATCACAAGCTGGAAAATTCTCCTCAGAACAGCGGTTTGCTTAGTGAACCGTTGTTAAGAGCTTAACAAGAGAGTTGCAGTAATTCAGAAATAAACATTTCATTCAAAGGGCATAGTTTAAACTAATTTAAAGTTTAGTGTACAAATAAGTTTATGCATAAAAAATGTTTAATGAATTATTCATGCCAGTGCTAAACAAATCTTCTTTAGCGTGACATGGCGTTGAAGTAGATTTTTGATATAAAATTACACGTTCCAGACTTGAAACTGTTGTAAACAATCCATTAAAGTAAAACCAGATCTGCCAGCATATTTAAATTTTAATGACCCAGCAACAGGAAGTTATTTAGAAGGATCCTAATATATCTTGTGATATCCGGCAAAAAGTGGACGGAGCAGCCGGCAGGAAACACTGATACGATGCACGTTTCAGACCTGACACGAACCACTTCTTCAGGTGTCTCCCGGTCGCCCTTGCCCTTCATCTGTTTCCGTCCAATCGCTTTTTCACTTCGACATGCTCTCTGGTCCTAACTGGTGATAACAGGTGCGAACAGTCATCTTTAAGATTACGCACTTGATAACAATTTTTTTTTCTTATTCTTATGCCAATTCTCACTATTAGCATTAATCTGGCGATTTAAAAAATACTAGCATTTATAAAACTTAAAGTATTTATTAAAAAAAATACTAATCTAGAATAGTAACCATTTATTTAGAATATGGATGCAAGGGAGGAATTACGTAAGAAGTACAGGTTAGTAACTTGGAATTATTTTTTAAAAAAGTAGTGTGCTATATGCTTTATCCATGATATGATTTATGGTTTATCTGAATTTATGTATATTATTTTTTAAGACATTTTGTTAGAGTATCAATCAGAAATATATATTAAATAATAGGTTTCGATCAACATTGTAGTTCTTCATCAGGGCAGAACAATATTATTCCACTTATGTGATTAACATAAAAATCATCTTATATCATTAACATAAAAGAAATATGATAAATATATGTATTCATTTTGAAAAATCATTTTATAAAAAATTATGTAATATGTAAGAAAAAATTAATTAAAAACAAAATTTGTTCGAGAGAAATTTACAGTAAACTTCAAAACAATCAAATTAACATCTCGCGATGATTTTGGTAAAATTTACTCATGAATGGGTTGATAAAGAAAGTTGATACTTTATAATAGTTTTAAATATATTTTTTAAATTAATGTTCTACAAAATATAACGAAACTGTGCAATAGAAATAGACCTAAATGAATACTTAATATTTTCTATAATGTAATTAAAACTTTTTTTTTAAAATTTGTTTATTGAATTTTATTACATTTTGTCACAACTAAGGACACTAGTAATAGTGACGCAAGAGTTCATTCGTACCATATGTACAATAAATAAAACTAAATTAAATTTAATAACAGAAAAAAGTAATGCTAAAAATAAATATATACATATATAAATGAAAACAGAAACTTAAACTAATCACAATAACTAATTAAATATAGACACACTTGTATATAATATTTACAAACATTCATTCAAGGGAACTACCCGCCTCGCCTTTCCAACACACTTGGAGGAAAAAGCTCCAAAGAACTCATGGGGATCCCAGCGGCTCTATTAGTCTGTGGGCCAGACCCCCTTACCGTGCACCCCCCCCCCCACATCCCTATAAATTGCATATCGTTGTGTTCCTTGTGACAATTTATTTAAAAAAAGCCAATGTTCCCACAAAAAAAGTGAACGAACTGCCCCAAAATGGCGTCCAAACATGGCGGATTGACGACTTTGACTTTAGTTAGTTTTTTTGTTACGGAGAATCAGCATTTGGCTTAATTTCATTATAGTTGGTCTTTTATTAAAGCTGGATAGTCAGAGAATAATAAAACATGAAAAAATATTAAAAAATAATTGGCTTAGGCATTAAAAAAAATTGGTAAAGTCAATTTTTTTTACAAAAAAATTTTCAAGTTGAAAATCAAGCGTCGATTGTAATTAAACGGTCAACAATAATGCAAAACGTGCTGAAATAAAACATCTGGAGAATACATTTCTCTTTCTAAAACACTGATTACTTTTTAAAATATTTGAAGTAGTTCCGTATAAAATGTACTTAAGTGGCAGAAAAGCGCTACTGGCGTGGGTGCCAACAGGCCTCTACCACACCACTCAGTACTCATAAATGGCTTAGTTATAGTGCTATAATAACGTTTTTGTTATATTTTATTGATTATATTAACGAACAAATATTAATACAATAATTTAATTGTAAAAAATTATTTTTTTTAAATTTATTATTTTTGTTTTTATTTTTCATTATTATTTTTTTTTAATTTAACTTCATTTATTCTATACGGAGATCGCTTAAGAAGGCCTCTATTATAAAAATTATAAAATTATAATAATAAAACTTAATTGAAAAATACTTTGCAGAATATCTTGATTTTTTTATTTAATATTTGCAATTTAACATTTTGTTTTATATATTTACTGATTCTTAGAGGTAATTTAAATTGTATATACTTCCCCGGAAATGAGTCATATTAATATCTATTTTATAAACTAAAATAATATATACCTAATCGGAACTGCTTTTAATGAATAGGTGATGGATTGTTTAGTAAAATTGTTATATCGCTATTAAAAAAAACATTTTTATTTCCTTTATTTTATTCGGAAGTTGGACCATATCATAAAAAATTGGAACTTTTAATATTAAAGTTAATTATTCCCTCTGCACAAAAGAAATATGGAAAGGGCGAAGCTATAAGTTCTTCTAGGTAACTGGAACTGATTGTTAGTATTTGGTCTCAAAATGAGGGAAAACGCGAAATTGAACCCAAACATTGGAAAAATACATTAAGCGAACGACAGTGCCACAATTTCGGAAAAGAAAACAAGGATCAGTATCCATTATATGGCTAAACGAATATATAGTAGACAGATGAACAGAATATTTCAAGATGCTGCTAAAAGAGGGTAAAATGCTTGATGGGTTTGGATGATCTTAAGCAGGTTTATTATGGTGAAGAACACTTTATCAGCAAGAAAGATTTGCTCTAAGCAATTGGCAAGCAGGTCTGGAGGAAGTAACCCGAAATGCTGTGCGTACAAAGGCCAGAAATGTATTAGAAAATGATAAGAAAGGACTGTAGTTTTGTCCCTTTACAGGAAATGAGATACTAGGAAATGTTATTCGAGATTCCTTACTGTTTATACTACCAAAGAAAGTCTACTCAAGAATCGTATAAGCTAAAATTAGAAATATTGTCGATTGCCTGAGCGATATGGATTGAGAAACTCAAGTTGCACATTGGAACATAAGTTGCAAATTGGGACTGTCTTCACTTTAAGGTAGGTTATAGAGAAGTCCACAGAGAAAGAAAAATGGTTCTCTATCTGCTTAGTGCCTCACACTTTGGATTGATCGAATATCTACTAGTCTTTCACAAAAGCTCGTTTTCCTTTCAGATTCCTTCAAAAATCTTTTGCAATTGCACTAAACAGGAGCAGAGCTATTTCCTTTTATCGATAGACCTCTGTATAACCTGCTTCAAAGTGAAGATAGTCCCAATGTACAACTTCAATAGCAATCTAAAATAAAGTGGTTTATACCATTATCAACCTCGTTTACTTCCTCCAGACCTGCTTGCCAATTGCTTAGAGCAAATCTTTCTTGCTGATAAAGTGTTCTTCACCATAATAAACCTGCTTAAGATCATCCAAACCCATCAAGCATTTTTACCCTCTTTTAGCAGCATCTTGAAATATTCTGTTCATCTGTCTACTATATATTCGTTTAGCCATATAATGGATACTGATCCTTGTTTTCTTTTCCGAAATTTTGGAACTGTCGTTCGCTTAATGTATTTTTCCAATGTTTGGGTTCAATTTCGCGTTTTCCCTCATTTTGAGACCAAATACTAACAATCAGTTCCAGTTACCCTAGAAGAACTTATAGCTTCGCCCTTTCCATATTTCTTTTGTGCAGAGGGAATAATTAACTTTAATATTAAAAGTTCCAATTTTTTATGATATGGTCCAACTTCCGAATAAAATAAAGGAAATAAAAATGTTTTTTTAATAGCGATATAACAATTTTACTAAACAATCCATCACCTATTCATTAAAAGCAGTTCAGATTAGGTATATATTATTTTAGTTTATAAAATAGATATTAATATGACTCATTTCCGGGGAAGTATATACAATTTAAATTAAGTCTAAGAATCAGTAAATACAAAAAGAAAAAAAATGATTTTTAACTAATTACAGTCATAATTACTTTAGTAGAAATTACAACTCTGAGGTGATCAATAAAACTACCCAATAATGATATAGCTGAGTAAAAATAATATCAAGTATAAGAAATGGCAAAGGACTGGAATCATGAGAAGGGTGATAAGATGGAGCTTCTGAGAGAGATAGGGGTAAGTAGATTGCTCCATCTAGGACACACTCTAAATAACCTCTCTGAAAAGAGCATCACCACTCTTCGTAGGCGATAATATCTCATCATTCCTTAAAACTGATTTTGTAGATAAGACTAATGTCGTAGTGTAGGTTGTTTTTGACAATATATTGCCTTCTTTAAAATTCCTAAATACGAATTTTACCGTTCAATCATTATATATCAAAAATTGCAAATTTTACTAGGTGAGGGCAGGCTAAAAATTCCGATCTTTAAACTTCCTCAAATATTATTTAGAATGTGACCTCTTAACAAAATGTATGTTTGCTTATAATTTGTACATATATTCTTCTTTATATATCTGAAAGTCTTTTGGGTGTACATTTAACTAATGATTTTATATGAAATTTAGTATACAGGATAACAAAAAGCTAACAACTTGCCACAACTGGGTAATTATAATGCTTTTAGCTGAAATCTGAGGAACAGATCGTTTGTTATAAATCGGGGTATGTATGCCCCTGTTTTGGTGTATTCTGAAGTATGAGAAAAAAATCTATTTTGTCGCAAAATTTATATTATATCATTTTTGTTAATTTTATATCTGGAGCCTATTTCATTACCAAGCTAATAGTATTAGTAAAAATTACAAATGTACAAAACTAAGGACCAGTACTAATACTTTTTATTTAATGATTTGATAAGAAAAAAGTAAAAAACAATAAGCGGCTAGTTTATTTTTGGAGAGGTTGGTTATGAGAAGATTAATTTAAAAACAGGCTTAATCCATTGAACAAGTTTGTGTTCTCTACCACCGTTTAGAACAAAGAAAACTCTATCAAGACTTTTAGTTTCAGTAGATATACTTATTAGTAAATAATAATACTATCGTAATAGTAGTTTGTATTCGTGTCATGATAACATAGTACAAAACTACAAAATTCATGTTAAAAGTACAGGTTACACGGTGTCATAAAGATAGTTAGTAGTACAAATCAGTCAGACGAACCATTATTCCTAGAAGAAAAACATTCAGAATTAGAAATAACTTTAGTTTGAATGTGGAATGAGAACATTTTCGAATGCCGTCTCCCAAACACAAGACAATGATTTTGGAGATGATTAAAATAACATGAAGGCTGAAAAATATCACTTTCGGCACAGTACTGTATATTTCCCTAAATTGGCTTTTTAGAAAGTATTGAAAAAAAACAAAAACAATAATCGTAACTATGTGTTGACAAATGTTAGTGAAAATAATCATAACCCCAGCACGGCGTTTCATGTAGACTATACCATCCCAACAACTTCCCCAAACTAAAAATAAACCGACCAGGCTGGGTGTATTGGATTTTTATTTAGTACGTTTCTTTACAAAGGCAGGAACGAAGAAGCAAGGCAATAGATTGGAGAAACAAATTGAGATTACTTTATTTTAATATTTCGGAATCCAAAAAAGGGATATTTAGAAAACCACATTCTGTACATTTTGTGATTCAGCATTTATTAGCAAGTCTGTTTTCCTAAATTACTGAACTTTTTATTTTTATAGTAGTGATAGCATAAAAAAAATTGTAATTTTTCGTACAAACGTTTCTTATCACGCCTATATTTTAATTAATATAAAGTTGGAAATAGTAGAATATAGTCAAGTATATTTTTATTAAATTCCACCTTCTTGATGGGAATTCATATTTTTCATGGCACGCTTAAATTTATAAAACAACAAATTTCGGAAATATTAGCCCATATTATAAACGATCACAATACTTTTCCAAACTATTTATTATATGTGAAGGGATGAGAAAGTAAAAAATCCGTTTTTTTTTTATATTTTGTTTAATTCATGGAGTTCAATAAAGTCCATAGATTTTAGTCGATAATTTTATTTATTTAATTGTATACATATTTTGGAATATTATTTATTTTGGAATCTTCGACAGTCTGGTTAATATCCGATCTAGATTACTATTAAGAAAAGTATAAGATCCTACAATTTTAATAATATCTCTGAATCATAAAAGTTATGTCATTGAAATTCGAGTTATTTTATTGAACTAGTTATATTTGGATCCAAGATATCGAATTCAAATGAAATAAGCTTCACATTGAGTAATGCTACACATTGGTCATTTTTATCATAATTCGTGTAATCGGAAACTTAAATAATAATCTTAAATGTATAATATAAATTCTATTTCATCATCAATGGACAGATAATAAACAAGCTAATACAAATATTTAAAACATAAATTCATTTTTTTTATTATTGAAATTTACAATTGTATTAAATGATAAATAGAACAAGTAAATATGAAACTAGTAATATGACATGTACAATACAAACGGAAACTATCAAAGCAGCGTGACAAAGCAGGGAGCATTGAGGATTTTGGATTGTAGGGATTGGATACGAGAGGAATTTGATGGTTTATTAGAGCCCCAAAGCTCGATCCCGTAAGTCCAAATAGGCCTTATTATAGTAATATATAGGAGCCTTTTGTAAATAGTTTGAAGTTTAGAGCGTTTGTCTAGTAGGTGCTGCAGTAGTCGAAAACGTCGGACGGTTTCTAGTGGACTCAGTCTGGTATGGGGATTAAATTAAATTAAACAATTTAGAAAAACAGCAATGTCCTAAATAAATAAGTATATATTTATGGATGTATATATTTATAAAAGATGGAAAGAGAATGAAGTAGTAAATAATAGTTTTAATTTAAATCCAATCTCTGACAATTAGATACAAAATGTGACCATCAAGTGGAAAATAACGACACTCTCCAAATTAAATTAAATTGTTGACAATATATTTAAATAACGGAAAATAGAAATTCGACAGGATGGAGTGTGACTCAATTCATTCATTTTTAAAATATTGTTATTCAGTTATTAAGATGTTTTTTTTATTTTTTAATATTGTTATTTAAGTGCTAAGATATCTATAATTATGTAATGAAAAATTAGTTCCATTATTATATAATCTTTTTATTAATAAAATATTTACAAACCAAAGTTTCGGAGACCTCTGTCATCAGAGTAATATTCTTTAATGCTCGTATTTACATAGTTTATAATTTGTCGTTGTTTTTATAACTTGAGGGGATCCTGTCCGTCCTGACGGCGGATCAACTCCCATTCTACAAATTATACAAATGTTCATTTAATTTTACTATTCGTTACTCAAATTGTATAACTTTAATTTACATATATTCTGTAGTTCAGATTGTATTATTTTTTTTTTTTAAATAAACAGAACAATTTTCTCTCTCCAAATTCTATTGAATTATCACAAGTTTAAGTCAATTAACTGCATGTTGATTTCCTTTATCTCTTCCATATTCGTGAGTTATATAAGTCCAATCAATTGAAGTAAAATTACTGGTGCAGCGGATTCTTCCGCTAAAAATGACGGAAACTTCTGCTTCAAACGGTTCACCAACTGAAGTCAACCACGATAATGCACCAGAAGCTATGTCCTGGGAAGTTGTGTCTGGACGAAAACGACATGTAGCTTCAGACAGAGATCCACGTCATAAACAAATAAAGGTTAGTGATACTATTACTACTAACAATCGATTCGAAGTTTTATCAAATACTCCGGAAGATAGACAGCTAGCAAATAATAATCCCATTATTATTAGACCTCCACCTATTCACATAAACGATGTGAAAGACTACACGGCATTAGTAACCTATCTTCACAATGAAGATGGCCCTAACAGTTTCAGGTTGAAAACGTCTATGAGAGGAGTCAGCGGGTATCCTGAAAACGCAGAAATATACCGTAGGTTAGTGACCAGTCTTAGAAGGGGTGGAGCTGATTTCCACACATATCAACTCCCGGAAGATAAAACGCCTCGAATAGTTATTAAAAATTTACACCACGCCACACCTCCAGCGACCATAAAACAGGAACTTGCCAACTATGGTTACGAGGCAACCAACATCGTAAATGTTATATCAAGATTCAAAACACCGTTGCCAATGTTTTTCGTTGATGTGTCCAAAGCAACGTTCAATGATAAAATTTTCGACATTGAATTCCTGTATTACACACACGTGAAGATCGAAGAGCCAAGGAAAAAAAGGATCATTCCGCAGTGCGTACGTTGTCAACAGTATGGCCATACCAAGACGTACTGCAACCACCAGCCGAGGTGTGTCAGGTGTGGTATGGGTAGTGCCACAGGATAGTACCAAGTGTATTAACCAGTGTATGTGAGATTGTTATTTACCAGCTTTCTTTTGTGTTTATTATTGTTTCATGTTTTTCGTTCTTGTTCATTATGCCTTAGTTTCGTTCGTTTTGTTGTTTTTATGTACATTTTTAGTTTTTGTGTTTTTATTTTAAAGTGTAAATAGACTTGAACTTTCTAGGTTAGGTTGAACTTGTGTTTTATAGTGCAAAGCGACTTAGTCTTGATTTCCCTTGCGGTGCTTGCTAGTTATAAGGTAAGTACTGCTATATAAAAGTTCCCTTTAGACGCACAAAGACTTATAAGACATTTTGAAAAAAAAACGTAATTATAGTGGAAGGTTATACAGGTTAGTGAAATTTTCTACTTTAATAAGACTATTACCGTTGTATTGTTTATTAAACCAGTGAGATGGAAGATTCGGAATCTCCTACCAACCTTACCCGTACTGCTAAAAGAGCTCGAAATGGTTCTCCTGACGTTAGTAAAAATGCAAAAGATGGCAAAGCAAATACGCTAGTTAGTGATGCTAGACGAATCCAGGAGAGTCTTCGGGCTTATTTAAAGCGGAACGATAAAAAATCCGTTGGGTCAATTCGTAATCATATTAGCAACAAAATACAATGTCTTGTTGATATGATAGAAACCCTTGAAGACGGAAGAAAAGATGGAAGTGTTTCATCTTTTGTAGAAAAGGCGATTAACGAGACACTTCTGTCACAGAAGGTACGTGATATGCTTACACAAATTATAATTGAGGCCTCTGTGCCGAAAGTAATTGAGGCTCTTTCGGCTACGAGTAATATATCTCAGCTTAAGCACATTTATCCTGGGTCCTCTAGAGAGCTGCAATCTACTGCTAGTGAACCTATTGGAGAGAGCTCCAGAGAGGTAGAGCAACAAATGCCAAGAGGAGATATTGACCAAGCTTTGTCTTTGGCAAACACAAGGCCTTTCGAGACAGTGGTGAGTAAACGAAATAAGAGAAAAGCAAAAGCAGCTGCTAAAAGTGAAGATGATAGCTCGAAGGAACCGAAATCAAATGAGAAGAAACCTAAAAGTATGGCAGAGATTGTAAAATCACTGCCAAAGAAACCCACTCAGACTCTGAGACCAACTTACATCACCATAAGTGGGACTGGAAAGAGGCCTGTTGATATTATAAATGGGCTACCGTCACCAAAAGAAATAGGTGTAAATGCTGCAATAGTCCGTGCGACCAAGGCAGGTTCTGTCTTGGTTCGTATGGACGACATCAATGATGCCACGAAAGTGATTGGATGGCAGGGATTGCGGGACCATGGCCTGCAAGCCAAGTTAGCTCTGAAGAAAAAACCCAGGCTGGAAATAAGGGGTGTTCCTCACACATGGAATTCAGCTGAGTTGGCAAGATTTTTATGGGAACGATTACCCGAGAAGTCGGGCCCCACTCCGCTGATCATGGATGACCTGCGGCCACTATTCTCTTCAGTGGCCAGAAACGGGTTTACTAAAAATTGGGTACTAGAGGTGCATCCAACAGTCCGGTTCTTGCTTCTCGAAATAGGAAGCCTAGACGGAGGATGGTGGACCATAACCTTTAAAGATTACGTCGATGCTCCTCGATGCAGTAGATGTCAGGGCTACGGTCACACCAAGGCCACGTGCACAGTAGATGCAGTAGTCTGCATTTGGTGTTCAGCTAGTGGCCATGTAATTAAAGAGTGTCCAAAGAAAAGCGACCAGGCTAGCCCAATCTGCATAAATTGTGCGAGGGCAAATGCTCCCGTTGTTCAAAGGAAACACAAGGCGGGTAGCAGGGAATGCCCTGTGCATCTACAGTGGGCCAAAGAGGTAGCTAAAAGAACCTTCTATGAGTAAGCTTACCATCCTCCAGCTCAACATGGGCCGCCGACACATTGTGGCAGATGAACTTCGTGTTCTCTCCCAACGATACGACATAATGGCGGTCCAAGAACCGAGCTGCCGTGGGAACATAGTCACGGGGTTTGGCCTTACATCGAGGGTTATCGCCTTGAGCAGTGGAGAGAGGAGGCCCAGGGCTGCTATAGTGGTTAATAACCCGAACCTCGATGTGATGGATCTGAGGCAGCATACTATGGCGGATTCCGTCGCTTGCTATTTCAAGTGGGGTAATGTAGCTTTTACGTTAGTATCAGCCTACCTACCTGATAGCAACGATATTGACGAAGACATATCCGCCATGGAGATGATCACGGCTACCACCAGAAATGTGATCATATGCTCAGATACCAACTCCTGGAACACGGTCTGGGGATCCAATCAAACGAATAGAAGAGGCGCAAAGCTAGGCGAATTTATTTCGCGGAACCAGTTAGTAGTATTAAACAATCCCTCTGCTACCCCTACGTTCTCTAGCGCTAGGGGGCAGAGTTGGATTGACGTTACACTTGCAACGCCATTAATAGCCAATCGCATCGTTGATTGGACCCTCCGATCTGAGACGAGTTCCGACCACCAAGCGATATCCTTCAGGCTGGTGGAAAATTCAGAAAGTTCCCACGGTACTGCCAAGGGTTATCTAACCCGAAGGGCAGATTGGAATGCCTTCCGGTCGACGCTGGAGGGAAAATTGGTAGATGATGAATGGGATGAAGCGGAAATAGAACAGACTAATGACCTGGATTACAGGGTGTCTAGGATCACTAATATTGTCTGTGATGCCGCTGAGGAATCCCTTCAGCACCGGAAGGCGAAAGCTCGACCTGTTCCATGGTGGACGCCGGCCTTAACAAACCTTAAGAGAGAGCTCTACAAGGCACGGCGGTTGTATCAGAGGTGTAGTTGCGACGAGAGGCGCTCTACACTCCGTGATCAGTACAAGTCCAAGGCCCGGGTGTACCGAAACGAGGTGCGTTCACAGAAGAAAAAGTCCTGGGATGAGTTCATTGTTGAAGAGTCCACGAAGAATCCCTGGGGTATTCCTTATAGGGTAGCCATGGGGAAGTTTAGTACGCAGCAAACATTGGCAGCCCTCAAGCACGGAGACGTCCAGGCAACCAACTTCGAGGAGGCAGCCGAAATCTTCATTGCGAGGACGTACCCCAGGGATGATCCGTCTCAAGACAGCGATGAGGAAAACTTCGTGAGACGCACCACGGCATACCCACCTGATACGGACTTGTGCCCACGATGGGACATATATGATCTCCATATTGCTGTGGATAAGCAGAAAATCGGTCGTGCTCCAGGACTCGATGCTATAGATGCGGCGATCCTAAAGAGTAGTATTCCCTACATTGATGAGAGACTTTTAGGAATATATAATGATTGTCTGGAGAGGGGATACTTTCCCAAAATCTGGAAGATCGCCGATTTGAGACTCCTCTACAAGGGAGGGAATAGGGATAAACAGCTCCCCAAGTCCTATAGACCCATATGTCTCCTCCCTGTGATGAGCAAGGTCCTGGAGAACCTTATCATGAACAGTCTAGCACCAGTTCTTGCCAGAGCAAGTCATCCACGGCAATACGGCTCCACTAAGGGGAAGGGAACCGCTGATGCCCTGCTGAGAGTACGTGAAGACGTTGAACTGAGGACGGAGCGGTATGTCATGTTGATGCTATTCGACATATCCTCCGCCTTCGACAGCGTCTGGTGGCCTCTTGTGCTCCAGCAGCTGCAGAAATATGATGCTCCCAGTAACTTATATGCCTTGATAAGAAGCTACTTACAGGATAGACGTGTTAAGGTTCGTGGCAGTTCTTATGAGACTGAAGCTTTCATAGAGAGGGGATGTCCTCAAGGATCGGTACTTGGTCCAGCTTTATGGAAGCTCGTTATTGATGAGTTATTGGGAGTGTTAGAAGAACAGCGGTTCCCTGCCACTGGATACGTTGACGATTTGGCAGTAGTGGTGGCCTCCAATAGCATAGCCGGCTTAAGACAAGAAGCGGAACGATGCGCCAACTTGGTCGGAGAATGGTGCGAGAGGAAAAAGTTATCAATGGCCGCTTCAAAGACTCATACAATTGTCATGAAAGGGAAAACTGACAGGGCACACCCTATTAACATAACGGTTCAAGGTTCGAGAATACGTCCAAGTGAGGTGGTCACTTATCTAGGCGTAAAATTTGGGAAAAAATTCAGCGTTACCCCTCACTTGGACTATCTTAAAAACAGGGTGGCCCTATCTTTGAACGGTCTCAGTCGGGTTGGGGGCGCTTTCTGGGGCCTCAGATACCCAGCAACCTTAACAATTTATAAGGGGGTGATTCTGGGTATCATGAGGTATGCGTCTCCCGCCTGGAACCAGAACCTCTCGCACCGACAGAAGAGTAAGTTGGCGACAATACAGCGAACGGCATTGCTGCGGGTCACCAGGTCGTATCGAAGCGTATCCCATGAGGCGGTGCAGGTATTAGCAGGAGGGGTACCTCTCGACCTTCTCCTGCGAGAAGATATGATGAGGCACTTGTTTAAGAAAAACGGCTCAGCAGGTCTACCGGAACATCTTAAGGTGAGAATTGACGAGAATCCTTGCAAATGGAAAAACATTATACGGGACGACACATTGGAGGAATGGAACCGGCGGTGGGTGATAACCCCCAAAGGATCTACCTTGAGGAAGTACTTCCCCACCGTCCGGTCACGTTTAGAAGCAAGGTGGATCGTCCCAGACTATTGGATCTCGCAATTTCTCACAGGCCATGGGGGCTTTCGAGCAAAGCTTCATTGCCATGGGATGGACATCGACCCCCTATGCCCTAGCTGCGGTGTTCCGGAGACTGCTGAGCACATCATAGTGGACTGCACCGCCTTTGAAGAACTAAGGGCTAAGTTACTGAGGGAAACCGGTCTCTACATTCTCACAGAGAACGATTTTCCTCAGTTAGTCACTGCGGAAAACTACCCGTACTACAAAGATTTTGTGTACGGGTGGAAAGTCGCGGTGGGGCCAGCCCATTTTAATTTAAGAAGAGGAGGAAGAGGTACTATACCATTGGCGTGAAACGGATGAGGATAGCACCCATGAAGAAAGAGGAAAAAATGAAGAAAGAGCAGAAAGAGCAGAAGAACGAGATTCATTTGCAGCAGTGAGATGTTGAGCTGACCTGCCTAACATCTTACTATTGCAGACACCCGTATTGCCTACTAGGCACGGGAGGGTTGATAAATAAATAAATAAGGTGTGGTATGGTCACGAAAGCAAATCCTGTACAAAAACTCGAGAATCATCTTGTCTTCGAAGGGGTGCTGACACTTCACGATGCTTAATAAGGTTTTTGGTATGTCTCCACAAGCTTCCATCGTCGGTTGAGAGATTTCTGATGTAGTTGTCATAGGTTGTTCGTTTGAATTTTCCAATCTGTCGCTTGAGTTCATTATTAAGTCTGTTGTAAGTTCATTTATCTGATGGGAGTCTGTCAGTCTGCCATATTTAAAAAAATAAACAGAACGAAACAACAGTTCGAACAAATTTTTAATTTCTTTAAAATTCTATATTATAAACCGCGCCTTATTGCCAATTTATATTATTATATAATTATAATTGTTCTTTTTGCCAGTATAACCATAAGATATATTCAACTTGCTTTTCTTTATATAACCCCAACGATAATTTAAGCCTCTTATTTCCAATATTTTCATTGTTCGTTATATTGTGCTTCCTGTCCTAATAATTATAATTATATCACAATATAATAATTAATATATTGTATTCAAGGAGAAATGTGCAGTTCGAAAAATAACTTATGTCACCTAGGTAAAATCAAACTACCACCTCTAGATGAATAAATACGATTTTCAGTACAAATTTTTAGTCTAAAGTCTTTATTTTGTATGAGGAGAGCATTATGTTAACAGGAGCTCAACACATGTTCTTAACTAAACGGCAGTGCGACTGGTATGAAGATACCAGAGTGTCAATCTCTATTTTTATTAGGATAGAAGGAGGTTATAGGGGCTAAACACATGTAATTAAATGAGCAGCTGTGTAATTAATGATAATTATAGAGCTAATAGGAGAGCTCCTACTATCCTAATACCAAAACAAAATATGAAGTACACTAAAAGTGTCATAATATAAGAATATCAGACTGACTAAATTTTTGGATTATTTTGGACAGGCCCTCTAATTTTTTTGGTCAATAGAACAGATATAATTATGAGCTCTATTGCAGTTGTCAGGAAATATTTACAAAGCACGATGATGGGGAATTTCCGATTTCACAGAATGATAAAATGTTGCCTATTAAGATGGCGGAGTAAAGACAGACTAAAGCACAATATCTTCCCTCCCCCCTCCCCCCTCTCTCCTCCACCACCGAAATGTATTCTGACCTAATTAAAGTTGTGAGATTGGCGGACAGATGTCAGGACCAGCCAGTTTCTATTAGTTAACTTTAAAGTGATTTAACTAGGAAGAGAGCACGGATCTTCCATTTTATACCGACTTCCAAGTGGTCTTTTGGAAATTCAAATCAGTACAACTGTAGGAGTAGGCTGCTAGCAACTCAGATAGAGTAATATTTATAATTAAGTTTCGGATTCAAAGGATTTCTTTTTTTCTGTTTTAGGGAAGAAAGAGTTCTCAACAGATCTATGGTGATCATGAGTAATAGATATAAATGATGAAATCCTGTAGGATCTTTTGGCCTAAAAAATTGTTTTGCGATTTTCTACAAAAAAAAGTAACTTAAAAGATATATGTTAACTTAAGATATATATTTTTGACTCTAAACTAAATATTTAATTATATTTCTTTAGAAGTAATATCTATTAAAATGGAAGATCTACGTTTTAAGCAAGAGGATGTTATCAATCTACTACTTACATTCATTAACATATAAATACTTCGACAAGTTCTTAAACTTATTAATGGAAACCACCGATGGAAATAATCGATGTCTCAGTAGTAATCTCAGTGTTGTTGCTGAGAACTGAGTGCTGAGTTCATCGATTATTAAAAAAAACACTTTATTCAGAAATATTACAATTTGTCACAGTTAAGGACACTTATAATAGAGTTCAGAGATTGCATTCATACCGTATATACAAAAATATAAATAAATAAAGTAATAACAAAAGAATAAGAAGAAAGAACAAAAGAGTAAAGAAAAAAAATAATATATATACACATAAGTAAATAAAAATAGAAATAGAAGTAAAACAAACACCTTATATAAAACATACATTATTTACAATTTGCCAGGTGATCTCCGAACCAATCCTTTCCCCTCCACATGTGGAGGGGAAAGGGAGGCTTAGGGGATCCCTACGCTTCTCCCTCAGCCACTTCACTGGTATTTTAAACCAGCGGAGGATGAGTAAGAGCGCTACAGCCACAGACACTCATGACTTGAGTGGAGGATCTGGCCATTGCCAAAACTCCAATAGATGCTTATTTACAGAAGGTCTCTGGGCCACTGCTGCTTCAACCTTCGAGGAGGATTGTAAGGATGGGTGGTGCTGGATAGAGATTGTGCAAGGGGATTTGGATGATAGGTAAGGTTCTGGTGAAATTTGGAGAATTTTTCTGGAATAAGGACAAATGGGATATTAAGGTCATGGTGTAGGATTTTGTTATTTACATAGAACGGAGCATCAACTATTGTTCGAAGGACTTTAGATTGAAAGGATTGAATACGTTTGATGTTAGAAGCTTTTGCTGTCCCCCACAGTTCAAGTCCGTATGTCCATATAGGTTTCAGTATTGTCTTGTAGATAAGTAATTTGTTTTCAATAGAAAGTTTGGATTTTCTGTTTAGTAGTCTGTATAGCTGGCCGTATCGTCGGTTGAGTTCTTGTCTTTTGAGTCTAGTATGTGGGTTCCACGTTAGTCTTCGGTCTAAATGAAAGCCAAGATACCGGACTGTGTCTGAGTAAGGAAGTTGGATGGAATTAAAGTGTACTGGTAGACAGGAACTGCGTCGGAGTGTAAAGGTAATATGTTGGCATTTAGATTCATTAACTTTAATGCGCCAGTTATTACACCAGTGCTCAATCAAGGTGAGGTGGTTTTGGAGATTTAAGGATGCTATGTTGGAATCAGAGTTGGATGATAAGATTGCGGTGTCGTCAGCGAATGTTGCAAGAAAAGTATCGGGATGAACAGGGATGTCAGCAGTAAAGAGGATGTAAAGCACGGGACCCAAGACGCTGCCTTGAGGAACACCGGCTTTAACGGAGTAGATATTGGAAAATTCTGTTCCACAGCGAACTCGGAAGGAGCGGTCAGAGAGGTAGGATCGGAGGACTAGGTACAAGGACTGAGGTAAATGGATTTTAAGCTTGAAGAGCAGTCCGGAGTGCCATACCCGGTCAAATGCCTGTGCAATGTCCAGAAATGCACCCGAACAGTATTCCTTGTTTTCTAGGGCTGAGGAAATATGATCAACAACTCGGAGTCCTTGTTGAACAGTAGAATGTTGGGAGCGAAAACCAAACTGATGGGAAGGAATATTTTGGGATTCTATAATGGGTAGGATTCGTTTCAAAAGGATCTTTTCAAAAATTTTTGAAAGGATTGGGAGTAGGCTAATTGGTCTATAGGATGTTGAGATATTGGGAGGTTTGCCTGGTTTTTGGAAAAGGATAATAGTGGAGTGTTTCCATAGCAGAGGAAAGTGGGTGGTGCGTAGGATACAATTGTAGATATATGTAAGGAATATGACTGCTTTGGATGGAAGTTGTCGAAGGATTTGAGGGGTAAGGAGATCATGTCCAGGAGCTTTACGGGGGATTAATTTTTTTAATTGAAATTTCACTTCGGAAGGATGAATAGCTTTTGGGGGCAAGGAAAGTGGGATTGGTGATGTAAGGAGTTCTTCTACTGTTACGGTGTGGGCAGGATGGGATTCCGGATGTGAAATAAATGTATTGGATAGGTGAATGGCGAACTCCTCAGCCTTATCTTCGTCAGATGCTGCCCAGGAGCCATCATCTCGTCGGAGGGGATGGGAAATGCGGTGAGGATTTAAGATTTTGGTAGTGGTTTTCCAAAGGGAATTGTCGCGAGAAGAAAGGGAGGATAGATAGGAGTTGAAGGAATGTGATCTGAAGGTGGCTAGTTCCAGTTTTAATTTTTTGCAGTAATAATTATAGGAGCAGCGGTCGGTAGGATGTCGAGTACGTTGCCACAATAATCTGGCACGGCGTTTGGTTTGGATTAGGTCAAGGAGGTGTTGGGGTAGAATGGTCTTTTTAGGAATTCTGGAGGAGTCTTTTGGGAAGGAAGCAGTCCAGGCGGCTTGTTGGATTGTGGTAGTAAAGGAATTTACGGCACTATCAAGGTCATCGGGAGTTTTGAGGGATATGTTAAGATCAATTTTATCGGATATGATTTGGCGGAAAAGGTCCCAGTTAACTGGACCCCTAATAAATGACGGTGGAGAAGGTTTGGGAACGGGTTCAAGTGAAACATTAAGGATTAGAGGACTATGGTCAGAGGAAAGTTCATTTAGACGTGTAATGGAACAATTGAGGGGACTTAAGCCGCTGTGGATAAAGAAATCAAGAAGATCAGGATTACGGTTGGGATCTGTAGGCCAGTAGGTAGGAGAGTTGGGGGAAAGTAGGTGAAAATGTTGGGAATTGAGTGCAGACAGCAGGGTTCGGCCACGAGTATTCGTGGTTCTGGAACCCCATTGTTGATGTTTGGCATTTAGGTCTGCACCCAAGATGAAGTGATGTCCTAAGGAGTCGAGGAGAGAACGGAATTGGGCATTGGATATGGATCGGTTAGGAGGGCAATACGCTGATGCAAGGGTAACCGGAAAGGAAAAGGTTTTTATCACGATAGCGGTGGACTGTAGGAAATCATGTGTAGGTAACGGGAGTAGGTGATGGGAGAGGGATTGGTGTACTATGACAGCAGTACCGGCATGTGCTTTTCCGTCAGGGTGGTCAGTACGATATGTCAGGTATTGTGGTACTTTGAAGTGCTGTTTAGTGGTTAGTCGAGTTTCAGTAATTAGTGCCACGTCAATATTTTTGTCAAGTAATAATGTAGTTAGTTCGTTTGTATGATTCCTAACACCATTCGCATTCCAAAGGAGAATGGATAAAGGTTTATTGGAAGTCATTTAAGGATTTTTCGCGGGAGGGATAAAATGTGATACAAGATTGGTGAGAAGAGATATCAAAGGAGTAACAAGGGATCTGAATTCGGAGAGGAAAGATGTAAGTAAACTGGTGAGATCTGTGGTATTTGAGGGAGGAGGAATGCGGGGAATTTGGTGTTGATAAAACTGTTGATTAGGTGAAGTTTGATTAGGATGTTGAGGGTGGGGTTGAGAATTTTGAGGTATGTGTTGTTGTTGCGGCAGGGTCTCACAATAAGTAACATCATTCTTACCTCCTAATAAGTGTGCAAAAGACACAGTTGGGTCAATTTTTTTTTTTAAGGTCCTCTTCTTGATGCGTTAGGTTCTCTTCTGGATGCCTCTACTTCTTCTTGGGTCCGGGATTTTTGATATCTTGATTTAATATTCTTGTAGATCTGACAGCCTTTGTAGTTCGCTGGATGTCCTTCAAGGCACAATGCACAAACTGCAGGATCCCGTTTCGATTTTGTGCACTCCCCTGATTTGTGCTGCTCTCCACATTTCACACAGCGCGGCAGATGATGGCAGTAAGTCCTGGTATGGCCATATGCCTGGCAATTGTGACACTGTACGATTTCCCTCTTAGGATATGGCTTCTCTACTATAACACTTGTGTAGTATATTCTTCTTATTTCGTATACTTTTTCGATCTCTTGATTTGGCTCCAAATCTACGAAAAATAAGGGTAGAGGAACTTTTACTCCTGGCTGTTCCCTACTCTCCTTCTGTACATTTGTAATCTGGCGCACTATGAAACCTAAAGTTTTCAATTCTTCTTCTATTGCTTCGGTTGGTGTTGAGGGGTGTAGATTTCTTATGACTACCCTCAAAGCTCGATCTTGCCGTAATTGGTACGTATGAAAATCAGCGTTGGTTTCCGTTAGATACTTCACAATTTTTCTGTAGGTTTCAGCTGTATCTGGTGATATCTTCGTGTCCTTTGTTCTGCTTAGACATGAATAGCTTCCAGAGCCTGTTATTTTGTTCAGTTGTGACCATAGTAACTGAAAATTGTTTATGTTTTTAACGAATATGGGTGGAGGTCGGGGATCTCTTGGTATTGAAGCGGATTCCATCACTTCTTTATCATTCTGAAGCACCTGATAGGTGTTAGGGGTGAAAAACGGAGATTGTTCGGTTATCTCTTGTGAAGATGTACCTGGTTGATGCTGAAGTTCTTCAATTGTTGGTTTTGATGATGTTCCTGGCTGGGTTTCATTTTCTCTGGAGCTAATAGGCGTTACTGCAGGTGTTTGATGACATTGACGAGGCTTTTGTTTGACAGGCGAAGAACAAGGTGTTGAGCCTAACGGCCGAATTCTCTTGATAGGAGCTCTACTAGACATGGCCTGATTGTGATATAGCATATAAGGAAAAAAAAAAATGAAAAAAAAATAAATAAATAAAATAAAAATAACCCTATAATTTATAACAAACAATAAATATCAATTGTTGTTATGTACTCTTGACTTGTTTTGAATAAATAATCTCAAAGATTTCACTGGAAAATAAGCAAATTCTGAGAGACGATGTAGAAACACGTCCTTTCGCATCAGCTGATCAATTAACAAAAGTAAAATAATAATCAAAAACTATGCACAATAAAAAATAAAATAACCAAATAAAACAAGATAGACAAATTAAAAACACAGTCATACCTATATATAATATATACAATTAGGTAGGGAAACCCAAGCCAGGCTCCTCCCTCCAACTTAAAGCTTTATTAAAGAAGAAATCGAACAATATCAAATTTCAGGGAGTCAAAAAATACTAAAGGTGCATTCAGTAGATATTCATTTTGGTACTATTTGTCTACTACCCATCACACGAGAGGTAAGTGATTATTCTTGGAAATTATGGTTTGTAAATAGATTTTATTTTTAATTTGAGAGTTAGCCACAGGGTCAATTGTTTTCATATTAGCATAGTTTAAATATCTTAAGCAAAGGTTTGTTTAAAACAACCTTTAAAATGTTCTTATTTTGTTCCTACCAAGTCACAAGTTTTTGAATTATCAATAAACCAGCAAATGGTAATATTTACTACAATTGGTCTATTGAACCAACAGAAAATGGCTGCCATTTAGAAATAGTAAAAAAAAATCCCGAACATTTTTTATTATTGGTAACTTAACAGTTCTGGAAAATATAGGTCAGTTCTGCTAGGGCCGATAATAACCATTACAATTTGGAATAGACTTATAAAGAAGCATCTACTGCCAATATGGGAGAGACCTTCGATATTCCTTGGGATAATTGAACTGGGACCTTCGATATGATAAGGCGGATAGAAGTAATAATAACTCCTATTTCCATTTAGCTTTTTATATCTGCCTTCATAGAGGTTTATTGGAGTAATATTTAAATATTGCAAATATCATAATAATTCTTCATAGCGAATATTGCCAAATTAACTGATAATATTTTTCTGAATAACTAAGAAACCAATAAAAAATGATAAATTGAAATTTTTCATCACCTAACGGGAGCTCTTTAAGTTATCACATCCCCCGCAAACGTTTTTTTTTTAATACAGTAAGTTATTAAAAATTAATATAAATTATAGAATTAAGTAAATCATTTAAAAGAGAGATTGCATATATTATTGTGTTAACTTTTTCACTAAAAAGCATTATTCACAACTGAACTGTTATTTATAGAAACAAATTAAGTTATTGAAAAAGTTACTAAAAATAATTGTTGACGGAGGATTTTTATTATACTACTTAAATAAGTTATTATGAAGTGGTATTAATTTGACACAAAATTTAACATTCTTTAATTTCTTCAAGAATAAGAATTTCGCTTGGATGCACCGTTCAGGAGTTTTAGATGGAAAATCGTAAAATATACAAAAAAAGTAAGCATTTTGGATTCAACAAACTGAGTTGAAGTGGATCTATTATGCATCCCAACGGTAGTTTCTTTTTGGTATTTTCCTTTTCGAAGTCCTCAAAACCAAAAATCCTCTAATAGCAGATCACAACCTACAGATCTATATACTCCCTCCCATAAAACCACTTCCTTCAGCAAATCCTTCGTCATTCATGCTACCTCCTTTTGGAACTCCTTAACTATCCCCAAACGTCAAACCACGTCCACGAATTCCTTCAAACAACTCCTATTTCATCACCTACTACACATTCAAACTTCCACAAGCTTATAAGAAATTATAGGCTAGGTAATTACAGTTGCTCACCAGCAATTAATTGATAAGAGCTATTTTATTTTTATTTAATTATTTTTCTCTCAGTATTTTTTTTGTATACATTTGTGTTTTCTATAATGGTTTCGTATATATTTGTATTTTACTTAGTTTTGTTTTGTATATATCCGTATTATATCTAAATGCCAGACTGATGTTCATATTTTTTTAGCTCTGCTATTGTTCTAAGGGGACTTCAGAGACAGAATAATTTTTTTTTTCATTCATTTATTCACAAGTACTCCTCAGATAGCATGTGTTATTTATTTATTTTTTTTTTCACACCTAGTTAAAAAAAATGAAAACTTCTACCACAGCTTGCGCAATATTATATATAAATGATTATCATGTTTCTGTCTAAAACTGTCTAGCCTAATATTTTTGAAATCTACTTCTCTGGAATGGAAGGTAAATAAATAACGCTTAAATTCACACTCAAAATCTCCCCCTGCAAATAGTTTTTTTTTTAGGAAACTACCTCTATGTTTTGATCTGTTTGGAAAGAATTTTAAATAGAGATCTCGTTATAATATGAACTTAATTTAAACAAAAATAAATACAATACTTCCCTACCTTCGGTAGTGATGAAGCAAAAAAGATTGCTGATAGAACCAAAAAATATTTCGATGTATCAATAATTAAAATTCGATTATAAAAAACTCTTTAATTACTATTACTGGAAATAAACCAAATTACATAGCTTTTAATGTCAAGGTATCAGTAATGTCTATGTTTGACATGCAATGTTTTTGGACATAGATTTATCGATATACTTTTTTCGTTCGATACTAATAGTGGTTAATAAATAGAGGAACTTTGAATATCCTTGATCTAAATTTTATTATATTAGTTATTACTTATACACATTCCTGGCTCACAATAAATTTACCATCTACCGCGGTATTCAGCAAATATGATATCTAGGAGAATAAATGATAGCATAAAAAGAATAAGAATAGTAATAAAAAAAAAACAGTAGTAAAATGAATATAAGATAACATAACACAAAAAAAGATAATACAGCAAGTAGATCAATGCAATAAGTCCCTTGGCCAGGGCCTCAGCAGTCTTCTGGGCGGATTATATGGATTTGTGTCAGTAGATAAAGCTTGAGTAGGTGGATTTGAATTTAGAGTCAGTTTGTCATGAAAGTTGTTAAACCGGTCTGTGTCAGTTCCCGTGATGAAAGGAGTGTTAAGGTCAGTGTGTAACGTAAGGTTTGAAACATAAAAGGCTGCGTCTACAATTTTCCGAAGGACTTTTGACTGAAATGACTTGATGATTTTTATATTTGATGTCTTTGCTGTTCCCCATAGTTCAATTCCATATGTCCAAATTGGTTTAATGAGGTCTTTGTAAATAGTTAATTTATCAGTCACAGATAATTTAGAACGTCTGTCGAGTAGCCCAGAAAGAAGTCCGTATCGCTGATTAAGTTCTTTGTTTTTTTTTTTGATCTAAACCACTGAAGAGCGAGAATGTTCAGCCTTCTTTTTTTTTTTTTTATTGAGGAATCTAAAATAATCAAACAGACGATGATGTGTTATTCAAACAATCGTAAAAAATCTATTTAAAGCATACTCACACTTTGAACACTTTATTACAAATTATATTATAATATACAGATGGAAATGAATTATAAAAATGATTTATAATAGTAATATATAATAATAGAGATGCTTCCAAATACCAAATAGAAATGTTCCTGTTATTATTTAGGAATTTTCCTGTCATCCAAGATATACAAATATTCCCCGAGCTCCAAAGTCGTCCAAAGTTAATAACTATATGACAATATCAGGCTTCTTGTAAAGCTTCAGTTGCCATTATTATATTTTCCTCTAGATTTGTCCTTCAGATCTCGTTTAGTCTCTTTCTTTCTTCCTACTGTCTAACGTTCAGAAGCACATGATTGTAAACGCATAACGTCATATTCAGGGAAACCACATTACCTTTTATATAAGTTTATTAAGACCATGACATCCTTCTATAACTTCGTGTTTATATTACTATAACTGCAAGGAATTTATTTGTTGTAGGATGGTCCTTGAATGACAAAAATTTTACCTCCTTAATAGTAGACCTAAAGCCGGTAAAGATTAGGTTTCGATAATTATTCCCGACAGTTAAGAGTATGAACAATTGATATTCAAAATAGAATAATAAAGAAACTTATTCTTCCCCCATATGCGGGTTTGTCTTGAAGAAATAGTGTATACACCTTGCTAAAGAACTTTATTAAAGTCGAAACTCGTACGGAACTTTTCTCTAAAACGAAACAGTAAATAAACTTTAATAGGAGAATTTTATTCGAGGCGTGAAATTTATTCGCTGGAGTTGGAAGCCTCCCAGAATGTGATTTAAATAGTTAGAGCTTTTGTTTCTGGAGAAGTTTTTGTAACTAAGGGAGGGGACCAGTTCTCTACAACTTTGTTAGAATTAGAACTCGGCTGTCAAATAAAGGGTTACACCTTAGCAATTCCGACAGCAAATAAAACATGAGCTCATAATGTGGAACTATGTCTCCAAGCATTAATAATAAAGTTTAACTGTTTGGATAATCTGTATAATGACCTACATATTAAGTCACTATTATGAGAACACTGTGGATAACATGGCATTGCTATCTGATTTTGTTATATTTCCGTATACGTCTTGGGCTACTTCCAGCTGATTCAGCTTTGATATAAGTCTAAACGTATTATAGTATAGACTTATATTAATCTCATGGTCTTTACTACGTCTCATCATATTTGCCAATTCATTTTTCAGATTAATATTATCCGACTACTCCAACACTTACTAAGCTTCCATGTAATTACAAAAGACTCATATACATTACTACAATAACACCTATTTGGACTTATGGATTTGAGCTCTTGGACTCCACTAAGCCATCGAATTCCTCTCGTATCCAATCCTTACAATCCAAAATCCTTCGTAAAATCCTCACTGCTCCTTACTTTGTCACAAATAAAATCATCCAGAACGACCTTAATGTTCCTTATGTTTTTGACCTGGTCCAATCCAGATACCTATCCTTCCATAACAAATTCCAGAACCATCCAAAAACTTTCGTTTCTAATCTTGCTTTCTCTTCAATCCCTGCCAACCCTCCGAGACGTCTGAAAAGAAGATGGCCGCGAGATCTCGTTTTGAAATACATTTTTAAAGTGTTACCAGTGGGTAGTTTCTCAACAAGTGGTTTCATGTTACTATATTCTTGTGTTCACATTTACTGAATGTATTTTTATTTGTAATAAAGTTGTAAATATCATAAATAGAATTAAAAAAAAATAAAATTTTTCTTAATAAATGTAACGTATGTTTTTAACATTGAATTAATTAATGTTGGAAACAAAATAGTTATTTTCAAGTTAAATTATTATTAGCCATATTTACACCAATTTTTAAAATTTTTTGTCAACTTAATGACTACTCATCACAATGACGACGTTTCGGCTCGTCGAACCATTTTCAAGTCTAAAAAAAATTTTCATTTACTTTGAATTTAATATAAAATAAAAAGTTATTATTCATTCTAGATAAACCGTCAACTTTGAGTTTATAAAATGGTCATACTTCATTTTGGCCATCTAAACTGTCTATTTTTCAACAGTTATGAAATAAAAAAAAATTATTTTTCAAACATTTTCCCAAGTATCTAATAAATTTAAAATAACTATTTTCACAATATTTCTCACTTCTTCATCGGTGCATACTATTTATTTTCAAGTTAATTTATTATTAGCCATATTTACACCAATTTTTAAAAATATTTGTCAACTTAATGACTACTCATCACAATGACCACGTTTCGCTCGTCGAGCCATTTCCAAGTCTAAAAAAAATTTTCTTTTACAATCATATATTAACTTTAACATATTTCAAATTATAAAGATTCTTATTATATACCTAAAATACCCATCAAGTACCTGTCCTTTTCACTTATGCGAATTGAAAGCGTCTACTCATAATAACATTCCTTATTATTGTCATGTTCACCTTTAATTATTTTACAACATTATTATTATTCCATTCTTTCCTATTACATGATTCAAATAAGTTAAAATTACCTTGTTCATGAGTCACCCACATGTCATCCATCTCATTTCTATTCAGTGACTGGTTATTCATATAGGAGTAGGGGAAGACTATTTATTATAAACATATATAATGCTGTTTCCCAATATTATATATGGATCTATTTTAAGTAATATTAGCTAATTTATCTCAAATTTTGATTTTTCCAATTGAACTAGAGTAAAAAGTATTCATATTATCCACGTCAGTGTGATTATTTACCGAGTTTTTTAAGTTTTTAGTTATGTATATAGCTTCCTTAATTCTACGTTTATTCGTATTTCTATCATTATGTAGGATTTTGGCGTTTTTGAAATCAAATTCATGTTTAGTTTGCATAGTATGTTGAGAGAGTCCAGTAGCTAATTTAATTTTTGTGTTTTTTAATTAAATATTTGTTTATGCTGTATAAGCCTTTTTTCAAACCATTGGGATGTTTGTCCAAAATATGATTTGTTGTTGCAATTTTTACAATTTATTTTATAAATAATATTCGTTAATTTATCGATAGATACTTTTTCTTTAGTTTTCGAATAAATTGTATCTAATTTATTAATTGGTTTGCTTGCAAATTTAATTTCATTTACATCAAATTGTTTAAATGTTCTTTCAATTTTATCAGTTAAATTTCTAATATATGAGACGCTAAAGGAATCTATATATTAGGCGTTCTCTCAGTAGGTTGTGCATTTTTTTATCGTTCTCAGTCTTAGTAATAATCACCGTTTTCTCAATTCTATCTGATTTTATGATTAATAATTCTGGATGATTTAAAAAAAAAAATTGTTTCTATTATGTCTTTGTTAATTTTATTGTGTAAGGATTGGTTTGAGATATTTTGTTTATTATTATTTTTGTCCATAAAATCATTTATGTGGTTATTTACTCTATTTCTCATTATATTTTTATGATCATCTGGTGTGTTGATTGTTCTAATTATATTTTCGACATCCGCAATTATATTAACTATTTCCCTGTTGTATTTATTAGGTATAATGTTTAATTTGTCACCTAATGATAATAGATTTAATATGTTTGTTGTAATATTTGTTTCAGTCGTATTAACCACCTAATCTTTTGTGTGCAATTCTTCATAGGATTTAATTATGTTATTACGGTTTATACGATGTTTATTTGTGAATCTATTGTACAAATTCTTAGTCGTAATGGTACAGTATTATTATATTTAACATCCGCGTATGGTTTCTTAATAAGGGCTTTATATGGTCTTTTACATTACGCTTCTAATCTCAATCTATGGAAATTAACATAACTATTTTTGTAATTCGAAATTAGTTTATAACATCATTATATTTGTTCAAATGTATGTCTTTTAATTTATTTAAAGAGATTTCATGATTTTTGTTATAGGTGTTTAATGCCCAATATCATTGTTTTATTTCAAGTACTAAACAATCTCTTGCTAATGTATTGAATAAGTGAAGCACACAGAAAAAAAAAAAAAAAAAAAAAAAAAAAAAAAAAAAAAAAAGAAAATTGAATAAGTTATTTGTGTTTTCTTTATAATTTGTCAGAAATAAGGTATTAAAAAGATTTTCTAAAGGTAAAATTTTTTTCAGCAAGTGTTGCGGTATCGTGTCCGAGTATTTACATTTTTTTAAATAAAATATTTTATTATTTATCCTTAAAATTTTAAAAAAATTATTAAGAAATTTATAAGTACATGATAGGTTTACATTAAGATTTATTATATTCACTACTGTAAATTTCCAATTCTTCCATACTTTGTCCTTCGGCATGTTTTCTGGGTCGTTGTTAGGCCTCCCAGTTAAAAATATTCACAATATCACAAAATAATTAACAGATCAAAATCATATAAAACAATTCAAATCACAAATATATCAAATTCTATTAGAAAATTGGTTCCGCATTCGATTAATAAATAAATTGTAGTATAAAAATAAAAAGTTAGTTATAAATGACAGTAGTAACAAACAGATTATTGATATTAGCGATGATATGAGCGAGAAAGTGAATCAAAATATTAAAAATAATAAAGAACCGAATTTAATAACAAATTATTTTAATACTGAAAATGCAGTAAAACAAAAACCTTCCATGAATGATATACATGACATTAAGACACAAATTGAAAAATATAATGAAAACAAACAACAACCTAAAAAATATTTTAGCATCTCATATATTAGAAATTTAACTGATAAAATTGAAAGAACATTTAAACAATATGATGTAAATGAAATTAAATTTGCAAGCAAACCAATTAATAAATTAGATACAATTTATTCGAAAACTAAAGTACAGGGAAATAGTTAATATAATTGCGGATGTCGAAAATATAATTAGAACAATCAACACACCAGATGATCATAAAAATATAATTAGAAATAGAGTAAATAACCACATAAATAATTTTATGGACAAAAATAATAATAAACAAAATATCTCAAACCAATCCTTACACAATAAAATTAACAAAGACATAATAGAAACAATTTTTTTTTTTAAATCATCCAGAATTATTAATCATAAAATCAGATAGAACTGAGAAAACGGTGATTATTACTAAGACTGAGAACGATAAAAAAATGCACAACCTACTGAGAGAACGCCTAATATATAGATTCCTTTAGCGTCTCATATATTAGAAATTTAACTGATAAAATTGAAAGAACATTTAAACAATATGATGTAAATGAAATTAAATTTGCAAGCAAACCAATTAATAAATTAGATACAATTTATTCGAAAACTAAAGAAAAAGTACCTATCGATAAATTAACGAATATTATTTATAAAATAAATTGTAAAAATTGCAACAACAAATCATATTTTGGACAGACATCCCAATGGTTTGAAAAAATGCTTAAACAGCATAAACAAAATTGTAATTCAAAAAAACACAAAAATTAAATTAGCTACTGGACTCTCTCAGCATACTATGCAAACTAAACATGAATTTGATTTCAAAAACGCTAAAATCCTACATAATGAAAGAAATACAAATAAACGTAGAATTAGGGAAGCAATATACATAACTAAAAACTTAAAAACTCGGTAAATAATCATACAGACGTGGATAATATGAATACGTTTTACGCTAGTTCAATTGAAAAAATCAAAATTTGAAATAAATTAGCTAATATTACTTAAAATAGATCCACATATAATATTGGGATTTGTAAGTATAATTAGCATGATTATGAAGTACAATACATAATCCCCTATTACTGCAGAGAGCCTAAAATCGGTGTATTTAGAAATAAATAAATAAGCAATCCATATGTATGACGTACACTGACTGGAGGAGTTATAACATACTTGTAGCTTAGTAAATAAACTTAATTAACCCTGCAATAGAACACACATGCACTCTACAAATACTTGAATAATAACAAAACGGTATTCTCTGAAGCACCACTTCGCTACTTTTCAGCTGAATAAATTAATTAAAACTTTTATTTAACTTAACTTCTATTATTTTTAGTATTACATTTGATCTTCATTCTATTTTATCACAAATAGTAAATTATTAAATGATAATGAATCATCATAACTTGACTTTAAGCGTTTGTAAAAAGAAAACCGGGATTTACAAATGCCATCGAATGAATCGGTCTTACTACTAGCCGGTGCTGCGATCTGTATAAGTTTAAACGAACTAACTCTGTTCAATTTGTGGATCGGAACAAAATAAGTTGGTAATGTCTTATTTGCATATATATTTTCATAGTTATTATAATTTTATAGTTTTCCTATTTTTTTTTATTAAAGTTAATTTATTTTTGTAAATTTTAATTATCTCTTACTGCCGACTACTTAAAAAATTGTATTTATTAAGCAGGTGTTTTTTTATTTTATTTTAAACTAAATAAGTCGTTACTTATTATCTATATTTTCATTTGCCCATTTGGATCGATTTTTATACGAACGGTTGGACACGTGACACTTTAGAGTGAGAATAAACATTTACCCGCCAAGGAAAAAAGTATAAATAATAGATAATAAAAACATGATAGATAGATAAATGACAAAAAAATAACTCTCTTCTGGATTTTGTGGTCAGGAGTCAAATATGGGAGTGACTTGAAACTATTTATTTTCATTTTAACCTAAAGCAATTCTAAAATTATTCCACTTATGATAAAAACAGATATTAAACACCTTTTTGTGTCAACTGTAGAACTGATTTTTCAAATTATCTATTAATACGCCTTGAATTGTTTTAGCTCAGAATATCAATTATTCTCAATTTTGTTTTATTGTTTCGTATCATACAACCGTGTACATTCTTGACCACATGTGTATATAATTTTTTTAATGCTTGAAAAAGTCTGGTATCTTAGTTGTCTCTTAGACGGAGGACTAACGTGGAATCCACATACTAGACTTAAAAGACAGGAACTTAACAGACGATATTGTCAGCTACATAGAGTACTGTATAGAAAATCTAAATTATCTATTCAAAACAAGTTACTGATCTACAAGACAATACTGAAACCTATCTGGACCTACGGAGTAGAACTGTAAGGAACAGCTAAATTTTCTATCATAAAACGCATTCAATCCTTCCAATCTAAAGTCCTCCGTACAATAGTCGATGGATGGATATTTTGGAGTTCTAGCAATAACCAGATTCTCCACTCTAGTCATGAGTGCCTGCGGCTGTAGCTCTCTTACTTATCCTCCGCAATTTTAAATACCAGTGAACTGGTTATTATTGCATGTGACCAGGCTTCCAAGATTTCCAAGAAGAACTGGTCAACAGACCTGAAGTTGTGATCCATTAAAGCTATTTCTGTACTCACTTCCTTTAACATTTTTGAATTTTTCATATTTTTAGATTTAAAAATTGTCATTTTAGGCCAAAATACCACCTCGATTAACAATTAATAAAATTAATTGTTAATCGACATGTATACCATGGGATGTATACCATTGACCTTGAACTCCTTCAATCACACTTCATACCATCCCCGATCTGTGAATCCCCCCAGATAAACTACTAGGACTAATAAGAAATAACATTCTTTATTTTGTTTTATTTTTGGACCTTTTTGATTTTTAAAAAAATAGTAACATTTCTTTAGGAAGGGTAAGAGGTACCCGCCATTGACCTAGGGGGATTTTTGAATTGATGAAAAAACAAAACAAAATAAAAATTGTTATTTCTTCTTGGTCCTAGGAGTGCTTATCTCCCCTTCAAATTCAATTCAACAAAAGTGTATACATCCCTCCTAAGAAATTTATTGCTGTTTTCTTCTAGAAAAAAAAAAAAAAGTGCCAGTATAGCATAATTAGAAAAATTGTAAACCATAAACAATTAATCTTGCTGCCTGTTCCCTTTTCATCTTGTTCCCTAGTTTGCAACTCCACAGAAATATAGTTTCCTACAGAAATTCCTAATCCCGTCAACATGTGCTAGAAATTTTGATGACGCAATGTGCGCTATACAAACTTAATTCCGCGGACTCTTCTTGGCCCATATTTTGAAATTTATATAACTATATTTAAAATTACTTATAAATTATTTAAAATTAATTATCAATTATTTAAAATTAATTATAAATTATATAAAATTAATTATAAATTATATAAATTAATTATAAATTATTTAAAATTAATTATAAATTATTTAAAATTAATTATAAATTATTTAAAATTAATTATAAATTATTTAAAATTTAACTACAAATCACGGACATACTAACATACTAATCAGAAATATGGCTGAAAAGGTACTGGAGACCTCCTTCCTGAACAAACCATCGTAATTGATTCAAGGCAGGAAAGAGGTATTGCTCGGTGCTATCCTTCCCCATACCTGACATTTCAGAGTGTCGTTACTTTAACCAGACCATCTGCTGATTGCCAATAGTAGTCGAAAGCTTAAAAAAATAAAAATATTTTAGGTGAGGAAATCCCTCAACCAGCTTCTTTTGAGCCTCCGAAGCGTGTTTTCGGGCATGTTAATCGAGGCCATGTCTTGTATCAGTGTAGTGGAAAGTATGTAGTTTCCGTATGTGGGTCGTTTTGGCTGTTCCGTATATTTGAGAAACATATGTCCATATAGGCTTTAGCAGATAAATGCAAATTTTCAGTTTCTGTTTAAATTTTAATTTTAAGCGTCTTGAAAGAAGTGAGTATAATAGTAGTAGTCTGAGATTTAACATTTTTCTTTTATTATTGATATGTGGGCCCCATGTCATTCTTCTGTCGGATCTCAGTCCAAGTTATTGTATTTGATCTGTTTGCGGAATTGCAGCATTGTCAAGATAAATAGGAGGGCATGTTTCACGTTTAATAGTAAATGTAATGTGTTGTGATTTGTCTTGGTTGAGTAGAATTTTCCAAAGTTTGCAACAATCTTTTAGTTTTATTAGATGATGTGAAATCTGTGAGGCGTGGGTAGGATTTTTATGTCTTGTTAGAATTGCTGTATCGTCTGCGTAAGTCGCTGTAATAGTTCCGGCGCGGTTAGGAATGCCGTGTGTGTATATGACGTATACAAGTGGAGCGAGTAATGACCCCTGAGGAACTCCTGCTAAGGCTGGTCTTATTAAAAAAATTCTTGGCAGACGGAGAAAAATCTATCAGATAGAAAAGATTGGATGAGAGGATAGTAGAAAGGAGGGAGTATCATCTTCAGTTTGAAGAGAAACCTCTTTAATTATGATGGTATATAATGATTTCAGATAAATAAATAAGGTGTGCAATATATAGATAAACTTTATTTAATTTAATTTTTTTATTACCAATCGCAGAAAATTGTACAGTAAATGTAATTGGGTTGTTTCTTGTAATATTCGCTATGTATATTTTTTCATGAAATGAATATGATTATAGTTTTTATGAGAGCAAATGTTTGGTGAAACATAAAGTAGGGCTTGGTCACATTTTTACTTTCAATTACCTATATATGAAATATATAGTAAAGGAAAGTATTGCGATCGTGAAAATTTTTGAATCTCAGTTTTCAACGGAAATACACGTTTTGAGGTCCCATGAGCCCAAATAACCAAATCCCGCAGAATAGTCTGTGTGTTTGTTAACAGTCTAGATCAAAAATGAAAATTCCTACGAATGTGAAATTGCATATTTAAGGTTTTTATATGCTAGGAATGTTACAGTAGCTTTTTCGTCAAAATCGACTGACCGGAAGTGGTACTTTATATCATGGGCAAAACACATTTTTACAATTTTCCCGGAAACGGCTCTAACGATTTTATTTATTTAATTATTTATAACAATGGTGGGGCCCCTCAACCTCTTACGGGTCATTTTAGCCCTTACAAAATATTTATTTTAAATCAGATGAAATAAAATATAACAATAAATTGAAAGCATAAAATATTAAAAAAAAAAAAAAGTGAATTGTATCTAACGATTTTGATTAAATTCATTATATCAATGTAGAATTAAGCAGTTTTAAATAAACTGTAGTTTTTATTCTGATTGATGTTCTCTAGTAGGGCTTATGGCTAATTTTCAATGTCAGCTAACTCTAAAGTACATTAATTTTTTTTAATCTGAAACAATTGAGCATTTCCCATTAATCTCTAATATAAAAGATAGTTAAATATGAAATATGAAAGAATTTGACAATTAACTAAAGGAGTAATAAAAAATCGTAACGGAGAATAGTTGTAATTGACCGCACCAAAAGACTATAACAAGCATTCATAGGTAACATGAGCTTAATATAATACGGACTCCGACATATTATATAAATATACATATGCGGTTTTCATAAATGCTATTGTTGGTATTATTTAATATTTAATTGTATAGATTACACCGATATAGATATTAAAAATTGTATATATAAATAAGGGTACCTATACAAATGAAAATATTCACAATGAAATATAAATAATTATAGCGTCTATAACTTTTACTTTCACTTCACCTTTGTATGAAAATACTTATTTCTGCTAAGGGGGTGGTAAGTGAAAGTTGTGTGATGCGTGTGCCGCACCAGGTTTTTTAATTCAGAACTATTAGGAAAAAAAAAAATTAAATTGGCAATGATAAAAGAAATCTGTGATAAAGGTAAAGATAAACGATGAGGTTGGAAGAGGATAGAGGTGACACACGTGATGCCTACACGGCCACTCACTACACACACATACTCACACACTGGCTGAGACTACTGCCCCCGGCAGCTGTCGGGATTTGGCCCAGCTGCTCGCCCATACAGTCTGCTTTATCGTCGCACACATCTCTCCAGCCTATAGCCTCAGATAAGGCCAACAACAAATATATCCCTATTGTTAATTAAAATATATATACATTGTTATCTTTATTCTGCACACTGCATGTTGTATAATATAGGCTATCAACCGTTAGCAATATAAATAATTCTTAAACACATCCAGAGCCGAAAAGATTCGAATATTCACAAATGTTATCATTCACCTATTCTCCTTTTAAAAAAATCGCATATCTCTAGCATAGAACTTACTTATTACATTATGAATTATTTTTAAAAATAGAGTAACAAATTTCTTAATTATTAAGTTAATCAGAGCTTTTATTCCTGTTAAGGTTTTTCAATATAGTAAGTCAATTTTTTCTGAATTATTGGATGTTGAAATTATTATTGAAAAAAAAATTTATATAAAATAAAATTGTTAAGATATATACATATATTTTATATACATACAGTTATTTATTTATACAATTATATATTTATTTATAGGCATTGAGCTACTTGCTGTATCTTTTTTTGTGTGTTATTTTGGGTGATAAATATTTTTAATTTTTGCCAACGCCATCTCACAACACACATCAAGAAAAACATGTCATCCTAGTCTATGTGTTATTTTACTACCATTTTTTTTTTTTTTTTTGTATTTTTATTTTGTTATCACTATTCTTTTTTTTTTGTGCTATCATTTATTCTCCTTGATATCATATTTGCTGAATACCGAGGTACATGGCAAATTTATTGTGAGCTACGAATATGTGTAACAAATAAAACATTTATATGCATATATATTTTTTTTCAAAAGATAAATGTTTGCTTAAAACAGATTGTAGGGAACGCAATTCTACGTTAGGTAAAAATTGATAAACATACTGTGATAACAAAAGTCGTAGTTTATAAATATAAATATATTTATTTTGACTATAAAATCAGCTAATATATTTTGCCCACTATAGATATCTCCGTTTTTTTATTATTAGTCTAATAAATTAATAAATCTTAAAAAATCCGGAGGTTTTATGTGGACAGAGTTTGGAATATCTGTCTTGATGCAATCCTCCCACTTACGCCTCGGTCCACCCCTAGGATTTTATATTTATAGGTATACCCTTCCGTTCAGATATAATTAACTTTTTATGATTTCGTTCGTTACTGAACCCATAAACTTTACAGGGGTTTCATTACTTCAATTATATTAACAGGGTACATATAGCCGTGTCCCTCGCATTGTAGTCTCCAGAATTTCCCAGTGGACTCATGTCGTCAAACATGCATTAAATTTGTTTTTTTTTCACCCATTAGCATCAGAAAGTTCCGTTTCATCGGAATATTATGTATACGATCAAACTTTTTTTAAAACTGTTCAAGATTCATATTTCTCATTGTATTCATTGTTAATTTGAGACTAGCGACCCCTAGACTGTCATAAAATTATTTTAGTTGATTTCATGTAATAGAAATATTAAAATATACATATGAAGTATTTTCTCAATTTAGTAAGAAAAAAAGTGACTAACACGAAGAAAGAGGACTATATCAGTTGTTGGGTATGGTTTTATTTCTTGTCATTTGTTATTTTAATTATAATACAGCTGTAAATATGATTAAAAAAATTTAAAATAATTATTTCATCTCAAACACCTAGGTCAATGCCGTATCAAATTTGATTAGTTAACGTATGAGCATTTCATTTGACAGAATGACCAACTCCAATTTCTAGATTTTTGAGTAAAGTTATTTTAATGATATTTCTGGTTGGAAAATTTATAATATCTACAGTGTTGAAATATAGAAGGCAATAAAGGATTTTTTTTGCAATAAAGTCATAGATACAACTTTTTTTATTTATGTTATTAAAAAAAGTAACAATTAAATGAGAGTGAAGATTAAGTAAACAGTAGAGTGAACGCACCGGTTATGGACAGGGAGTCATGTGATGGACTTTAAATGTAAATAATAAGCTTCCCACTTGGTTGAAAGGTTTCAAGAATAATGCCTTTCTATTCACAACTGTATGAACAAAGTTTCCAAAAGAAAATTTTAACCATGGTGCTCTTGAGATCAGTGTGTTTCATATCTTCCTGCTAATAGTTTTGCTTAGATTATGTTGAACATTTATGTTATCTCATCTTTATCGTCATGTATAGAGTTAATAAAGATTTTATAATTAGTCTGTCTATTAATGGAACAGAGCCCTGTCAATTACTAGAAGAATTGAATTTCGGGGTGTCCATCACGTGTGCAAAAAGGTGTTTTTTATTAGTTAATTTTAGACTATTTATCTGTTCTATTTTATAAGATGAGGATTTTTTTTTTACCATTGACAGCCTCTATTATATCTTAGAAAATTAATTGCAGAGTAGCTTTCTGTGTCCGTGCACCATATTCATCGCTATAATTATAAGACATCTAATAGGATACATTAATACATTAACAATTCATGCATTACATAATTTTTTAATTGACATGCAATTATTATCACATCATGCCATACCTTTTTCAATTTTTGTCTATTTAAAATTTTAAAATTATTATATACTGAATCCTCCGAAAATAGGATTCCTCTTAGAAAAAAAAAATTAAATAAAAATAAAACGAAAACAAAATTTGTTATAATAATATTATAATAACATAAACGAATTGGTAATGTCATTAATTAATTTATCAATGTATCCTATTTGATGTCTTACAAGTATAGAGATGAATATGGTGTACGAACATCGAAAGCTACTCTGCAATAAAAGTTTTAAAATATATTTAGAGACTGTCAATGATAAATAAAAAATCCTGATGTTATAAAAAAGCTGTTTTTTTTTATAATGGAAATTATATCTACATAACTGAATATGTTTTCAATTTTAAGGTGTTAAATAGAAACAGGATACTCTAGAGAATCTAAATGTTCAACGGAGAAGTTTATAACTATAAGAATTACGGCGGCATAAGCCAAAAAAGAAAACAATTGCTTAGCTATGTCCATCACAGGTGCACTTCTATTACTTGCCCATACTATAGTGCACTTATACTAGAGGGCTTAGTTTAAAGTTAAAATTATCTTAAACGAATTACTTGATTCTAATGAATCGTTTGTTTGAGTAGTTAACCTTTTTTTTGGATCCAAATTTTTGCGAAATCAACAGAACACATTAAAACCTTTCTTTGAAAATTTGCTAGGGGAAATTTTATAGTTCCGGAATAACAGAAAACATTGAAAATAAAGATCCAAGTCATACTGAAACTGATTAAAAATAAAAAAAAAATATTTCAACCCTTGAAAATAATATAGATGTATAATACATTTTTGTAATAATTTACTTTATTTTATTTTTAAATTATTCCGTCTCTAAGGCCGATCTCATCATATTAAATTTACTTAATTAATATTTACAATATTTCAGTGAATAATAAAATTGTAAAAATTACTCCACAATTGGATTGCAAAATGTACAACACTAAAGAGAAAGAGACACTTTATCATATATTATTTAAATGCCTAATTCACAATAGTTTATGACTAAGACTTTACCAAGGCATATAATCTTTGTATTTATTGTTATTGTATATTGATACTATTGTAGATAATTGAAACTATTTTAACTGTCTGATTTTTAGCCAAAATGATATTCAATTTTTCCTTAAGAGTGATGTAATATCTGTAATGTAGTATAAAGTGAAAAAAAAGAAGTTGTAATACCATAAGGATAATAATGTTCATTATTTTGTGATAGACTCTGTTTGTATGGAGTTCTTCTCTTAAAAAAAATAAAGATTAAATAAATAAGTATTTACTAAATTACGAAGTGAAAATTTGATCTTTCAATATTATCAAATAGTTTCTTATTTCGTAGTCAGTATACTCAATGACTTTATTCGTTAACTTATAGGCCGAATAATGTTAAGAATATGATTAATAAAATTAAAATAAATAATTAAATTTAAATAAAAATAATATAAATGATGGAAATGTAAAATATCAAAGAGGAGAGGCAGTTGATCAGAATCACCCCCTGGCGGAGGGGCGAGGAGGGGGAGGGGGAAGTCCCGGAGGTGGCGGCCTCTCTGCGGCGTCAGCGCCAACTAACTCACCGCCGGGCCCAGGCGAAAAATCCAAACAAAAAAAGTCTCAGATGTCGCCTGGTTGTCGGTGAGGCCAGGTCGGGCTGTATGTCACTTCTATAGAACACGATCGTATAACAGTCAATGTTAGTTATTCGCGAAATATATTACGAGTCCGCAAATACTATTATATTTTTTTCGAATATATATTCTGTTTATGAACTTGTCAGTGGTTGGAGTCGGCAATTGGGATTAAGGATTCACTAGCACTAGGTAAGTCCTATGTTGGTTTATTTATTTTTTAAATCTATCATCTCACTCAAATAAGTAAAGTCGATTTTTTTGTTTTTTTATCTCAATAAAAAAAAGTATTCCCAATCACGATTTTATCCGATATATTATGTTAGAGTAATTAAAAATGAAGATATCGATAAACGTTTAATTTATTAAACGGCTGTATCGCAGAACGAAGATACGTGTTGGTAGAGCATGTGTGTACGGTGTTCAAACTGCAAGCCACAGGCCGCGGTTTTGCCGCCAAATTTCTCATTAGTCGGGTCCTCCCGCCGAAACAGCTGGTACGCACGTTTTAATTACTTCGTACGGTCACCACAAAAAACAGAACCTTCCGACCGTTTTCCTTGAAACGTTTAAGGCCTTTTTTTTATTCTAAATATAATAATTTCTATTTTATTTTTTGAGGCGTTTAGAATGAAAAAAAGGTGTTAGTCAATCTCGACTTATTTTGAAAAAAGATTTTTTTTTTGTAAACGTACAAAACATTACTTATGAATTGTATGCATAAATAATATTATTGACGTAAATTATCTATGCACGACATACAAATTGAAGTACATTTATAAAAAAAAAATTAAACAATTTTCCGAAATTGACTTATACCACTTTCGTCCTAAAATCCTAATGTTTTCCAAATTTAGATGAGGGAAATGGTTTTGTTTATATGAATAAATAATGGTTAAAGTTGTTTCAAACCGCATTGCATAATTACGCAATATGCATGAGTATTGCCATTTTTTATGAAACTAAAACTAAAATATCTGTTTACATTCTGTTGTTAAATATTGAATTTGGCGAATTGAACATGACTATGATTACTATAAAAAAAAATGAATTTGATATTTAGAATTGAAAAGTACTCATCAAAAGAAAATTATAAATATAATGCAAAAATACTGCTATTCTACAATTTACATAGGGGACATAATAATCGCGCATCTTCAATCAATTATAATTGTTGAAATAACATTTTTAAGAATCTAAAATGACTTTTGTGTTTATAACAACGGACAAACATGCCAAGTATTGGTAAAAAAGATATAAAAATTAAAAATGAAATGTAATTAAAAATACTGAATGCAAGTAGTTTCGTTGAATGAGTATTTTCAAGATCATAATGCCTAATATAAATAAAAATGATCAAAATAAGAATTTCTTTCAGTTCAGTTTCTTTTGAAAACGTTTGATATTTTCATTCAAAAAATACGGTTTTATCTCTCAGGATAATTATGTTCATATTTCAATTGTCTTAAGATAGTTTTAAAATAATTGTTTATTGCTGTATGAAATAACATAACAGATGCTTGTTTTATCATAAATAATAATAAAAATAATATATCATAAACATTAATGGCATACACAGTATCTGTGACCGTTAAACGAAAGTATTGCGCAAATCGTTATGTAATTAAAGCAATGAAAAACAAGGAAGAAAAAAAAAACATTATTCTTTGAATTTAATAACTAAATAATTTTATACAAAATTCATAATAAAATACAATTTACTTTAGGAATTTTATATTAGATTTACGATAAATAATAAAGTAATTTATTGTATTAATGAAACCTAAGCACGCATATTTCAATTTTATAATATCAATAATAAAATAAATTAAAAAAAATATACGGAGATTAGTTAACGCAGTGTTTACGTATAAAGTAGTACGATAAGCATGGCGGACCCAGATTTCAGGCACGTGCTGAAATTTATCTCAACATTGATAAAATACTTTAATATGATTTCTTAAAAGGTATTCATCTGAAAGTATTTTAAATTTTATTTTAACGTCTTTTTTTATTTTATTTGGTGGACAAGATGATTATTCCATTATATAAGAAAAGACGATCCTCATTTTAAAAAAGTTTTGTTCAAAATATTATTCCTCGTCAGTGATGTAAGGGGGAATTTCAATCTTCTGAATGGTTACCATGGTATCTTCTTCCTCCTCCTCCTCCCCCCCCCCCTCCGAATGGAAGGAAAAACCATTTATTCATAGCCTCTGATATAAATTGACCTTATCCAAAGCCCTTTCTATATCCACTTTATTCTGGATAGAAGCACAGGATCTTTCGTCCCGGAAATTTCTCTATTAGACAACTATTTGTTTCAATAATTTTAAAATTAATAAAAATAATCAAATAGTAAAAATTCATACAATTAATATTATTTAAAATGATTTTACTTTAATTATTCAAAGAGTATTTAATGTGCAGTTTAAATGTGAAATTTAAACGAAGCTTACGTAACGGATTTGAGATAATCAATAGTATAATGACGTAATGAATAGACATTGGGGTTTTGTTACTAAAAACGTGACCATATTAATAGATTTGTGTCCGAGATACTTCATAGGTATTAGTGGAAAATAAAATGAAATATTGTAGATAGGTTAGTACGATGCGGGACAATTTTTTTAAAATATTAAAGTAAGCTAATATTGTGTTAGATGCAAAAATTATATATGAAAAAATTACCTTCTACCATTATATTAGAAGAGTTAGAAAAAAAACATTTAAAATGTAAGGATAATAATACTACTCGAACATTAAGAAATAAAATATTTTAAAAATTGTAAAATGCTTTATGAAGCAGATATAAATAAACCAAACTTCAAATTAGTGATTTTTTAAAATTACGGATAAAGTAAATAGAAGTTTCTAATAACTTTACTCTTCTTGATCTTTCACGAAGATAGGTTAATATTTATTCGATTGATATTAAATTCTATATTAATATTAAATTCTATATTAATGTTAAATTCTAAATTGATTATTAAACAAGATATAATCTAAATAGTATAGAAATTTCAAACCAATTTATTAAAAATTAGGATATCAATGTCGTTTTGAAGAAGCAATTTTATTTTTTTATTATTATTTAAAGTATCAATTTTATTTCCCTAATCTAAAAATATCGCAATATATCAAGTATCTTTTATAGAAACATAGATAGAAATGATTTTTTTTTTTAAAGAAAAAGAATTTTTAACAGTTTATTGTTAAACGAAAAGAAATGTTGTTATAAGTATATTTTAGATAATTTTTTTGTAGGTGGAAAGATATAAACATATGTTAATACATTTTACCAACTGCATTATAAAAAATGTTAAACTTAAAAATAATATTATTTAGCTGATACGTTTTAACGATGTGTGAGGCAAAGTAAACAATAAAAAAAAATTAATCTAACATACATCGATTATCTAAATTAATAAGTTTTTTGTTTAGATTCTTTCGTGTAGTTTCCCTGCATTATATAATAATTTTTGAAGATAATATTTAAAAATAAATATAAATAAACAATAAAATCTACCTGCTGATTATGGATATCCTGATATATAATAGATAAATAGATAGGAACTTTGTAATTATTTATTAAGGGTCAAGGTGGATTGTATATAGCCAATGGGAAAGACGAAGAGATGCGCTCGGTGGTCGCCTAAGCCAGGGCAAGACCAATGGCATGTTGACATTTGGGACTTAGTCGTTTTTCAGCGCGCTATTTCGTTTTTCACAGGGTCCTTAGAGTCCACTTTTTATTGTATTTTCTTTCTCTCATATTTACTCCTGCAGACGGCGAGATATCCCAAGAATCCAGATATCTATAAATTATTCCGACATGGTTGCTTAGTATATCCGCGCTTTTTACCTTTCTTGCCCTGTCCTGGTTTCTTCTGCGTATTGAGAATTTTTTTTTCTTGTCTCGTCCTGGCTTTCCTTGATGTATTTTTTTGGTGGCTATAAGAGGTAAATGTTACATTGTGATTTTTTTTTTTTTTTTTCGGCTCCTTTAAAACGTTTGAAGACATCTCTCCGTATCAAGGAAGGAATATCTGCAATTGATTCATTGCTACATTTCTGAAAGCGATTTATTTTTATTTCAACTACGTTATTAATTAAGAATTCAATTATATTGAACTATCTATTTATAATTAAAATATAAATTCCTATTTGCAATACAGGAGTTGATTATACCATAATCTCTAGGATGGAACGAAACAAACAAAAATTATTTGAAAGGTTTTATTTTTAATTATCATTAAAAATTCATTTTAGGAAATAGTTTTTATCTAATTATTTTATTTATTCGTATATTTTTAATTTATTCATAGCGAAACTAGTGAAAATCGTCATTTAAAAAAAAATCATTTGGTGCACACTTTTAAAAAGCCGCCTTAAATAAATCTTATGAAGGCATTTGGCTGTATTTGGATTATTTTTTATTGCAGAGTTAATTAGAGGCCAGAATTCATTAGTCCAAGTTTTCAGGTCTCTAGTCTTTATTTTGAAACGTTTTCAGTGTTGTAGTGTCGGTACATCTAAGATAAAATTCCAAAAAATGAGCCCAATACGTTACATTTTTTTGACATTATTTTTCTCATTAATTTTATCGGTTTTTCGTTACATATTATTTGCAATGGTTCCTTGATGCTTCAATATGCTTAGAGGAACCGAATATGTTCCGCATGATATAGCTAGCAGGGAATACTACCACAGAACCTGTTACACAAAAATAATTTAATTTTACAAAACAATTTTTTTTTTTACACAATGCGAAATTACGAAATTAAAATAAATGAAAACGTATTATCTATTTTTTCTGTTGATTACATGCATGCGCCTTCACCTCAACCTTCAATATTTGAGTATTTTTATTTAATGTAAAATAATTTTATTTCATTGTTTTATAAAAAATACCGTGCTCCAAACCGGTTAATAAAATCAGGAAACAATACTATAAATTATATTATACCATAAATGTAACTTTTATTATAGTGGCTATAATAATACCCATTATAGTAGTAGGTGGATTATAATTCCCGACATAGTAGCAGATGATCAGGGCCATTTTGTAGCGAGTCAACTGCTGTTTAGTGAGCCATCTGCTCCACGGAACCACTATTCTCTGCCACGGCTTGCCATTCGTTAGCATTATCTATACTTACATTGTTGAAAATAATGGCCTGTGATTTATATCTTTTTGTTGATCATTATATTTTTAAACATTTGAAAAACTTTCCGCATGAATAATATCTTATAAATAATATTTAATACTAAAATCTACTGGAATGAATCATAATATGAACTTAATGAACCTGCGATAACGTGGAAAACAATAGTAATTCATAAATCTAACAATAAGATCAATCTTGATTTTTTAAATTTTACTTATTGTTATTTTCACTTTTTTTTAAATACAGATTTCGGTCATAAATATTTTTAATTATAGACTACAACAACCATTTATAATAAACAGTAAAAAAAGTGTTTTAATTCATTTCGGTAAGATTACCTTAAAGTTGGATTAATATGACTTTTATACATACCAAATGGTATCTAAAAAAATTATTAATATTACAAATATTATTTTCATGACTGCCACTGGGGTGATAAAATCTTAAATAATCTTCAATCTTTCTTGTTTTTTTTTTTAGATAAGGAAAGTGGTATTTTATGACATCGAAATTTTATCGAGGCCGATAAAAGTGACCGTTCAGATTTATTTAATGAAATATATGTAAAACATAAACCACGAAATAATTTTTATTGCACCAATAAATTGTATTGCATGGTGATGGCTGTATGCTGAAGGCATAAAAAACCTTTTTGCATTCGATTTACTTTCGCTTCGAATTTACGATTCACCTACTTGTATAAGATATATTTTTTTCAAAATAAAAAGTATACATTTTATTTGGCTAAATTACGTAGGTTTACCCTTAGTGCACAACGTGAATAAAATTTTAATTAATTCTAAACCGCACTAAATATTATAGTTTTCAAATGGTTCTAAAAATGGCATTCATAACAAGCAGTTGAATAAATAAATAATAGAACTATTATTCATATCCTTAAATTTCATAATTGAAATTAAAAAAAAAAATCTTTTGATTATGGCTATTATCGGTAAAGATGATAAGATATATGAGTGGAGATTATGAATGAATAGAGAAATTATTTTTAAATAAAATGTTTGAGCTTGCATAAGCTATGACGTTTTTTTTTTCCTGAATTTCAAATATTATTACAATTAAAAGGTTACTTTCGCTGGAGATTATATTTATTAATCGTTACTACACAGATTTGGTTTACAATAAGTTAAGACCTCTAGATGTGAAATAAATAAGTTGAATATTTTCCTAAAGGCATAAAAAATAATATAATTCTGTTCTTGGAGTTACCGTTAAACCATTGCCTTAATGATTTGACAAAACAGTTGACGTATTTATTATTTCTTTTTATTTATTTATTGGCTCTTAACTCATAGTTAATATTTAACTGAATCTTCGTCCGATTAGTTACAAATTGTAATTGGAAAAAATAAATTCTATGTTATTAAATTTTTTAACAATATAGGTTTCTCACTTTTTTCTCTTTTAGACTTTTGCCTCATTTTCAATCATTATTTTAAAAGTCCATATTTTTTTTTTAACTGACCTTTAAGTATACTTCATGTCTATTAGTTTAACTAGCACATATCAAAGTCCATTTAGTATTTATCTTGATCATTATATAATTTTTCTGTATTATTATATCAAAATTAGTAGCTTTTTTTCCTCTTTTTTTTTTATGTTGCTTGAAATATCATTTAACATCGTCGATCACGACTACCTCTTGTTCGAAAAGGTCAAGGAACCGAGAGATCGTAACAAATATTTTCACTGAAAGCAAAACTGGTGGCGTTTCTTAAGCGTTTATAATTTAGTGGAACGTGGTCAAAATATACTGTGACTGGAAGGATTGAAAATCCACTCGAAATTCGTATTTGAAAGAATTAATTATTTCTTATCTTAACGTTATTCGACATAGTTGTGTTTGAGGATAAAAAATATACTTTGAAGATGTCGTTGAACGTTAAAATCAATTTACAAAAACTGCAACTATTTTCTTCTAAATTTTCTCTTTGCATACATCTAAAACTAGATGTTGAACGAAATAAATAACACTTACTGGATAGCGTGAAATATATATGAGTATTTGCTCAATATTTAAACTGATTAATATCAATATAAATTTTATAAATTATATCTAAAATAATCAATTTCCTTGTATAAGTTGTATTTCTTTTTGTTGGCCATAGCCTGCATTCTCGTATCGCTCCATTCTACAAAATTCTTTTCTACTTTTTTTTCCCTCAGCCAGGCAGAGTTACCTTCATGAGACACAATGCATCTTTCCCAAAGTGCTACCGTTTCGTAGTTCCATGTTGAAGATTTTATGTTGACAAAATCTTAGTAATTCACTACTACTAGCAAATACATACGTATGTAATAATTCGTATCAATTCATAATCATCTTATATTTTATTGTTTGAAGACGAATTAACGTTTAAATTACTTTTCTCTTGGGCAAGTAATACATATTATTCGAGTTATTTTGAACATATTATTTCTGATATTAAAATAATCATTTATTCATATTCAACTATATGTTGATAATTTTGTGCAGTATTTATTACAGATTTTAATTTTGTTAAATGAGTTTTAACGATTGGGTCACCTGTTGTTGTCATAAGAATTTTACGTTAACATTCTTTCTGTTGGCGTGTTTTTGCATGTTTATATTTATTCATATAGACACTGTAAAAATCATTTGATACAATAAATTACTAATTTAAATGAAAAAAAAAATGCAGTGTTTTTTTTCTATTCAAAGTACTGTTTTCAATACCGAGCCAAATAAAAAGTGATATTATAAAAATTTTTTGTAATATATATAAATTTCACAAAATGTAATAATTGATTTTTTGAAGTAAAAAACTTCTTTAGCACTTATTTTATAGATAGTGAATGATATCAGTATCATTCACTGTCCATTTTCGCATATACTCAGTTCGTCACGCTCCGGTATATATTAAGTTCAGTCAGCTCAAGTAGTCTAATTTTTGCATTTGAATTAAGATATCTCAAAAATTAAAAATCGGATCTGCATACTATAAAAGAGAGAAATGTTCAACAGTAAATCCTCTTTGAAATAAACTGTAATTAAAAATTGTGTTTTGACGTGACCCCGAGTTAGAGAGTTGGAAACGGAAACAAAAAATAAATAACAATAAATGTTTTGAACATTAAAATTAAAATATACCTAAATTTAAATACCATAGAGGATTCAGAAACCAATTCACAGAGGTCATATAGATATTTTTTTAATTGCATGTAAAAATAAGAAATTAAGTGTTTCTATTCGATTTTCTGTTGCACTCGATAGTGTTTCGACAAATTACTAATCTAAGTCACAGAAGTTTTATTTAAAAAAGCACCGATGCTTAATAATTGTCTTATACTGATTAACGTCCCATTGTATACGAATAAATAAATGTGTATACACAATTGTAATTGTATATATTCAAAACGTTATTACTTTATGAATATATATACTTTATATATGAATATATAACAACAAATAGTTTATAGACAATTATAATTGTATAGATTTGGTTTGATATAGATATTTTTTTTTACTTTGGGAATATAGAACAAATAATATGTATATTTTATATTATTAATCCCGTCTTGTTGATGCTTTCACTTGGTGGTTTACACACTCGAAATTTGTATAGCGAAAATTATAGCTGAAAATGGACAAGAAAATGTAAAGCTATTTTCTACTACTAGCTATTTATATCTCATCTAATCTTTGTTCATGTAGAAAAATACAAATTATATTACATTGTTCTATTTTGTGTTATTAATCTTCGTCTTTTTAATGTTTTTACTTCTATCGTGCACATACCGTAGTTTTTCTTTCCTTGAATTTCCTGAATCCTTTGCTTACAAGGATTTCTTAACTCACAATCCATATAAAAAAACTTGACTCCTAAACAGTGCAATATAAAAACGGAACACTCGAGATAGCTTTGTGTCCCAGAGGAATAGAACTTTCCCTGGTTTATGAAAGAAAAAAAATAAGGTGTGGGGTGAAGAGTTTCTTGGAGTGTTCTCAAGAGAATAAGGTCTACTGATGGAAACTGTTGAACAAAATTCAACTTACTCTTGAACTATTTGAATTTTATACTATTAATTTTTTAAAGGAGTTTTCAATTTTTTAATATAAACAATTACTTGACACTTTGAAGCAGTTAAGGGTTAGCCGAAATTGCATTTTTTCTATTTCAAGAAAGAAAAATGTAAAAGCCGAAATTTATTTAAATATTCTTAAGCTGTCTGTGGGTGGTGATAATAGATAATTTGAGGTTTTACTTTGTTTTTTCCCCGAATTCCCAGATGGTAAGCTTGCCTTTCATTCATTTTATTTTTGTAATAATATTTTAACTTAGTTTTAGTTTTTTTTTTTTTTTTTCAAATCAATAGCAGCCGTAAAAGGAAAAAAAAATTATGAAAAACGTTTAGAAATTTTAAGGGAAGAATATTTGAATAAAAAATCAAGCAAAATGTTTTTTATTGAATCGATACTATGAATAATACCGTAATGTTTTGTATTATGAGGTTCAAATGGCTTTACAAAAAAATTATAAAATTGTATTTGTATATTTAATTTCGATTAACATAAAAAAATTACTTACAAAAAAGAGCTTTGTTCTATTTCTAAATTCAAAACAAATAAATTATCTTTCTAATAAATTTTTATTATGGAGAATAGAAATTTCACTTATAAAGAGCAATAATTCAGGTAAACTTTGTAGAGAAAACTAATAGTGATAATGATAAACATTCAACTAATAGCTCATAACTATAAATAGTAAATTTACTCACGTCTAAACAAATTCCAATAAATATATTTTTCAATTATAAATTTCCTTTTTATCAATAAATATTTGAGCAGTATTTATTGTTTCTGTAATACGAATTGTTCGCTTCTTAGTAACAGTTTTTTTTTTACTATTATGAGCTATTTCAATAAAATTATAACTATAATCTAATCGTATGATCCCTAATTAAAGATATAATTGTCTTAGAATACATTGAATAACAGCCGGTTTCGCTTAATCGGGTATCACCAGGAAAATGAAAGAATGCTGTGGGATATACTTTCTTTGGTGTGATTTATGTGATCTTGTTACTTTCTGTACTGATTACGCCTGAGTTGAAAAAACCTTAGCTGCCATTACTATTTATTTTTATTGATTTAGTTACATTTTTTACGACTTTAATATAAATTCTTTTGTGTTTGCAAATTTATATTATCACCTAATAAAATATAATATATTTATGAAAAATATTAATTAGGAATTACGGAATTGAATCAGCGAAAATGTCAATTTTTTTTTTTTTTTAACTTCTAATTCCAACACGTCACATCTAATTTGTCAGTGGGGAACACCTTGTTGATCCTGAGCCATAGCTCGTATTAATCACCAAGACTAGGCAACTATTTTTAACTCGTCCTTAATTGAAAGGAGAGAACTTGAAGAAGGATACGTCTAGAAAAAAAAAAAAGCTTAAAGAAGAGGACAGCCTATAAAGATGGCATAGAAGAGAGGAAATATTTCCTGAGGTGGGAGGGGGGAGGGGGAGCTGCGCGCGTGTTAATATCGAAAGGGCCGTGGGGTAGGTTATTCACTGTAGTGCGTGTGTGTGTGTTGTGTAGTAGCTCTCTGCGCGTCAATGGGTCTATCTCTCTCGCCGTGAGTATTCTCTCTTCATATCGATCTATTTATTACATTCCATTAATCGATTATTGTTGTTTTGGTGCTCTGTATGTTTTGATAATTTTTTAATTAAGAAAATTCGATGGTTTTTTATTTATTCTATAAGCACGCATTATTAAAAGTTAGGAATGTTCACATGGCGGCATGTTATTTTACGTTACTATATGATTCGCAGTTGGTATAAAAATAATTGGTCAATATTTACTGTTTCATTTTAATTAAGTACTATACTTCAGAGTATATAGTTTAGTGCGTAGACATAATTTTATTTATCTTGTTTATTTATTTATTTTTTATTATTGATCAGTTTAATTTTAATGTCAGATCTATCTAACCTCGTGCCTGGAGTCTTGAATACCAATTTTACTGGTACAACATTATATCAAAACCTATCCAACTTTATTTACCTCAGAAATATTGATCTCTTAATAACGACGTATTTTTGTACATATTATCACTGAAATAATTTTGAATATTTTATCTATGTTTTTGTTTATTTTTGTATTTCTTTAAAGTGTTTTAATGTTTATTTTACTTCTCGGAATCTAAATATCCACGTTTACAGTATTCGTTCTTAATACGTAGATTATAGTTCATCAGACAATTCTGTGGTTTTATATTTAATCATGGATGTGCATCAATGAACGTCATTAATGTTTACATGCCGGCATGTTACGTTCCTATGAGTTTCGGAGTCCCATTCAAACGTTAAAATAATATTTCATATTAACCAATAACAATAAATTTTAACATCAGAGTATGTTGCTTAGTGCCTAGGCATATTTTTATTTCTCTGTATTATTATTCTTTTTTTCTATGGATTCATAACTATCATTATGTCAGATATCTTTAACCATGTGTCTTGAATATCAACATAATAGGAACCTAATTCATATAAAAAATTACCCAATATCAAATTACTTTCCAGAACATTTGATCTACTAATAATAACGCATTTGTTTACATAAAATCATCGAAATAATTGTAATGTATTTGTGTATTTGTTGTAATGTATTTGTATTTGTTGTAACAAATAATGCATTTGTTAATATCTTCGTTACGTCTTGGGATGTAATTATTTTCCCTTTACTTTACGTTATACGTACCTAACTCATGTATAATAGTAACTACAAAAAGTATTTATTTTTTTGTATTTATTCTACAGTAAAATTGCTTTGGTGTTTGCCATTTGGATATTTAATCTGTATATAAAACAACGTTTTATGCAAATTTTCAAACTTAGTTTATGTATGGCAGAATTTTCAATGGATATATTTCCTAAAATCGTATTATTTTTTTTTTTTATTTGTTACAATAAATTAGGCCATTTTTCACCAACCTTTTATTATTACGCATCAATTTAACGTTTCGACCATACTAAGGATCATTTTCAAAACTGTAAAATTATAATAACATTATTAGTTAATATTCAGCATTTATAAAGTGAATTTCTTATTACATTTAAATGAATTGTCCAACATTCTATGTCAAATTATTCCCGATATACTTAAATTTATATAAAAATATACATAAGGTATACACTTTAAAAAAAACCCTTACATGTACGTAATTATAACCATTAAAACTCTAACAATTAAAAACAAACGCCTATTACCTTGATGAGTCCTCCTAATATGTTCATCCTTAATGTTCTAATTAATAAGTTCAGTGAACATTACTTGTCAATTTTTATAGGTGCTTTGCCTACGTCATTTCTGGAGGGACTGACATATCGTCCTGGTGGTGACTTATATAAATTTAAGTATATCGGAAATAATTTGACATAGAATGTTGGACAATTCAATTAAATTTAATAAGAAATTCATTTTATAAATGCTGAATATTAACTAATAATGTTATTATAATTTTCCAGTTTTGAAAATGACCCTTAGTATGGTCGAAACGTTAAATTGATACGTAATAATAAAAGGTTGGTGAAAAATGGCCTAATTTATTGTAACAAATAAAAAAACTTCAAGACACCAAAGGTAGGAAAAATGAACAGAAGAAATTCGTATTATTATTTTATACGCTATGGCATTTTATGACTAAGGCACTTTTCGAATTGTCAATATTATAAAAATAGAGTTAGTTTTAATATTTATAGTAAATTTATTCAATCAACTTTGCCATCTAATAAGCTCGACTGTTGATTGTATGAATATTTATATAATTTTTTGTTTTTATATTATTAATACAATAATTTTCTGAAATGTATAGCCAAATTGTTATTAACGTCAAATGTCCGCTTCCAATCAACCAAGGTGTCTTGGTTCCTGGTTGCAACTTTCAAAACTTGGTCCAATCAACTTTCAAAACTCAATAATGCAGAATGCTCGTTGATGTTACGGTATTAAGCTTTTAATCAATTTTTATTTTTGGGATAAACAATTGTTAATACAAATAAATTAGCTTACAAATAAGCCTCTCTAAAGTGAAATAATGGTTATCTTGGATATATATGCTCTTTGTCAAGTAATTTTTTGTCGTTTGTATTCCAACGTTTGCTAATTTTAACACTTATCTCGTTTTAAATCTCTTTCTTTACATTATATATGTACATAGATTTATATATATATATATATATATATATATATATAATATATATATATATATATATATATATATATATAGAGAGAGAGAGAGAGAGAGAGAGAGAGAGAGAGAGGGAGAAGGAGAGTGAGAGTTCGATATTGCGATATTGCTTTGGAGTTTCCCCCATAACATTTCCCAACATACAATTCTCATCTTGCCTGTCATTAATACGGAGGGAGTAATTACTGCAGAAGTCGTTAAGGGTTTCAGAGCATTACTACGAAATGTCAGTGCCTGTCTTCCTTAGACGTTAATATTGTCAACAATAATTTTGTTGATGGTAGTTAATCGACTGTAATATGTATATATATAATATCTGATGAATAATCAAAACCAAGTCATTTTTATAATTTTTAATGCCTCATATTATAGAATAAATATAAGGCAATATTATAGACATCAAAAATGACATCATAATTTTATGTTATATTACAATAATCTTATATTAAAAGAATTTTGGAGTAGCTGGATGAAGCTGTTATTCAATACAGACAAGTAAAAATTATAATGTTGACATTTTATTTGTATATTTTATAATTGTATATTTATTTATTATGCATTCAATTCAATGAAAGGTTTCTAAATTTCCTACAAAACGAGAAGAACTATCAAAATCGGACCAGTTTTAGCTAAGATGAAGCCAATTTTAATTTTTACATGTTTTGTTCTCCCTCTCATATTACATTGATTTTATTTATTTCTAAATGGTATTGTCATTTGCTTATCGACCTATAAACTTTGTAATTGTAACATAGTAAATTATCCACACGAAAACACTAGTAAATTTTTATAACTAAATTAATCGGTTTCTACAATTGTTCCTTCTACCTTATAATTCACCGGTTTCTAAATTTCACCCCCGACTTTTTTTTCTCTCTCTCTCTCTCTCTCTCTCTCTCTCTCTCTCTATATATATATATATATATATATATATATATATATATATATATATATATATATATATATATATATATATATATATATATTTAGAGTTTTCTTTAATCGACCTTTGAGTATGCAATTTAAACATAACCATTTAATTGGGAATAAGGTCACTTATTAATTATTTAATAAACTACTAAATGTTCAGTTCACCTGTGTTTATTGATTTTATGATCCCGGTATTTTTCTTTTCATAAGTTAACAATGGGATCCTCTTCAAAGCTAGAACAACAAATAGCTCAATCGGTACACAATTATGCTTGCATATCTTTTTAATAACAATTATTTCAAAAATTTTACCTACTTTTATAAAAAAAGTAGATCTAAAAATATAAAAATAGATCTTCGATACCTCAGACCAGGGACACACCGACAGTCTCAGCACCCTCCACCAGCACATATATTAAGCAACTGGATATATATATATATATATATATATATATATATATATATATATATATAATATATATATATATATATATATATATATATATATATATATATATATGAGTGTATATACCAAAAATTAATTATATCTGAACGTGATGGATACAGTTGGTTAAGAAGAGAGTTAATGAAAGACAAAGAAGACCTTATGGCTAGCAGAGCGCAGAGTGCATATGGTTATCAATCCATCTCCTTTAGATGGCTCACCTGAGAACCATCTGTTAGCTGGCAAACACCTTTCCCAACGTGTGCCCATCTCATCATCCTCCTCCAGCTTAAGCATTATCTCCGCTTCGCCAAGGGAACTCTTCAATTAAGAGTGTTTTTTTTTTATATATAGAAAAAAAAGTGAATCGTTGTCGGTATATTAATATTTATAAAATGTGAGGCAAGTCTTCCTGATTTACTGTTCTCATTTCAAAAAGTTGCGTACGCAATCAGGAAAGAAAAATATTAGAAGAACTTTAAATAATGTTTGGTGTTAATCAGGGGATGTAATAAATCAGAAAAATAATTCCTGTTGCTATTTAAAACATTTTGGGAGCGATATCGTTGTACTGTGACCGCGTATATTTGTTTATATAAGACTGAAATGTTGTTGGAAAACTTCATAATACTATATCCTACTAGAATATTTATCCCATTAGGGTAAGCGCACCTGTGATGGATATAGCTAAGGAAATTCCCGTCCGTTTTGGCTTATGACGCCGTAATTATTATAGTTATAAACTTCTCCGTTAGGAATTTAGAATATGAAGGTTCTCATTTTTCTACTAAACACTTTAAAATTGAAAAAAAAAATCAATTATGCAGGTATAATCTCCATTTAAAAAAAAACAACAGCTTTTTGCATTAGTGATGGACACCCCGAAATTTAATTGTTCTATTAATGGACAGGGAATCGATACCAGTAATAGAAATAGCTCAGAAAAAATCTAAATTCTGTATTTAACTATAAAGATAAGATAACATAAATGTTCAACTTACTCTTAGCAAAACTGTTAGTAGGAAGGTATGAAACACACTGATCTCAAGAGCACTATCGAATCAACAATGATAAACATTTCAAATTTTTCTTTTGGGAACTTTGTTCATAGAGTTGTCAATAGAGGACATTGTTCTTTAATCTAGAAAAAACTAGAAACTTTCGATCAACATGGAAGCTTTTAATTTACATTTAAAGTTCAACCTGTCCAACACTGGGCCCCCTGTCCATAACTGGTGCTAGTGTTGCCCAAAATTGGTCTTGGTCTTGCGCATTGCAAGAACAAGACCAACACCGCCGATCTGTTGCAAGACCAAGACCAAGGCTAGTAAAAAAATCGATTTTTTAAATAAAAATTGAGGCCAAATAGTTAATAATACTTGACAATTTTAGTTACTATATGTAAAGAATTGGTATAACCAATATACTTTTTCATTTAACTCTTCTAGTTTTTAATTCAGACTTAGTTAGGTTTCTCCTATCTAAAAGAATACAGTAATATCTCTCTACTAATAAGCTAATAGGTAAGACTGTTGCGAAATTTTTGCGCATGACCAAGACTCGTCTCGGTCTCGCATTTGGGCAACTAACTGGTGCGTTCACCCTACATACTTTAATATATTTCTTTTTTTTTTGTTCATTCTCTACCTCGCCATTTTTGGTATACAAGAAGAGAGTTTGTTCTACAGTCACAAATAAACCTGTTGTAATCAGGGTGAGAAGATCGAGGTTCATTCCTTAGGTCCGCAACTAAATAAATTTCAACACTCACAGGCCGGATAGAACCAACGCCGCTAGACTCGAGAATGTTAAAGCGGGCAACACTTCAGCATTCTCAGTCACCATTTACCCCACGACTTAGCAGTGATAACCCACAATCTGATCGGTGATAACCCATTCTCTCCACCGAATCTCGTCAACAAACAAATTTTCAATAATACTTCGTATTCCATCATATTTCTTGGTCTAGCCTTGGAGCGGCTTATCACTCATATTTATAATTTTGTTTTGTTAAGGGATTATTTTTTTCTAAAAGTAAAGATTCTAACAAAAAACTTAAATACTCATTTCAAACGTTTTGGTACCTTTAATTCAGTTGAGTTTAGTGATTTTACTCTGCGTTTTTAAATCCATCATATTCGAAGTTATTCGTTTAACTGAAGCGCTTACATTTCGTATCCGTAAAAACATGTGGGAGGAGGGTTTTGTAATTTTTATATGTTGCTCCGTTTATAGAGATGACGATAAACTTCATTAGTGTGATTAGCATTTATATGGAAACTTTAAACGCTTAGTTATCTACTGCTACATGGGAGATTTAAGGTTTTGTTTCTAAATATTTAATAATAACCTTATAAATGCTAACTTTGATTATCGCTACTGTTGGTGCAAAAGGTGGTATGTAAAAATTGAGTTTTCATACAAACGATAATTTCATATTTTATTTATACTATTTTCCATAGTAGCAGGCTACTAATTGCAGTTGCAGACTACAAAATGTCACCTTTAACACGAATAAAAGAACATATAAAATTGTTACTAGATACCACCTTTTGCACCAACAGTAGCGTCATGTTTTTCTTATAATTATTAATCATATTTTACCATACTTTTATCATATTTGATCATACTAATCTAAACCGATGTTTTGAATTTAAGTTTCTACTATTGAAATCTGGTAGATAATAAAGTACAGACCATCGATAGTTAGTTATACTATTGATATAAATGTTTTTAGTGGTCTATTCAATAACCATAGGTAAATATAGGTAAATTTCTTCACCTATACACCACGACACGGTTCGGCGTGAAACCGAAAGTCTCCCAGATAACGACTTATCAAAAAGGAGAGAGAAGGTGATCTGTCTGCTAGGACGAAGAGATAACGATGTTGTCCCAAAGCCGCTATATCTCTGTTTGGAAGCCTCCTCGGGTCTGCTTCCAGATGTTTACCTGCCCAAGGCAACCACTGCCTCTTCAATCCGAGCATTTCCGATGGCACGTATTCTCAACCTCTTAGCGCAAAAATCGACTGTTGATTTATCGAGATATCGAACGAGGATATATCAACGCATTAGTAGTTGTGCTTAAGTGGCACCCATTCCCTCCTAGTAATGACAGTTCCAGAATACAATTAAAATTAAATAATACTTATTGGTTCCAGATCATGCAATCATGTGTTGGCTAGCCGAGGTAGGTTGATTGTGAAAATGTATATTAAGGTCTCTTCCATCTCTTTAGTTACTTATGTTACACTGTTAAGGTAGGAAGTATAATTTCCTTTTCTTAAGACTATATTTTCATTTCATATCAATATCGTTTCTTTTCGATATACCGAGATATCATACACACACACAAACCTCATCTAAGTATAATCTTAGTTTGGAAGGAAATACGGATGGAGGACATTAAATAAAACGCCGGTAGCAGAATAAAAGAGTCATTGATACAGATAATTAAAACTTGATATTAATATTAAATAATATATATAATAATAATAATATTAGGATCCATCTGAAAATTTCTATACAGTCATGAGTGCCTCAATAATAGGAAGACACCAAGTAGAAGATCAAAAACGAGATATATTGAATCAACGAAAATCTTTTAAAGTTACATGCCGAAAACTGGAATGTCGAAGATAGCCAAAGGTGGTGAAGGCTGGTTAAGGCAAAATATCTACAAGAAAGAAGAACTATTATTTTATGATATGTCTTATGTCCAGCATTTTTTTCAGATCATTTCAAACTGTTGTTTCAACAAAGTTCGTTCAAAAACTAAAATAACATATCTTGACTATTCAAAATAATTCTGGTAATTCAACAATAACTGATACGATTATTCTTTTTTCTGTTAGCTGCGAATTTTTTTTCGAATTCATTTTTTAAAAAAAAATTACTCTGAACTCATTAGCGTGATTTTATTCAATGTATCGTATTTTTTATGGCTTTATTTTCAAAAATTAAATCCTTTTTTTTATTTATTTAATAAAAATCGAAAAGTTATTGTAATTTTTTTTCAAAATTAAATCTTTTGACTTTTTTTTCTAGTCTTATCCATTTCCAGATTTTATAGTTATAAGGATCCTAACAAGATATTCATTTCTGTACAAGCAGAAGCAACAGGTTGTTGTGTAGCCTCGGTTGGCTTAGTGCTGTGCTTAACCGGACTTAACCCTAGCACTTAGACCGCCACTCAAGTTGAGGTTTTAGAGGACCGTGTTCCTTCGACTACGAAGTATAAGTCGAACCGAAACCGCGTGAGTATATTATTGATCCGAACTTGGAATACGTGGTCTATCGTGGATCTCTCGTCTCGTTATCTAGCGAGATGTCTCTGGGGCTCTCAAACTTTTAGTTTTGTAGTGTTCACGAACTTATTAGGACCAAGGCGGGTGGCAGGACATTTATTATTATTATTATTGGGTAGAAATGAAATGTCTATCTCGAGTTTTCTCAGAAGAAGAAAATCCCTTTAAGTGGAAAGCTCTCTCGGAGCGAAATTATTGGAAAATTGATAAGAGATATAGTCGCTCGCTGAGTCTCAGTCACTCACAGTTGCTATTTAAATTTGTTCTACTTAGATTTCTCGTTCTAATATTTAGATATATTTTAATTTTCAATATGTATCAAAAAATAAAAATAAAATAAGCTGACCGTTATCAGAACTGTGTGTAACAAAGAGTGGTGAAAATAAACCTTATTTCTAATATTAATTCTTAAAATATGTTCTTATGTGTACATATACTCTAAGCTACTGCAATGTTTATTTTGTTTTTTATTAAATTTAATTGCTTTCTGTATAGCATATAATACTCCTGTAAGGCAGGAGTCCCCCCCCCAACTTTTTCCTTCATGAGGGCACATTTATAGGTTAAAAGTCTAATGGTGTGCACCAATTTGTTTTACTTGATTTTTTGTTGTTTGGTATTGTTAATAATCATAAAAAAGAATAATTTTCATGTATTAATTTTGTATTAAGCAACCATAAAAGTTTAATATCTTTTAATCTGCAAATTTCTTTGAAACGAGCAACTTTATTGGCAGTTTTACAGCGTCCCACCACATATCCAATCAGGACAGCAGTTTTCTTTGCCAAAGCCTACATAATCGTCGTTGTGGGCTGTAGAGATTCTTGTGCGTGAGGATTCATATTGTACGTCATTCTTTGGTGAATTTTATTGTATTTTTCTTTTACAGTGTCTAAAATTGTTGGTATGTTTTGTCTTTAAGTAATATATCATTTGCGATATAAAACGGTGCATCAACTATGCTTCGCAACACTTTTGACTGGAATGACAGAATTTTTTTAATGCTAGAGATTTTAGAAGAACCCCACAGTTCTATGCTCCAAATTAGTTTAAGTTAAACTTTATAAAGGGCTTATATGTTAACATTTAACATATAAAAAGTATTGCCTATATTCGTATATGAAATAAATAATTATTGTAAAATTTTATAAAAATGTAAATGCTAAAGATAATATAATATTTGTAATACATATAATATTTTATTTTATATATCTCATGTTCATATTACAATGCACTTTAAATCGGTGCTTCATAATTTGCCAACATTTATTATAATATAATAATCTGTAAAATACAATAAAATACGAGCATATGATCTTCTAACCATTGATTAGGTACATTGAATATAAAATTACTAGCTTTTTAATTTAGTTATCGTTCTTAAATAAATTAAATGGATAAAAATGATGAAAATTGTTTGGAAAATATTGTTAAAAACTATCATAGCAATAATGGCTATTTTCAAGGAAATATGACCATATTCAATTAATCACTTATTGGATATTTTATTTTTAAAAAACTCGAGAAACTGGAACATTGCGGAATACAGTTACCGTTTATCATGGTGATGGCTGTTAAAGGTTACAGATGGCACAGATGATATCACGCAGGCACTGGTTTTTAGGATTTTTACGTTATTTTTATTATAATAACATAAAAGGAATATTTAAGATAATAATAAATTAATGCTTCAGTTTTATTATAATATATATAATTCCCTGTCCAACATAATCCCGGGATCGGGGGGAAGAGTTTGTTAACATGTCGGCGGCATGGATATGTTGAGGCCAAAAACCGTCGTAATGGAGTAAAATATTCTTAAAAAGTATTAGCTATCGAGTATATTTATTTCCATTAATACGATACTGTTTTTATCAGAAATGTTGATTGTATTAATCCTTTTCGATAATATTTGGGCATCAACTTTTTCGATTAAAAAATGAGAGAAATAACCTGTTTTTCAAGTTCTTGCAATATTTATAGTTCTTTTAGGAAGTTATTAATGTGAGCATTCCTAGTCATCAACATAACTATAGAGAAATTATTTTGAAAATAATTTATGCTATATTTCTTTTTTTTTTAATTAAGAGTGTGAGCTCTATTAATGACTGATTATAATAATTTAATTTTATATATTGTGGGTAAATAATTGTATTGTTAAATTTTATTACATTTGACTTAGTTAGTTTACTTTTTTTTAGTTCTTTTATTTGCGATTTACAGCAAATGGATGATAATTTAACGGACGTTGCTAAAAATCAAAACGTTTAGACAGCATTACTGGAAAACTTTGTTGAACTCATTAAGATGTGAGCTCGATTTCATGGCTTTCAAAAATATAATTATTCTCCACACAAAAGCGATGAGAAATCTGGATCTAAAAAAAAACAATAATAAGTATCTTATAGCTGGATTCAATCATAACAGAATTTCTCTTTTTGATTCGTTTCGCATAATTTAAAAAAAAATAATAGGATACTCTTAAAATAGGTTGGTGAGGTGATATGCATTAATCAATATATTCGTTAATGTATATATCAAAACACCATAAAAAAATCTACGAAAAATTGTTAATGTACCTTACAGTATTTCAAATAACATTATACATAACGACTTAAACATACCAACAGTAAAATTCTTCTATTACTACGAATATACTGAATTTAATTTGTCTACTAAAATCACTTCAGTCCGCTAGTTTTTTCAATCTTCAGCTCTCTGTTCCCTGCTAAAAATAAAATGGTTAAGAGAGCTTACTCCTTCAATAATAATAAAATCTATCAAGCAAAGCCGCAGATAATAATGAAATAAAAAAATTAAAAATTTTTTTTTTTAAATAAATATCAAAGCACTCCTGCAGTTGTAAAGTTTATTGGGCAAAATTGAAATGTTTTCACAAGTACTGCCCAAGGACGTGGTATTATCGCACATCAGTAGAATGTCATAAATGATAATAAGTGTCTCAAACAACAACAGGGAGATAAATATTAAACATATTATAACGAGATCATTTTACATAACTGTTGACTAGGTCGGCCAATCCATCGCGAAATCTCGCGCGGGCCTCGGCCCAGGGGACAGCTGCCCTTGAAGAAGGTATAAATAACTACCGAAACGTTCCTCACATGTTCCTCCAGCCTCAGGTTCATTTTCAAGCCCTTTTCCTTTTAAAATATGTTAAGAAAAGTGTTTTTTTTAAAAAATTCTTGAAAAAAACGGTTTTTTTTTATTTCCTTGTTCCCCCCCCCCCCCCCCCCCCCATATAAAGGGACTTTTTAATCGGCCCCCCCATATATTTTCAATCCGTCCGCCCTCCCTCTCGGGTGAAGGTCCCCTAAGACGCCCCCCTTACCTTTCATTACAATACTGAGAAATTTCAAAAAACATTGACAAAAAACTTATATATTATTTGAAATTTGGTGGGCCGGGAAACAGTTTGTTTTTGAGGCCAATTTTGGAAAAAGCTTTTTTTTTGGGAAATTAGAAAAAAGCGAATGGGGCCCACAGGAAATGGCACGTTTGCCCCCCTTTTGCCGCATTAAAACATTTCATCCATCAGCACTCCACTCAATTTTCTTTTTACAAATGACTTTTGCCCATTCACACGGACGAATTTGGAACATACATACAATGAAACAAAAACCCCGAATCAATGCCAATAAATGGGCCACCAATGCCCTAAAATTCAACTCATTAATAGGAACTTTAATTTTTTTTTTTTGCAAGATTGAATTCGGGGTTTTTTTTTTGGAAAGAAATTTTTTTCTTTATAATCCCAAAATTAAACCGGAAAAACGGTATTTTTTTAATTATAAATTTTTTGGTTTTTTTAAAATTCAAACAACCCACGAATCATTATTTATTTTTTCCCCCCGCAAAGAATCCAAATTCAACGAATAAACAACCATAGATTCCTTATTAGCAAGACAAACTCTTTTTTTTTTTTTATTACCCTCCTACCACTAGGAAAGTAAAAATTTTTCTTTTTGTTTTTCCCCGAAAATGTTTTTTTATTTGTCCCCAATTTTTTTTTTTTCAAAGGAATATCCCATATACACACACCAAAAAACAAAGCCCCCCCCTCCTCACTGGAGTCCCCCCCCCTGAAAACAAAATGGTAAACTATTTTGCCATTACGTATGCTTCCTGGTATGCCCAATGGAAATTTATATCACAAGGATTAAGAAATCCTCCGCAACAAAACCCCAAGACCACTACAAACACGTCCAAAATCGCGATACCACTTTGATTCTTATCTTTGGCAAAATCTCATCTAATCACCCAATGGTAAAAATTTTCGACAAAAAAAACTTTTTTTTTATAAAAAGCCCCTGGAGTTTTTTGTTTTAAAGAATACCCTTCCCCCAATTCAGGATAGTACCACGCACCGATCAATACGTTTTTTTAACTTATTTATATTTTTAAAACCAATTTAACTCGCACACAACCTACCCCTGTTTTTTTTTTTTTTTCCAATTTCCGCCCGTACAATTTGGTATATTTTTTTTTACCTCAAGAAAAAATAACCCATTTCAATTTTTTTTTTAATATATATTTAAAGTTTTTTTTTAATTTTACGAAAATTGGTACCAAAGTCCTATGTGCGGACACACCAGATATGTTTTTTTTTAATTTTTTTTATTTCAAATCGATAATGCTTAAAAATCAAGTTAAAATAAATCTCGAGCTTAGGTAATAAAATAAGAGAAATATTTCTAGTAATATATCAAGTTCTCATTTCAATATGAACAATGTAGAATGGTAATGGTGAATTCGCATCGGACTTTTTCCCTCTGTCACACGTCCAACTCCTTTTCTTCTCTCGCCATCGATATAAGTTGTCATCAGATAAATCAAAAGTTGTAACAATAGGTCACGTGTAATTTGATCAGATGAGACGTTATATTCTGGCATTGTGACGGCGAACAAAGAGCAGTTGGCAAGACTGGTCCGGACGCTGAATCCGATTGAAAAATATCGATCCGTTTAATGACGACTTCTGTTGGACAGCCTGTAATCTATTGCCGTATTATTGATCTCCTGAAGTTCCTCTCTCTCTCATCGCTCTTCCCTTTCTCTCTAAGAAAATAAATTCCCAGTGAATGAATAAAAAGTAAACAGATGAAGAATAATATATATAATACTATTTTACTGCCTATAGTAAATTTTTCCAAGTACGAATTACTTATCTAATGACGTAATAAAGACCTAAATTTTATAACCGAGAATGAAATGCTTTGATATTCAAAATATAATAAAAAATACTTATTTAATCTATTAGATGGTTCGGATATATCTTAACTATCCCAGTTAGTCCCTTGTTTATAAAATTATTTAGCAACTTTGTAGGTCATTGGAATCGTTAGCCTTTTTGAAATAGTTATAATAAATAAATAAATCGTTATAAACAATAAATTGTAGTCAATTATAAATTTGTATTTGTACTCATTGATTTCAAATTTTAAGTAAAAGAAGATGTTCCAATCCACGATAATTTCTTCAATTTATGTCGATGTGCTACAACATTTTTATTTAAAGGAACATGTTTAATATTTATGGAATAATTTATATATTGCAGTATTACTAATTGTTACTTGTATCATTGGTTTTAATACGTTTGTTTATGTAATTATAGTATAAAAAAAACCTCTTGAATATAGTGTAAACTTCGAAACGTCGATTCATCTCATGAAAATATATTTACAATTATTAAAAGGAAATTAAGACTTTTTACCCTAAGTTAATCTCTAAATTAAATTAAAATAGAAGTACTTATTCTAAAACATTTATTTGACTTAACTTTTGTATTTAAGAAGAAGTTGGAATACAAATGTATAATTCATTAGCTTTGCTACGATTTCAGAAAAGCTTGTTGTTCCATTGATCGCCTATGTCGTACAATATTTTGATAAAAAAAGAGAATACCAGACTAGTGAAGGTAGGCCCGAAACGTTTAATAGCGTTAACATATTTATTGTTAAACATAAAATTACCCAATCCTCATGCTTTCTACAATTTTGTTTCTGATTGTGGCATTAGGAAATAAATTCATACCTGAAAAGTTACTCTTGGCAATAAAATAATCTTAAATAGCTAAACTAAAGATTTGGTACAGTTTGATTGAAATTATGCTGCTGCTAAATTAAATTAATTAATTGTAAATGCTACTATATAATTAACTTAAATAAAAATGATCAAATTTACTCGGTGGAAAAAACTTTTATTTCGTTTTTAACAGTCAGAAATTATGAGCATTAATGAAGAGATTTTGATATTTAATGGGAGAACAGAAACGTGTTATATCCTCCAGTTTTATGAAGCTCGTAAGTCAAATAATAATAATTTTGCTTCCTCACTACCGAAGGTAGGGAAGCATTGTATTCGTGCGAGAGGTTAAACAATATTTTATGCTCAGAATCGAAAATTTCCACTCGCGTTTTACGTTTCAGACATCAAGGATCAAATTTGGTTCGGTGTCTGTCTGTAGTACCGTTCATTCAACTTTCATGAAGTTGTTAGGGATTGTGCGGGTTGGTGCCTAGATGGTCCCATATAAATTTTATTAAATTCCGTCCAACACTTCCGCTTGCACACGCGTAAATGTGTTTTCATAGATATGCGAATATTTCAGGAACGTCTCGTTCGATTTAGCTAAAAGCTGTAAGAAAGGTTGGTTTTGGTAAAATAATGATTCTGTATCGATTTTATCGACGCGTTTTCCTTGAGGCGTCTATATCTCTGAAACCGTACGTTCGATGTGGCTCAAATTTGGAGGAATGTTAGGGATTAGTTAACAGATAATTGGGTCAGTATCAATGTCTTTTAATTCTATCCGCTACTCTTTAAAAAAAGACTTTCTCTTTCTGATCAGTAAACGTTCAATTTGACCCAAACTTTAAAAAGAATTTGGAGAATGTTCAGAAATTATCTAGTACCAATTTCATTGAATTACATTTAATATTTAAAATTAATATAAATAACTATTAATAATATAAAGGCTTTGGAATCACATGTAATGGGGGTTAGGTTAATACGATATTTTTATGAGGTTATATCATTTTAGGTTTCATTCAAAAAGTTAATTTATACTATTGTTTGGTCGATTCCAAAATTTACTCGCATGAAACTTACTGCTTTGACTTAGATTTTATGTAATTTTCAATAAATTGTAAGTAATTGTTATTTTATTTAGTTATTAAAAAAAAAGTCTCATTTGTGATCTTGTTTTGATTCTGTTGAAATTTAACCAGCACGTCGTGGTCTCGAATTCCTTCTTAATCATCAAAGTTGTGTGAACATTAATCATATTTTTATATTCCAGCTTAAATTAGTTATGTTCTAATGCAAACAAAAAAATGAGATTTTCCAATGGATTTTTTGTTCCATCCATTTCACTAGTGAATACATACCTCTAAGTATATATCGCTACTGTTAGTGTAAAATGTCGTATATAACAATTTTCCATTGTTATTCTATTTGTGCTAAAGGTGTTATGCAACTGATATAGGCACTATAGAAAATAAAATATAAAATTACTCTAATGAATCAGATAGAAATAATTAGTTTTATGCTCTCCTATAAAACACTCAATTTTTACTCCTACTTTTTGCACTTTTTGTGATTTACATCTTCAGTATGTACTGAGATTTGTTTTCTTTAATCGCGATTCATCAAATACGCGATTTCGAAATGTAGAATTCTTCCGCATTTTAGTATTAGCTGATGAACTAGATTGATGGATATCAAACCCGCAAATGCTAAGGAATCACTGTATTTCTGCAAATGACTGTTTCCGGATAATATATTCTTCTACGAAAAATTATAGATTTTGAAATATAGAGTTCAGCCAATGAAAACGGTGAGGAAGCTATTCTGAACTTGTTTAGTTGATGTTTTTTTACAGCTAACCTTGGCTTTCGCTGAAGTTTTTCTGTATAGTAATATTTTTTTAATTGGTAAAATATATATATATAGGATTTTGAGGTGTTGATAAAAATAACGAAATTGACATATATTGTGCAATCTTCTTCATTATTTTTATTTTTGGCTTTGTGAATCATTAATTAATTAATATTTGATATTAAATAAACAAAAATTATATCATTAAAGAAAATGCTCAACTATGATAAAGGGCGTTTATCTGTAGTAAATAAAATACTTTAAAGGCAGAAATTGTAAATTAATTAATAATGAACTTTTAATTTTCGTTTTCTCCATTTTTTATTAAAATGAACTTAAAACTGTTTATATATATATATATATATATATATATATATATATATATATATATATATATATATATATATATATTTTTTTTTTTATTTCTAATTTTCACAGATTTTTTAAATTCATTTTCCCGTAGTATATCAATGGTTCTTGATAAAACTAATTTTGGATAAAAGCCAGAACTTTTGTTTACAAGTTGCAATGATATCAGATTTATTAATAGGATGTAATATCTGAATTCCCTACAGCTGGAAATTATGAGCTCACTAGAATATTAAAAATTCTTTATTTATTTATTTTTTCTATTTTCTCATGTTCTACATTCTCGAGATTTAAATAATCGGATTAAAATATATTTATGTTTATTCGTAAGTATGTAAATATTCGTAAGTTTGTATATAAGATTACATTTGATCAAATAGACGTACTGTATTTACTTCCCGCTATCAAATTGATCTTTTTACGGTTTAGCCAGGACGACACGTTGTTATGTTATTCTCGCCTGTTTTTACGTGAAACCTTTCTGACAGTTTATTTATAGGACTGCAGGCTGTCTGTAAGCCCGCCGTTGTCTAAGGTTTTAAAAGGAATATCTTGCATGGAACAAAAATTATTTTAGAAATTCTGAGCTTCTTTTCTTCAAGAAAATATATTCGTATTTCAACAAAATTATCTTGGTTTTTTTTTTTCAATACATTTTAATAGAATACTTCTATCTGCCCTACGTTATTTTCGAAGTCTTCTGATTTTAGTTTCTATATTCCCAATTAATACAAAAACATATGGTTCAAATACATATTCAATATGACTGCTCGTAAATATAAATAACCAAATACAGTTCATTCATATTTCATTGAGTTTCATATATTTTGAAACTTTTAACAAATCTGTCAGTAGTAAAAATATACTAATATTATTTTCGGACAAAATCATTAACAAATTAACTAGTCAGTTTTATACTCTTCTATATTATTATAAGTAACATATAATTTAAATTATGATTAAATTTACATTTTTGATGCGAGATATTAATATGAGATATCTTAAAGAATTTTTTTAATATTATTTTTTGTTAATTAGTAAAAAAATGCCTTAATTGCACGACTTATGAGTTGAAGTCTGCTATTATCTCACTCCCTTCCCCGAAAACCTTTTTTTTCTGATTCACACTCTGCATACGTCAAGAAAAAAATAAGCTATCCCTTTGATAATAATGGATAAGCCTACAAAATAATAGTTTAAAAAAAATTGTACAGCAAGGAGCAAAAAAATAAATAAAATGAGAATAAGGTAGGGACTAAATGAGACAGGCGGACAGAACATGGAGGCTGGTCCTGACGCGTAGTATAGTTGTCCAGGCAACCCAACACGATCGATATTTCTTCCGAAAGCATGGCTTCACTTCCCCAGCTTTTTCTGCCCTAACCTAACAGACGCTTTCTCGTCATTTCATCCTTAATCGGGATAAATTGGTACTCTAAATATATATGTATATATACTAATATATATATATATATATATATATATATATATATATATATATATATATGTGTGTATGTGTGTGTGTGTGTGTGTGTGTGTGTGTGTGTGTGTGTATTTACAGTATAAATTAATTTCCATCATCAACTATTCATAGATAATAAATCGCTTGGCATATATAAAACATAATCTATTCTTTTAAAAAATAAAGTAGAATAGCCGCTAATGTATTTTTAAACTGATTTATGAATTATGAATATGTTGTGAGAAGTCATATTTTTTGTTGAATGATTCGTTTTAATAGGTAAATTTGGTTTATTACATATGTTTTTGTTTAACTGGCATATTTTTTGTTATTTTCTGAAAAAAATATAGTTGAACACAATACTTGCTATCAATTCAAACAATATAATAAAAGTAATTTTTTAATTTAATTAATTTAAAATTTATGCTTGAAAAAAATTATCATGATGAAAAAAATAAATTATTTGAATACCTTTCACGCACATCAACTTTGCAACATTGCATGTATTTGAGTAACGTATGATGGGTTCCACCCTTGTGGTTGGTTTCCTTATTGACTCCTGACTAATGACTTGACATGTTCTGTTTCAGATAAAGAAGCAGGGAGGATTAATGGAGAGGAGGAAGCGAGTGGGAGGATGAGCGATGGAGGAGGCGAAGGAGGAGGGGGCTACGGCGGGGGTTTTCCTTCGCCGACCCCCTCCTCGACGGTCCCGGACGGCACCGACCCCAAGTCCGGGCTGCCGCCCTTCTCGTCCTTCCAGGATGAGACGCCCAGGAACACCGACGGCGAAGCTCTCCAGACGTCCAGGCTCCTCGACATCTCCTCCTGGGACTACTACGGTGAGGGGCTCAGTGGCAGGTTCCTGGACCGAGGGGACGGCTTCCCAATGCTCCTACCCCAACCACAGTACCGCCCTTGGGAGAGCAAGGACCAGGATTACCCCGGCTCTCCGGCCAACAAACTCCCGTCCTTCCAATCCCAGTTCACCGCTTTCCCTCAAGATCAGAATGGTGACGGAACCGTCCTCACCACTCTGACCCCTGCACCAAGTTCTCCCAACTCCGGCCTACCGAGCTTCCACACGTTGTCCACAGTGCCCCCACGGGGGTATCCCCTGGTGCCGGCCCCGGTCCAGGCTCGGGAGATACCCAGCATACAGCAACAGCTCCTGGACGAGAGGCACATTCACCTCTTCCAGGGGCCGCAGCAGTATCACCAGCTGGGGTCTTACCAACCTCAGCAACAGACCACCCTCCTCACCGTTGTAAAGACTGAGCCCCTCATCGTGACCCAACTCCAGCCAAGCTATGAGCACCACGAGCTCAAGATGGAGGACAGCGGGTCACCAAGAGGTTACCTCGACTCGAGGAAGAAGGAAAGGAGGAAATTCAGAGCCGCTAGCCTGGAGAGTTCGAACGAGAGCGACGGAGTGGGTAGTTCGAGCGTCGAAAGTTCAGGACAAGTAGCGGCAATCTCTAGCACGGCGGGATTCAAGAGCCCACTCGCCTGCCATCAGAACCCCAACATGCACCCGGAGGACGATCTCCACGACTTGACTGATAAACCGGCCAAGAAAAAACGCAAACGGTGTGGTGAGTGCATCGGGTGTCAGCGAAAAGACAATTGTGGGGATTGCGCACCATGTAGGAACGACAAGAGCCATCAGATATGCAAGATGCGGCGCTGTGAAAAATTAACCGAAAAAAAGGTAAGATGTCTTTCTCTGTTTTATATTCTCTGTGTAGATGTAGTTTATTGTGTTTGTTTTTAAAAAGTATTTGTAGATGATGGTTAATTCTTTAAAATGGTAGCTAGCTCCTGTAATATATATACACTGATGAGGACTGTAATCCTCGAGCCGACAGAGGGTGTACAGGATGTACTGTCCCAATTTTTTGCTTCCGTTCCGAGTAGACTGGGCCTAAAGGATTCTCCACGGTAGTAAAGGAAACAGCCGCCAGGCATCGCATCAGTATAAGACGGCTCATATATTATTTGGCCCATGCAGCTTCCTAAGTCTGATTCACCCGCTCTGAGTCATTACGAGATCAATTCCACTTCACATTCCGCCAGTCATTCTCGACTAACGACCCTCGCTACCTAACGATAATATTTTTAATTTCCAATATGACCTCACTATTCAGAATATTTTCCAGTTTAGGTTTTTCATTGTTAACTATACCAGATCATTCCATTATCGGTACCAATAGTAGTGATGTACAGAGGATGGACTACAAAATGAGCGAGGACACAAAAAAGTGTTATCTTATCTGATATGTCTTCCACACTGAACTGCTATTGTAGAGTTCGATTGAACACACTGACTATTTTATTCCAATCATGTCAAAGCTCACTTAAAAACGTAATGTTATTCGAAAAATACGTTAATTTATTTTCTTCACTTTTCACTTGATAACTTCCTTTACAATTTATATTATTCTTCCCTTAACTTAAAACTAGGTCTCTTCATTAATTATTGTCAAGCTTAAGTTAAATTCAACTTTGATTCTGTGAATGAAATGTTCATTCTCTAAACAATATCTCAGAATTTCATGAGTAATTATTTGCTGGTCAAAATACAAGTACAAAATGGTCAAGTATTTGCCTTTTACTAAACGTACTAAAATGATGAGATTATTTAATTTATTCAACTTCACATAATATTATAATATATATTTTCCATTGAGGCTATATTCGCTACACAGCCTCAGAGCGAAATTTCCTGTAAAGCGGAGTTGTTCCGTAATAAATTCGTTATCTGGCGTTGGTTTTGAATGGTTGTGCTATTTCAATGTTATCTCTACTTTTCGGGTTGCGAACTACGCTATCCGCACTTATTCTACGCGTATTTCTTGTCACTTGTATCCCAGAAATTTAATACAGTTTCAAGAGGAAATGATGTTTGTAATTTTTTTTTTGGTAATCTTTTGAATATTTTTACTGACTCTATAACAACGGAAAGGTTAATTAAACGGCGTGAAGTTAATCATCCAACTGTTGGGTGGGGGGAGGGTGGATCTTTGCTCTATTTGGTAATGTTGACATTGGCCCCAAACGGCACAACCTTTTCACTTATTTTTATTCACTTTATTGTTATAAATGAAAAAACGATAAAACATCGAAAAAATCTTTAGCATCAATGGTTACTAATTATTAAAAATAATAATGATGATTTCATTAAGTTGTCAATGTTAAAATATGAACTATTTCATAATATATAAACATGAACTTAAAATGGTAGCTGAGTAGCTCTGAGTGTAAGGCACTGTGCTCCAATTCTTCAGGCTCCTGGTTTGAATAATTTATTCTGCAACATCAGCTGTGGATCGACCCTGGGGTTAGGATACTGTCATTGGACACACCCTACCTCTTTATAGTGGCTCTCTCGGTCAAATCACCTCCTTGCACAACCGCTGATCAAGAAACAATACTTTCTTACAAATTATTGAACCTCCAGATTTTCCTTCAGCATCTTCATGTGTTTTAGGGATATCTTTTTTTTTTTAGATTTTGGTTTTTCGTTAGGTTAAGAATGTTGTTTAATACATTGCGGGAATAGAAATATTTAAATTCTTGTTATATATCTGCTTCTTAGTGGCGTTGGTCACATTAACATCATTTTCGAAAAGGGGATTACTTTGACAATATCAATACTGACGATTGTTTAAAAAGAAGAAAATCTTTTTATATTATTAATATACTTATATATTTTAATTAGTAACTAATATGAATAGTTATTTTTATTCCTCACCATCCTGTTTGAAGGCAATATCCTTCTACGCCGGGACTCTTATCAACTTCCGCCCCGGACGTTGCTCTTCTGGTGCCGTACTCGATTAATTCGCAAGAGTGGGTGGTGATCCGGCTTGTGCGCAAAATGTTTGTCCAGCTTGCGCATGTAACGAAGCGACTTGCTCCGCAACCAGCGACAGATGAACAAACCCGGAGACGCCAAATAAGAGACGCTCTAAGTCGCTGTTGACACAGCCCTGTCTACACACAGCCTTCTCGTTAGTAGCCGGCATTATCCGACCAAACAGCAATCCTCGTCCCTTCTTCAATTATGCGATCCGGCATATACTTAATACGATTTGCCAAATTGCACATGTTTGAGAAATTTATATTTAAATAACAAAGCGCGCTTTCATCATTCTCTTTACTTACATCATCAACATGGCTTATATCTCGTGGAATACAATCATTCGTGTTAAGTATTATATGTTAGTAATTTTTGAAAATAATATTAAAATGTAACACAGTCACAGAAAAAGCACCAAACTGTAACAAATCACATCATTAAAATTATTTGTAGGTTGGAGATGTGAAAATAATAAAAAAAATGATGATTAAATATTGTCCTATTTTTTTTTTTTTTATTTGTACAAATGCTTTTTTCTTTATACATATGATCTTTACCTCTACGGATTTTACTTAAAATTTTAATTAGAAAAAAATTTACGTAATCAAATGCTATCCTCAGGCGGTTCTCAGTATACCAAAAAAAGATTTGAAAAATATGTATTTGATTACTAATGGTTGATTCAGGGTTGGGTATATATACTGATGAAAGTCATATGATTGCTTGCCGGGAAATACAATACATTGGTGGTACATAGATCATTATTTATTTAACTTGGACATGAATATGTTATATTCAAAACTAATATTGAATATAAATAATATTGAACTTAAAAATTTATAGAAATTTATTGATAATGTAAATATAATATTGATATTATTTAAAAAATACAATTGAAGGGAGCATTATTTATTTATTTATGTATTTTTTTACTCTACAGGAAAATATTTAAATGTCTAAAAGCTAATTAAAAGAACTAATTTTAACTATTTTGGAATTTAATATAGTTCATTTATCTTTTTACACCGTTTTTTATCTTAAAAAGTCCTAACATACATAGTTCAATATAATTTATTTTTTGTGTTTCGAAATTCTCTACTGTCTGATTTTGTTTTCATTAATCTGCATTTGTTTTATAATTTTTATAATCTACCTATATTATATTTTATAATGATATAAAATTATAAATATAATATATAAAGTGCAAATAACTGCAGTGAATTATTGGCGTATCACTGACCTAGCCTACATCGTACTATAAAGCGAACAGCTATCTCCAGCTTTCAGGCCCTTCAGGGTTCCTGGAAGAATGTAAATGCCTGGATAAGACCCGGGAGGGTTGATCCCAAGGGCAAAGGACTGCTCTTTAACAGTTACCCAAACCCTTCTCAAATATTTAAGCACTTTTCGTCAAAACACTGTCGGCTTAAATCTAGCTAATTATCTTATTACGATTTAGACTAATTTTTTGGTATTTACATTCATACGTAAACAAGTAATTTTTTGGTTCAAAGGATTCCAATTAATGTATATAAAATACTTTAAAAAAAAAATCTTAATATTTGATTTGGAATCTTTCTCAATTTATATATATTATTATTTTTTTTATTTGATCACATTAAAAATTCACAAACTTAAAAGTATTACTTATTCTTTAAATCATTTTTGGCTAAGAGTCACTGAAAAAAATCCGTATCTGTACTATCCATTTATTTCCGACGTTTCGGTTTCATGAGCCTTTTCTCAGGTATCATATGTAAAATTTATAATTAGTCATAGATCATTAAAATATTTCAACACATCAATTGTTTACTTAATATATATACATTGTCATCATTCTTAATTTATATAATGTAATACAGTATATAATATAATTACTTTAAAAAAGTTTAGTTCATATATATTTTATAACATTTTAGAACACCTTTAAAATATTTTTATCATTTTTAAACAATAACTTCTTTCTAATTACTGTATTCAGGTAATTTCGTTGATATTACTATAATTGTATATAACTTATTATTATATAATAACTACAAATTTGTTTCTAAAAAGAATATAGTTATTTTGATCATAAATATGTCCTGGGTTGACCAAAAATAATTTAAAGAATAAATAATTAAATGCCACCAAACATTAAAAAAATAATTTTTAATATTATTATTTTTTTAATACGACTTGAAAAATAAAATGATTACTTTCCTCCTCATCTAGCCACTTATTGATTATAAAAAAAAATAATCGTACTTTTGTTTTCTAACATTAATTATCTATTAATGTAATTAAGTTATTTATACTACCCAGATAACTTTTGTTCAATTCTTTTAACTGGTTCGCTTGGGCCTAAAATGTATATTATTATTTCTAATACTGAGATCTTTCATTAATAGTTTTAATATAAAGTAATTTGCAAGTAAGTTTTAATAAACAATGACACCATTTAATATTTTTATTATTGTCAGATTATTTTTCATACATCTTACTTTTCAATTGACTGGCTTGAATGTTTTGATTAGATAGGATAATTTAACCATTTATGAATTACGAAGTTGATTGCACCAGCTCAATGTTAACGAACGTAAACAAACGGTTGCAAAGCTGGCGAATCCGGCCCGGAGGACCACGTGCGAAGACGGCAGCGCCCCCTCCCGCGGGGAATAGAAATTTGTAAATATGGCGGTGGGGGTCAGTGGATGCTGCCATGAGATGCCGTCTTAGTGTGATCAATACTACGCTCTGAGTCATAGCTCCCACCCCCACAGCATCCCTCTCTCCGCTGCCCGGCCAAAAATCGAATTTCCTTCATGTCTGTTTACGTGCTTAATATTCCGAGGGTCCTTCGTTAGCTACCAATTAGGTACTGCAAACAAGACGTTTACTTTTCTCTGTTAGAGTTTTTTTTTTCGTTTATCTCTCTTCCTATTTTTCTCACATCCCATTTGTATTATTTTTATCCATATATTTTTCCTAAGACTTTTAATATTTTATTTTATTATTATTTTTTTGTGTGTAATAATCTCTTAGTTTTATTGCTTTCTAATATGGACCTTAAAATATATTTTTTTGTTTATTGATTATTTACGGCCGCGTTTACAGATTGATATTACGTTATAACTATATATATATTATATGAAGTCATTAATATTAACATTATTTAATTAAACATTAGTTCAATTAAGATTTAATATTATATTATTTTATTATAATTATGTGCTAATTGCCTTTTATTATATACAATCCGCGAATTTCTGCTGCACTAACGTTTTAAATTTAAAAATTAAATAATTTATAAATGTCGAAATGTGTCTTGTTTTGAAATAAAGGAAGGATTTTATCTTTTAAAAAGTGTCTAAATTTCTTTATGAAGCTGAACTTTTTTTTTTATGCAAAGAGTTAACAAAATATTACAAACTTGTTTAAATTTTATTTATAAATAAACTCTTTATTTATAAATAAAAGGATGTCTTTTTGATTCTAGATATCCTTTATTTGATTGTGCTTGTTCTTTTTCATTAATATTAATATTTAAAAAAAATAGTTTATAGTCTTGACGTTTCATCATTAATTATTTTCTCCTCACTACTTGCCCGTATATGTGATACGATAACGAATTTATTATTTACTATTAATTTTATGCTTTGAGGTCACTTTGTCCCTCTTCCTCTGTATATAATTTTCTCATGGTCTATATGCTGAGAATGGGTATAAAGTATCTCCGAAACTAACAAATAATAGTTATAATTTCAACGCTATAAATTAATTTAATATAAATGGTTTATTATATTACACTTATTGGCGGCCAGAAATGATTTTTAAAAATTAAGAGCTATTAATTAGGTGTTTTTTTTTTCAAGAAACTTACAAAGAATGACCATTTCGGGATGATTATAAACCTGAATGATATTAATCCTTTGCTATTAGGAAATCGTAAAGTAAGCTGCCATTTGTCGACACACGGCCAGAGGCCCTTTAGGAGAAGAGGCGGGTGTAAATGTGTAAGCGAGCCGAGTTAGGAAGGGCCAGTTAGGGCTTTATAGCTCGGGTCCCTATTGCACTCCATTCAGGGGTTAACTTCCCACCTCGGAGCTGCTAGTTATATAGATAGTTAGCCGAGAACTAGGCTTGTAACCTTTAACCGGTGAAGATAAACGAGTCAAACATATTAGTAAATATTATGGACCTCGTGTCCTATTAACAATGAAATCTTTTTTTTTTTATTTATAATTTTATTGAAATTTACAACTGTATTACATTAAAAATACAACAGGTATATGTGACATTGGTAACATGATATGTAAAATATGAAGAGAAACTACCCATTGGTAGAACTCAAATTAAAGTTCTATATTAGAAGATCCCGAGGCCATCTTCTTTTCAGACGCCTCGGAGGGTTATCAGAGATAGAGGAGGAAGCAATGTTTGAAACAAGAGGGTTCGGATGGTTCTGCAGTTTGTTATGGAAGGATAGGTATCTGGATTGGGCCAAATCGGAAACATATGGAACATTAAGGTCTTTATGGATGATTTTGTTTGTAACAAAGTAAGGAGCGTTGAGGATTTTACAAAGGATTTTGGATTTTAAGGATTGGATACGAGAGGAATTCGATGGCTTAGTGGAGCCCCAGAGCTCAATTCCGTAGGTCCAAATAGGTCTTATTATTGTCATATATATGAGTCGATTGTAATTGAATGAAAGCTTAGAGCGTTTGTCTAGTAAGTGTTGGAGTAGTCGGAAACGTCGAGAAATATTTCTTAAATTATAAATATTCAACCTGTTCTATAAGGCAACCACATCTCAACATTAAACAAGAACCTTCGTGGCACTTAGCTGTGTGTTACATGGTCAAAGTTGCACCATCGAATTTTAGAAAGGATACATTTTTACAGGGTTATCAATTTTTAGTGTAGGCCATATTTTTGTGAGATTTGTACTAAAAAGTCTTAAAAAAAACATTTTTTTTCTCTGTATTGTCTTATGTTGGAACAGTATAGAAATATGGTTATGCGATGTAAATTCTGTCTTTATAGTCTTTATATAAACATTTATAATCATATAGATTTGTAAATAAGGTTTTAAAATATATTCACATTCCTAGTGTATGCAAGTGCTTTTGCAGTAGCTTGCTGAAGTGAGTGTTATGATATACACGCACAAGGTAATGGAAAAACGATTGATTTTTCTGTCAAATTTTAGGTTAAGTTGGTTGATCTTACCAAAAAGGCATTCCTATCATTGGGACACCACGATTAACATCTCTTGGGTGTTTATCAAGCTGTAATATGCAAAAATAGCTAAATGAATTAATTAATTTATTACAAAAATGATTAATTGAGTGATGTTTCAGAAAAATATTTCTGAAATAAGTATCCTTCTTATAATGAAGCAACGACATATAAGTAATATAATTAAATACTTAAAATATTTTTCATATCATATCAAATAACTTATACTCACCCCTTTAAATAAATATCTAAAATATAGCAGTTAGAAAAAATACATTTTATTTATTTTTATTATCAATGGGATGTCATAGCTTTGTAAGGCACTGGAATCCTTCAGTTTCGGGTCCGGCTGACGTAGGTAATTGCGTTACATCAGCCGTAGATCAACTTTGGGGTCGAGGGATGTAGCTGTGTTTATTATCACACTTAGCCTCTGATGTGGATACCTGACCCTTTATTGGGTTAGGGGATAAACTGCTGATCATATCACCTGTTTCTGTAAATGTTGGTTAGAATACAATACTTCTTTGTTAAGTAAGAAGCTTCATGAATTTTAGTATTTATTTATTTTTTATCAATATCAACTGGTTTTGAGTACAGAATATTTTAATTTTAATTGCTAGCATGTGGGTAAAAATAAAGAGTTTTGAGAGTGATTAACTAATTTTAAAAAAAAGTTTTTATGACAAAAAAATGGTATTTCTGCAGTTTTACTGTTATCATTAATTGGCATCAGTTCTAGGAGGGTCATAAAATGTCAATTTTTGAACAGTTATACTTAAAATAATAAAGCAACTAATAATTATTAAAATAATAAATGGAAAATTAATTTTAAATACATGGCACAGAACACATTACATAGTTTAAATCCAACGATATTCCAAAACCCACGCCGAAAATCCTCAACCCAATACTGTACCATTTTTAGTCCAACCTAGTCGGCTTGGATACGTTGCTGCGTAAAATGTCTTCGGTGGTGTGTTGCTATCACTGAGATCCCTACAGCGTGCGTTCTCCTATTACACTCCCTTCCCCCTCCGATTAGCATCTCAAAGTGGACAACGGCTTTTATTCTTTCATTATAATGCTAATGTCGGACCAGATCTGTCTTTGAAGTAATAGGTAAGAAATTCGCTAAGGCCATGATAAAATCTATTTTGCAATATTTTCGATCATTAGCATAGATTTATGCCTGTATGTGTGTAATAAATCTAATTTCCATGCAGTGCAATATAATTCCAATTCGTTTTTTTTATATATAATATTTTAGATTAATAATTTCATTAAAATCTAATTATGTTAGATATTTACGTAATGTTTTATTAATCTATGCATATTATATTAATTGATGATTCCGTCAATATAATTGTAATTTTGGTTCCCGTCCATATCATCAATTTCCGTGTGCTCTATTATTGATCTCTGTAAAGGCACTGATATTGCTCTTCTCAGTAATCCAGGTGCGTTGTTAAATTGATCTCATCACATTTCCTCATGTTGTTGGAGGAAATATGTACTTGGTAATCAATGGTTTTTTGTTGTTGTTTATTATCCCTATTAATCACATATTTTTTTTATAGGATAGAGTCCCTTGTACCGCATAGATAATATAAAATTTAAGGGAACTTTGAGGGAGTTTAAGGTTTTTAATTGTTAAATAGTGAGTCGTTAGTCTAGTGATTGGGGCTCACTAGTTGTCTTGTGTAATCAATGTTTGAAAATACTTTAATGTTATGTCAGAATTAATGCGTTTTGTCTAGTGTTCCACTAAATCAATTGATGCATCAAATAATTGAGTAACTATCAACTAAAATAATAGTTTATTTTTGTAGTCCAACGACTGAGCTAAAGTAGAATTCAGAATAAGAAGTTGCTGGACCTTGATTAAAATTGTATCCTCTTTTTAGCAGAACGTCCTGTGAACATGTTGTTGGGGTTATTTCGAGAAATCAGTAATATTTCATAAAATCAAGTCACTCAGTACTTTGATCAATTTTCTCTTTTTTTTTTTTAACTTTTATTATGATATTTACAACTGTATTAGTATGAATACATCTAGTAAATTTGTACAGAGAAATATTAGTACATGAAACACGCTTGTTGAGAAACTACTCACTGGTAGCACTCTAATAATTTGTCTACATGAGAAGATCACGAGGCCATCTTCTTTTCAGACGCCTCGGAGGGTTATCAGGAATCGAAGAGGAAGCAAGGTTAGAAACAAGAGGATTCGGATGGTTATGAAGTTTGTTATGAAAGGATAGGTATCTGGATTTGGCCAAATCAGAAACATATGGAACATTGAGGTCTTTATGGATTATTTTATTAGTGACAAAGTAAGGAGCATTGAGGATTTTACGAAGGATTTTGGATTGTAAGGATTGGATGCGAGAGGAATTCGATGGTTTAGTGGAGCCCCATAGCTCAACTCCGTAAGTCCAAATAGGTCTTATTATAGTCAAGATATGAGTCTTTTGTAACTAAGGGGAAGTTTAGAGCGTTTGTCTAGTAAGTGTTGGAGTAGTCGGAAACTTTTTTTTTTTTTCTCTTTTAGAAATAAAAACATTATACATTTAAAATAACTAGTTTTGATATCTAAAATTATTTGTGACATATGATGATGCACGTATTATGGTTTTGCATAGTGAAATAATATCGAAATACATAAAATTGCATTTCAAAAGTATTGCTTCATCAAAAAAATGTTCCTAATATATTTTAGAAAATTTCGCAAATGATAAATTTATATTAATCAGTCCAATGAGCATAGTATTATAATGTTTAATAATTAAATTCATTGGTCAAAAAAATGTTATTAGTTGACAAAATTTTTAATTTTTTATTAGAAATTATATTTCCGAATAATAATCTTTCTGAATGAGATATTCTTCAACTCTGCAATTATTTATGTAACATGAAATTAATTTATGACCTTATGTTTTTCTTTTTCTATTTTATCTTGTTTTTTATCATTTGCAAATTTGCCGAATGACGTTTTAGTGACGAGTTTATTAATTTTAACGTCAGTAAAAACAAAATTTAATTATCCAGCTTTTTCTATTTATTTATGTAAACATTATTTATGTCAAATCAATGTTATTATTAAATTCAACTTATTCATGTAAATTTATTAATATATTATTAATTATATTAATGTGAATATAATCCTGCAAGTACTAGGAGGTACTGAAGTTAAGAAAAAGAATTACTGACATGCAGTAATGATGACATGAAAGCCTTATTAGTGACAGAGAAGGGGCGATTCTCGAGAGATCACCCACTCTTCTTTGTGTCAAAGACACTCTTCATTTCCACTTGGGCTAATAAATGCAATTTTAAAGTTGACCTGTTATGTAGTCGAGGGTCGATATTTTTTTCCATACATAATGGAGTCGTTAGGAGAAAAAATAAACTTTTTTAAATAATCCCAAACCTAACAGGTACCGAAAATAACATTCGTATTTTTATAAAATAATAAACTGGTCTTATTATTGTAATTATTAATTAATAACGATTTATGTAATAAAATATGATTTCAAATATTTGATTCAAATAACAGTAGAACTGCAATACTTTTGATATCACTCCAATTATTTTCCTATCTGATAATTTAAAAATACAATATTTGAATTCTGCTCGAACCTCAAAACGCCCTTTTTCTCAATATTTATTATGTTATTTAAGTGCCTGAAGTTCGTTACTTTTATTTAACATGGAGTTTATTTCATGCCGAATTTATTGTGATGTTTATTAGTACGTAAGTAATTGTTCTGCGCAATTTTTATATTGTCTAAAGAATCCTGTTAATTCGCATTCAATTGTATTAGTTTTAATTTAGCTCGGTTGCAATTTTTAATGTATTATAGCTTTGTTTTTTTGGGGAGAGAATATCTTTCTTTCTTTTTTTTTATTTAATTTTTGATAGTGTAATTTTATTTGCTTCACTGATTGTCTTGTTTTTTTAACTACACACAGTTAGCGATAAATTTGTGTTAATTATGGAATTTATTTTTATACTTTGTTACTTTCACTTACTTATAGATAAAATTTATTGTAAGGTCAAGGATTATAATCTTGAAAAAAATTAATGTGAGTTTTTAATAGAAATACATATTTAAAGATCTGACTTTTTTATTATTAATTATATATATATATATATATATATATATATATATATATATATATATATATATTTTAATTTTGTTGTAAACGGCTCTTACGCCTTAAACTGGTTATATTAATGTAAAATTGGATGGTCTTAAATTTCAGGTGTTTTCCTCATTGGAATATTCTGACAGGGCTTAAATACAAAATATTCAAAATTCCTCCCACATACGTGAAATTTTTGCAATACTTGGTTATTTTGAATCAGGGGACCTTTAAGCATTTGTTTTTGTCAATAACTCTGTATCAAAGTTTTTCTCGATTGCAATTCTTTTTTATGAAGAATGAATATGAAACATGTATTTCCTTAATAAACTATCGCAATATTTTTCCTTACTGAATATTTCATATATAAATAATACCATCTAGGTATAAAAAATATATTCTCCATTCAACACTAGCTTAAACTGTATAGAGTTACAAGAAACAACTAATCACAATCATTATACGTTTTTATCTTGATTTTTTTTTTAACCAGAATATATTTTTTAATTTTCTAATCAACATAATAACATAAGACTGTTCCTGAGTAGATTTATTTCTAAATGCTTTGTTTCGTGGGAGTGTTGTAGCTCAGTGGTAGGGTACTGAACTTCCAATGCTAAAAGATCACAGATTCGAATACCGGCTCATGACAGAAAAATTATTCTCATTCATTGGCCGTGGAGCGATTCAGGGTAGATAGGCCGTCCTGAGGCACACTTAGCCTTTATAAAGTGGGTACCCTTAATTAAAATAATTGGTTAAGGCGAAAAACCAGGCGGTTGAGCGTGATCTTGGTCAAATCAACTCCTTGCACAACGGCGTAGACCAAGAAACAATGCTTATCCTAAAATAGTACTGAGCCCAAGACCCTTCATGGGTTGTAGTGTTACAGGTTTTTTTTTTTTTTTCGCTACTGATGAAAATATTTTTATTCCGATATAAAGGGATTTACAATCTTAATAATTTTCCTTCCTTGAAATATTACCAATTAAATATCTTCACCGAGGGTTCCTTTAAGTTCTACTCACACTTTAGTACATTTCAATTAAGTTCATCAACAAAGATGCCGATTCTCTTTGATATTCGAATATTAATTAATTTTAATAAATATTCTTTTTTTTTTTATTTTTTACATTAAGAAAGTTAAGATTATCGTTCTGTAGAAAGGAAAAAAGAAAAAGAAAAGAGAAACGGATAAATCAATTCATGCCGAAGGTTGAATTAGGTTAGGAGCACTTGGGAGAGGGTGAAAAAAAAAATGTAAAAGAGAAATAGCGCTCAAAAGAAATCTAATAATCAGATTCCAGGATTTCAATTAAAAGGGAGAAGATTAAATTAAAACGGCCTCCGGGGGATTTTATTGGAAGGCGGGAGAAGAGAAATGGCTAAATATTCCCGGATTTATCTCGGGGCATAAATCAGGAGCGTCGAGGAAATTCGGCCGTTGTCGCGGGCAAAGTTGCGGCGAAAATTGGCAGATCGGCGGCTCCTGGAACGACGCCAGCGGCGGTCACCCTCTTCTTGGACCGCCTCCAAACCTCCCCGCCTCATCCGATTACTGGAGGGACCTCTCCGGTACCTCGCCGAACCATCTGCTCTCATGAGGAGGTGTGCGGTCGTGTCTTAAGAAGTAGGTGCGATGTAGGGAACGACCGACCTACTGAACCAAAGTTAGAATGATATCACGATGTCATATATCTTTAAACATAGAATTAGTTCGTGATTTTTTTCATTGAGTAATGTTATATATTAACATATTATCGGATTAATTCATACCATGAAGAGATGGATAGTCGGGGTGATCAGTCAAAAATAAAACAGGCAAAAATAATTAATAATATTTATTTTAACATTTGCCGACGTTTCGACCTTTTTTTCAAAGTTCAGGCCTTCATCAGGACTGTGAAAAGAACCAGATAACAATTGGTATGAGAAACATAAATAATGAAGGAAAAAAAAGTAAAATGAAGTAGACAAGTGAACATTAAAGTAAAATAAAGTAGGTAGAATAATAACAATAACAATAACTAAGAAGTAAATAATAATAACGGTTACAAAGCGTGGACTAATGAAGTAAACATAATCAACATAAGTACTAAAACGGTAATCTTAGAATAAAATGTAAAACAGAGAAAAGGAATATGAAGTTATATAAGAAATAAATATAAATAGAAAAGTTGAGATATTGTAAACAGGATAGTTAAATAGAAGACTGAGATATTGTGAAGTCTATCAAAATGTGCTGGCTATTTACAGGAATTTAAAATTCATACCATATTTACAAGATATATAAAATATACCTTCAGTGAAATAATATTACATTAATAAACGAAATAACTAAAACATATAGAGTTAAGACAAAATAAATGTTTAAGGAACTAAAAGAAGTATTTAAAATTTGAGGAGCTGTTGGTGTCCTGAATTACATCTCGTTTTGTAACATAATTTTTAAATAGACATAGGCAAGCTAAATATCACCCTACACCTTTAGTTTTTAGTCTTTCCATTTATAAAATTAATAATTTGAACAATTATAATTGGCAGGTTTCATATCCAAAATCCAGATTAGCCATTCAACCCTACAGTTAATAAACTAAATGTTTTAAAGGGATGATATACCATATGCCAAACAATCTCAATATTATGGTATATAATGAAGTGTTAATTTTATAATTTAACATTGTATATAATTCCATGGAGATGAATATGCTCAGGACACCGAAAGCTCCTCAAATTTTAAAATTGGAATAAAATAATTTAAAAAGCAGATTGTCGAATGGTACACAACTTAAACTTTTAAAACAATACAAATCAGTCTGATACTTCCCAGTAAAGTGAAATATTATAATTTCGGTTTTTTACAATTATTGCATAACTAACTCTAGAACATTCTTCTTCCATACGCTTTTATATCTTCCATCCACACTTACTTGGCCGTCACCTCTTCTTTCTGTTCTCTGGCTTGTATAGGAAAACTTGTCCATACCAATTACGTGGCCGAACCAGTAAAGCCCCCTATTTTGAATATTGTATATATTCTTTCTGAACTATATTTTTTTTAATAGTACTATTGGATGTAGGCTGTAGTCTTGAGCTTCCGCAACTTCTTAGAATATCCTTCTCTAAAGCTTATAGTTTTTGGGCATATTGATGTTTTACTGTCCAGTTGTTGGTACTATATTCAATATAAAAATCAAAGTTATATTTTTTTTTCGTTTCAATGAAAATATTCTTATTTTATAAGACCGACCGCATTTACGATCCCAATAATCTTTCTTTCTTGTGATATTTTCGATGAAATATCTCTATGGAGGATTCCTTTTTCATTTGCACTCCTAAATACCGAAGTTCTGTCCTTTATAAAAGATTCCAATTTCTTATTCACAGCAATGTTTTCTAATAAAAAAAAAAATTAGGTAAAATAATGAATACTATTTATAATGAGCCAAAGAATTCCGAACCTGGTAGGACGCCAGAATATCTTTACGCTCTCACGTTGTTATGATCTTTGCTGTAAATTAGGGGTTCATAACGTTTGTCCAATTTAGGTTGATTTATTCGGATTATGTTTTTGTGTTTCAAGATGAAACTCTTTTTACATATATATAGATAAAAATTGATTCTATTGAATGGATTTCGACAATTGTACTGAATGAAAAAAAAAAATTACCGAAGAGATAGATTTTGCAGTTTTGTTTATTAAATATCTTAGTAATGATTAATCTAAATATTTTCCTTTTAATTTTCAAGTTCATTGCAAAGAACTTAGCAGATTAGGCCACAAACCTCTTGTTTACTTACCAGTTCCGTATTTATAGAAAACTCCATCTAGGTCAAAAGGAGAAAAAATACAATACTTTAAAAACTTTCCTAAAGAGGTAAGAAAAGGGTTTTTATAGCTCGTTCGATTATTTCGTAGGAAGCTTAGTCATGCTATTAAGGAAATCGTCACGTGTTATTTCAAAGGACGTAGGGAAATACAAGAGAGAAAATTCTGCAAAAACTTGTAGTTAGTTCATTCCCTGCAAAAAGCACCATATGAATTTTTTTTTTAAATACTCGTTTACTCAGTTACAATAATGTGCTGAATAATTGTTACTGAAAAGTATAATAGCGAATATTTCAAGATGGTTCTTAAAAGAAAGGTTTCGGGTTTGAGTCAACAAAACGAGATTAATAATATGAAATATAAATTACAAATAACTGTTCATCATTTAGAGAATGAAATGTTGAGCATTTCCCTCGCTTAAACTCTGCACTTCCGATTTTAAGATTCTGAGATATTTTAATCTATATGCAGAAACACTTTACCCTAACGTTACACATCGGAGATCTTACGAATCAATCTAGTTCACTCTCCACAACAAAAGTGCAAAACGAAAGAAGTATTTATTAAATAAAAACGTCTTTCACCCAATTTACTTAAATCACCCATCTTAAATTCTGAATCCTAAAAATTATTATTATTTGATCACCTCAAATATTGACTCTCATTTTCTTTCTTATAAAACAATTATTATTCTATGCAATTGCTTTCATTATATATTTTTAAATTAAAATATAATAATTTATAGAAATATATATATATATGATTAGTCCTATAAAGACCGTTATCACGGTAAGCTAAAGTCTACCAGAGCTTTGGAAAGGTAAGGAGAGGAAATGGGGATATGGGACTTGAGACGACGGTAAGATGTGCTTTGAGTATCCGATGAGTCCTAGAGTAAATCGATTGGGAGGAGTTGAGTTAATCGATAAAGAGGATTCGAAATCGAGATTAAGATGCCTTCCCACCCCAGCCTGTATTCATCCCCTCCACTCTTCTTCTGGTGGCGCCTCGTAGATAGCTGTCACTAAATCGGCCAATGGGGATAGCCCTCTTCGCTCGCGAGAGATCTTGGATCGCGTGCCCTCTTCAATAAGATATATACTTGTCAGTGGGTAGTCTGCTGTTAACATCGCATACATTTATCTATATTTTATGAACTTTTTTTTTTTTTGTAAAAGCAGGTATATTGCTTTCAAACTCAGATTTGAAATCAGTTGCTAATCGAATTAAGATCATTAATAATTTTAAAATAAAGCCGCAATTTACTTATCTTTAAGTTATTTTATTTTTATTTATTTTATACACTTTTTGATTATTACTTCGTCGTTATTTTGGCTTTGTTTATTTTATATTTGTATGTATATACATTGAGAATGTGGTCTTACTTCATTAAAACTATTGCACAATTAACATAATTTTATATTCCTCAATAAATAAAAAAAAAAAAAAAAACCAAGAAACCGAAAAAAAGATTAGCTGCAGAAGAAATATTTGAATTAATACTAATTAATTATTAACGAAATTATCAATTAATATTACAACTGTTAGTAATTTAAACATGTTAAAAACTTATATTTTGAATTCTTACAAATGGCTAAACTACAAATACTGGAAGACCAACATCACAAAACCTCCTCGTATATAATAAAGCGAATTTTTCGTTGGTTTTTAGGATGAAGGGTTTAGATTATATGAATTAAATTTATTTACTTTTTTTAAAGATTTTTTTTCACAATAATCACGATAATTATTCTTTATTTGATAATACATTCATTCCATTCACATTGCTTCAGTTAAGTACGGTCGTATTATACAACTTTTCATTGTTATTCTATTAGTGCCAAATACTGCCACATTACATTTTGTAGTTTGTAACAGATATAAGTAGCTCCTATGCAAAATAACAGATGGAAATAAAATATGAAGTTATACTAATAAATCATTAAGTTATAACCAGTTTTTATGCCCTCTTGTAAAAAAAAACTCAATTTTCACCTACGAGCTTTTGCAATCATAGTAGCAATATTTCGATTTTCTCCATTAAAAAAGCATTAATTCATCCGGTTAATTTACATTTTTCCAAATTATTGCCTCAAAACAGGATTTTTTCGAAAATATTTAAGCCAAAATGCAAAATCAAAATATTGCCTAATGAATTCATAAATTTTTTAAACAATTATAAATCTATTTAATTGTTAAGGTTTTATTGATTTAATGAGATACAGTTTAGACTTACGAAAGAAACGGGCTACGAACTACATATAAATATCAACATGTAACAATTCATAACATAATTTCTATTTAAATATAAATAAATTATTTTAATGAAGAATAAGAGTTGATTATTTCACTTGATTAATTTAAACCTTTCTATTAATTTTTTTTTCTACTTTCCTGATACTTAAGAGTAACTTTAATTATGATTTTATTTTGATAAATTTTTTATTTAAATGTTTGTATAAGGTAAAAATAAATAAAAATGTTACTTAAAAATATTAATAAAATCACCACAGAAAAATTAATATTACAAATGTTTTACCAGGAAATCTCCTCTACAATGAATTCACTACCTTATTACCTAGTATTTTATTGGCATGCGGGTAAACGAAAATAATCTTGTAGGGGTGTGATTTTCTTATCAGGTTTGGAGGCTTTCTTATATGTAGTTTTGTGGCATGTATGTCTACTGTATTGCATTAAGTGCTTTGATTCAGGTTTTATTTTATGTACTGATTTTTTTTTTTTTAAATGGAAGTCCTGTATTTTTGCTTGCCTTTTTCAAATTTTTATTGAAATAGTGATGGCCCTATGATATCATTTGACTTATCTTTCAATTAAAATTATTTTATTTTCTAAGATCTGTTAATTTATGACGCTGTAAAAATGTTTTTATAGGGCTTTAAATTCTTAAAAACCCAAACAGGTAATTAATTAATAATTATTTTTTTGCCAGGGTTCAGCTAATGAACTTTTTTTTCTTTAAATCTATATTTAATTTTATCTCAACTTTTGAATAAAAATATCTCAAGTAGTCGGTATAGGCTCCTCACCAATATTATTGGTTACATATTTCGAAATCTAGGATTTGCAAGTTCAGAATAAAATCCATTACAAAAGTTTCTAGTTCATAAATAATATATTTTTTATATTTTTAATAAAATTATAATATAAATAAATTAATAGATTATCGGTACATAGATGAGAACGCGAGCGCGGAGAAGGGAAAGCAATCAGAAGCCGAGAAGGGCCGGGAGCAGATCTATTGATTTTGAAATAAAAAAGCCCTCGCAGTTACTAGTTTACTCTCTCCTCACTTCTCCTTTCTATCGTTCCATCTTTCTATTCCTTCCCCATCCTCTATTTTCTTCGCTATATCGGATTCTTATGGACTTTACGGATCTTATCTTCTCATCTAAGGGTATCCAATGGTAGTGTAAATTTGTTCTTTTTTTTTAATTATCCAACGGTCCTTATTTTTTATTTATTGTTGGATTGCTTGTGCCCCGAAGGGTCATTGGCATTTCCAATCCAATTTTTCTTCAGCAATTTTTAAGAAACTCTAATACCGGATTTGCTTCGGTTTCCGAATCTAGTATGGTTTCTCGAATTGTTTGTTTGGCATTAGTTTGTACTCCTTATGGACTGTCCAAACTTGACACAGTTAGGGCTTTCTAAACGACGTATAAGTGGTATTTAGTAATCCACTGCTTTTTTTTTACATGGGATAATTTTGAGGAACCTCATTACTACACTCAGCAAAAAAATAAATAAGTAAATTAAAAAAAGAAACATTTAAAATAAATTAAAAATTAATTGAATTATATGATTAATAATTTATATGAAACTAATAAAAAAAATTAAAAAATTATAATAACTGAAATTGTATCCGTGAAAATAATATTATGTTTAAATATGAATAGATATACAAATAAGTATGTGGAGAACAGATGAACGAAATATTTTTAATAATATTATAATAATATGGCATTTGTTAATAGATTATGTTATTGGATTTATGGTTAACTGTAATAAAAATTGAAGATGGCTGAGGTGTTCAGTTAAAAAAAATGAAAATAAATAAATGAAATTTATATTCATAATGATGTAGAAATTTATATTCTTTTTTACTGAACATCCCAAGCAACTTTTCTTCTATTATTTATGTTCTTTTTCATATTTATGCTATCGGTCTTCCTCATGTTTAGTTGTCAATTCTCTCATTAAACTAATTATTAATTTTACCCTTATTATTATTTTTATGTTTTCCCCTTAATTTAGATTTATTATTTTTAGGAATTAATTTTATTTCCTATTGTAAACATACTTATATCTCTTATTTTCTGATTCCGAGATTTGTTTTCAAAGACCAGGGCTTGAAATGAAATTTTAACTTTCATTTTAATCTATTTCGGTTTGTCTAAAATGTTATATATACATATTGCAGTTAGATTGCATTAAGTGCAAGCGTGCCAACCGACACGAAACGCTATTGCTACTCCACATCGGACGGCGCCCCGGATACGACCAATAAACCGCTTCCGTAAGCTGATGAAACGTTTTAACTATAGCTAAAGGGAAATTGGTTCACATCCATTTTGGACGAGGCTGTAGTCAATTCAGGCCAGTTATCGTGGACAAGTTCATGATCAGTTTTGCAATTGTTTGCGTTCGTACTCGTTGAGAACGTTTGGACGAGTTTCCTCGAGTAATAGTAGTAATGAAAGTTCTTCCGAGACAAAATTTATTTGTTAACGTTAATATATGAATTGATTAATATTATATTATGTAGTTTTATTATTTTTGCGTTTTTTTTTTTTAATTAGGATTGTTATAAACTGCTTAATTGTAGCCGAAACTGTTATTTAAGTTAGTCCAATTTTATTAAACTTTCCTTTAAGATTTCAAAAGTATGGCAATAAATCATAGCATTATGGGATAATTTTCCGAACATGGCGGACAATAAGCGCAACAAGTATAAGCGAGACTATTATAGGGACAGTGTGGGAACGCAATAGGTAACCGATGGTACAAAGCCGGCCATATATTGAGCCCAGGGAACTCAGGACTGGTTCTGCGCATTTCACAACTGGACCGGTAACTCTTCACTGTGGGAAATATGGCTGCAAAAACCCAACATCTTTCCACCGCTCTCTGATTTATATCAGTATCATTAGGTGGTCTTGTCTCTTGTTGGGAGTCCACTGTGAAAATGCAATGTATCTTCGGTTATCATCCTCAGTGACTCAAAAATGTCTTTAATATCCTCATGACCTTAACGTTAAAACTGATTTAAAATACTTGATAAAATAAATTTAAATATAAATGATATACCTCTAAATTTTCTTTGGCCCACTTCCATATTTTCCTATCCACATTTCTTTCCTCACGCAAACTAGTTCCCACCATGGATTCTTCTATTTCCTCATTCCACATTTTTCTGGGCCAACCTGTTATTCTTCTTCCCTCATTTTTTCAAAAGCAAACCTCTTTTGGCAATGTGTTAATATATTGTATATATAATATAATTTATTATAATTATGCAATAAATATATTATATGAATTATATTAGTTAGAAATAATTGAAAAAAAAAAACGAAAAACAATACTGAGAGCAGAAGAACATCTAAGGTCTAATTAATAAAAAGTATGTTTATTTTTTTAAATGTTTATTGAAGCAAATTGAAAATAATTTTAAAATTGATTGAAAAACTGAATTTCTCATATTGAATACTTAATAGTTGACCGTTGTATTATTGAGGAAGGAGATGGACCGGGGTGGCGGTTATTAATAGACTACAAAGTGGCAAAACTATTTTATTAAAAGTGTAGTTCTAAGTGAAACTCCTTGCTGAACACACCTCCCTGAAGAAGACGAAAAGTCGGGTCGAAACGTTGGCTTTTAATAAAATAGTTTTGCTACTATTTAGTCTATTTATGGCCGACACCCCGAACCATCTCCTTCCTGAATTTCTCATGTTTTCATTTTAAATATTTTATTATTTGTTTTCTAATTAGTTTATCGAAATGGCTCGATTAGGTAAGAAAAGAGTCAAGACTCCCAAATCAAACTTCTTTTACACCTAATCGATTGGTACCCAAATGTTCAACATATTAACATAATTTGGAGAGACTTAGAAGTGCATAAATCCTTACAAACATAGATGAAAATCATTAAAATAAGGCGGGAATGTAGATAAAAATTAATACCCTTAAAAACTGCATATTAATAAATTGTCCATGACGTTGCCTGTAAATTCACATATATTTAACCTAATTGGTTTACGTATTTGAGTAACTCGTGTAACGTCCTTGTGTAATAGGAGTACCTTAGTCTGGAAATCTCTGGTGTAGAAGGACTTTATAAAAAATTGGTTTTAAATTCAGGACTTTTGAAGCTGGTTAGTTTGCTGAACTAGTAACGTTGACAAACTGAACAATGAACCAAAAATATCAAGAGAGTCAAATTGTTCTGTAACACCTCAAGTATCATGACACGGTCGAGAAATTTTATGTGTGAAATCTGAGCCTATTACGATAAAGGTGCATGCGTTCGGGCCTTTTTTCATGGAGTTTTTGTCATCTTTTTTTTCACTGTGTATCTCTTGTTTCGTAACGGCTTGTACCAATGGTCTAATACGGTGTAACATGGTCGGGTATTACGAAAAAAAAAATTGGTTATTTCAACCATTTATGTTGTATCCCATGATTTACAAAACTATCATACATAAATTCTGCCTTCTTGCTAGAAATCATTTCTTCTTAGTTTACTCTGTAAAGTTCTAAACATTATTTTGTCTATCTATTTAAAATTGTCCTAGGTATTACAAGAAAATCAATGGTTGCTTATTGGCAGTCATTTGTAGGACTGTTTTTGAAAATTGATTAACGCAAACCGGTTTCTCTTGCTGCAGGAATCAGTAAACACCGCGAAGTTTAGCCGCAGGGCAGGGTTTTGTGGTCGGACCGGAGCGATGTTTGAACAGCTTTATGAACAGAATGGGAAATCAGATACCACCTTCTGTTAGGTCGGAGGGATCCCAAATGGCCGATGACCGGGCAGCTCGCAGATCGAGTGTCAAATGAATATTTTATATTTACCCGAAATGAATTGAATATGTTAATCTGTCCAGAGAAATTCGATACTGATTGAAACTCCCCTCATATTGATTACATATATATATTTATCCTTTTGACCAAAATCTTTTATTGTTCTCAATCAAAAAGAAAAGTTCACCAAATCTACATTTTATAAAAGGTCTCATTTTCCCTCCTTGAGGTCATGTCTCATAGATTTTTAGTCCTTTTCTATACGTTTTCCACTATTAAGGATTAATTTAGGTCCATGCTGTAGTGTATACAATCTTAACTGCATAGTCAAGATTAAAAAGGCGAATATAAAATTTTAGAATTTGGAATGATTTTCCAACTTGAAATTCAAGGCTGTGACTGAGTTAAACTACTCAGTTAGGCTGATGTAAACGTGAAGACTGGAGCACTGCGATATTTTTAATTCTATATTTGTAATTAATATCTATAGATTAATAATATATCATAACACTAAATATGATTAGTGTTATTGATACAGTGGAGTTTATCTCTATTTTATAGTCATTATCTGACTGTTATATTTGACTACTAACTATTATATCCTAAATCGAATTATTTTATTTCCAAAAAAAAAAAAAAATATATACATATATAAATTTGCCTCAATTTATTTCAAAAAATATCCAAGACTTATGAAAGCTTCCAGATTTTAACTTTGACTTTGGTTTATTAAAAAAATGTTAAATGTGTTTTGGTTGATTTTTTCTTCAATTGTTGTTCACAACAAAATAATACCCAACTTATTATGCAAGTATTGATCCGTCCGTTTCTTACTATCGACCAAACATTCAGACAGTGTACCTAATGTCAGTTGTGAAGCTATAGGTCATTGTATTTCAGAAAAATCTGTACAGGATAGTTGAGTGAATTTAATGCGTTATGAAATTTATTGTTCGTTTTTGCACATTACAACAATAGTAGATATATCGTCGAAGCAATCGAATCAATTTGTAATTAAAGTTCAAAATTCTAAAACTTTCACTTTTTATCCTCGTTTAACTTCAGTAAATTATATTGATGACAAAATCTCATTGAAGATGATCAGATGGGTTCATTAAAATTAGAGCTGATGTTTTGAACTTAAATTATAAATAAATAATAATTTTAGCGTGTGTAATACAAACGAAACAGAAGATCTCTATCAGTTCCTGGCTGCTCGTCCGATACTCTCTGAATTTAGAATTAAATGGTTAAAATCTAGACATTTATCTCGGGATCAAGTAATAGATTTAATAAATGGAAACAATTTGATAGCATTGGTAAATTACTGCAAGGCTGCTTTCTCTTATAGAATAATGCTCACCAGAGAATTTAACAATTAAAAAATTGAAGAATTTTGTAATATAACATTTACATTGTAAATACAATTGTCCTTATTTTCTTATTAATTAGTTGTATATAAATAGATTGAAATATAATTTTGTCATAAAACACAGACTCCTCTGACGGTCAACAGACCATGTAGCACGTCTGATTTTCGGTTTTAAATCCAAAAATATTATTTTGTAATTTGCACTATGTAATTTTGATAAATAAAAATACTTTTTCTTCTTCTCTTCTTCTTCTTTTCCTATATCGTCGAATCTGGTTGGAGGTTCGCTTAATATATAATTAAATTTCTTTATTTAATAAATTAATTGAGCTTTATATTTTATTCATTATCTTTGTGAGAGGAGAAAAGAAAGGGAATCAGTTGTACCATATTTCCAACGGAACGATGAAATAAATCGATTAGCTGAGCAGGGTCTGTTCCATTGGGTTCAGCCGAAAGGTGGCCCAGTCTAGACGAAACTTCCTGCACAAATGCTGCCATTTCCGGTCCTCTCCGGCACATCTGGTCTCTGGGACTTTTAAATCCCGCAGTCTGTCTCGTTCTTGTCCCGCTCCTACGTCAAGAAGCCCTGCCGAGCAAGATTTTTAAAAAAATTTTGTAGTATTAATTTAGAATAATGTAGTTAATAATAATAATAATAATAATAAGGCTTAGCGAACCCGAAGGTTCGATGCCGACACCACCAAGAATAATGTAGTTACTAAAATATATTTGTTCAACTACATTAATTGAGCTATCGCTAAAAAAAGTCTAGGCTGATAAAGAAAAACTCAAATATTTTATTTGTTTGTTTTGGAGGATAATTCCATATTATTTATTTATTTATTGACATCCCTGCCGTGCCTGATAGGGAATACAGGATTTAGCGACAGTGAGATGTAAAGTGTTTCAGCGTGACAACACACTGCTGCTAGAAAAACAATGTTTTAATGTTATAAACTGATAAAAAAAAATATATGTTGATTACTTTAGATTTGGTCACGGATTATTCATAATTCCATATGTGAAAACAAGAACTCAAAATAGTAAAAGGTAACTATTTAAAAATTATAAATAATTAAAAACATAAGAATGGTAATTCTGCCTGGATGTATATACAAAATTCAGAAAAAATAACAATTGAAAAAATACAGAAATGAAAACAAATACGTGAATATATAATAATAAAATACATTTTCTGACTTTTAGTGACATTTTAATGTTTAATATCCATGGATCTTGATTTTTATTTTTTTTTTAGATTTCTTTCAATATTAAAAAAATAGTTTTGTGTGTTTTGAATAAATCATCCTAGTTGAAAATCGTGGTCGATTTTAATATAGCATTGGCATAAATGATGAATTAATATTATTATAATACTTAAATAAATCGGATAAAAAAAAAACTTTTTTTGTAGTAAAAGGAGATGAACTACGTAAATACATTTGTATAATTTTTAAGATACTAATTAGCGAATTATACATTTAATAGGTAATAATTATATATTAAATTATGATGTTGCTTCGGGTTATTCTTAATTAATTAAGTATATTCTTGTTTATACTAATATATTGAAAAATGCTAGAGCTACTATTTTCGCGGTAAAATCGTGTTAAATATTTTTTTGTCAAAGGGATTTATTCAATTGTTAGTATATATTTTCATTGATTTAATTCTATTTCATATATATTTTCCCCGCCTTCTGTTAGTTTAATATTTAATCCTATTTAACATGATATTATAAGTGAACATTTAGCTCATAAAGAGAAATAAAGTAATTATCATATAAATGAAAAAATCGGACCCTTAAAGATTTTAACCTCTAATATACATGTAAACAGTTAACCTTCCATTGTTTGACAAAATTCAGGTATGGTCAGGACAAAAAAACACGATCACAAATATCCTAAAGAAAAAAAGTACATTTAACAAGCTCGCTGATCCACACAAACACATTCTGATGGGAATGGAAGGTTCCATAAATGCCTTAGTAGAAAATTATGTTAAACTTTACTTATTTAAATTATTGTTTAATATAACCTTCTGCTGATGTGTTTATGAAACCTTGCATTTCCTTCAGTATATCGTCGGTTTATTGCAAAAAGTCACTAAGTACAATTTTAATGTAGGCTAAATTTCAAACATATTTTTGTGAATTTCTATTTTATTTATCTATACAAAAACACCGTAAGTGGATGAATATGACACAAAACGTTTTATTTATCATATACATTTGCATTAAGTGAACAATTTTCTGACTTCAGAAAGGGAAAATTCATCAAAGTTCATTATTATTTGATGTTATAAAATGTCACTTAATGAATTTTTGTAATAAACCCACGATACTTATGGTTGGCTTGGAGAGATTCCGCTTGTAAATATTTTTATTATTTCTGAATATGATGTGATTTTGTTTATACTGATGATGTCTGAATCGACGACACGTTGGCCGATTAACTTTTTACCTATCTGTTATATACTAAAAGTTTTATGGTTCGGATATTTCCTTTTATAATGATATAAAATATTAAAAATACAAATTAAGGTATCGTTTAATGCAAGGACAGTTATATAGAGATCAAATATAGAAGTAAAGAACCTATAAAACTTGGTTGGCTGTGTTGGATAAATACGAAGGAAACCTCAAGAGTCACTTTACTGACATAAACGAGGTGTTTATCAGAGGTGCGGGGGGCGAAGGGGGGAGGACTGCAGGCTGTGGTCTGGTCTCTTCAATGCTCACCTGTTGGCCCCCCTCTCACAACTAGATCGCTCAATTTACCTCACCTATAATTAGGATAGGTGGCAAGGCGTTTTCCCTGTCAAATATCTATATAGTAAATTAAACTTAGATACTAAACTATTTCTTAACATTATTTTGATAGAAAAGTATAAAAAATAATATTCGTTTCGAATCAATAAAAACTAATCAGACATATATGTGTGTATATGTACTGTTCATATAAAAAATAATTCATGCTTGAAATAAATTAGTCTGTGTTGTTTTTCCAACATATTCATTCAACGATTTCTATTTGCATGGCGACCGTTGCGACATCTCTAGGCCAATCTAAAAAGACATATTAAAAATTACTACTTACAAGTTAAATTTAATTAAAGAGTTATGCTAATAATCAATTATATTTGGCAATAAGTAATCGATATTTGCCGTTAATGTTCTACGTGGGATTAAATGTATATTTCATATGTTTTATTTAATAATATCCTACTACAGTAAAATTACATTGCAAATATTAATTAACTATTGCTAATTATATTTAATGATTATCATCAATATTTAATTAAATTTTGACTTGTAAGATAGTCATTTTTAATAAGTCCTTTTAGATTGGGCTTGAAAATGGCGTAGCGGCTGAAAAGTTTCAATTTAAATAGAAATCGTTGAATGAATAAATATATGAGGGAAAAATGGCAAAACATAAATTATTTCAATATTCAAAAAGAATTTTCACCTTAAACTTAATACATAAAAATAAGTATAATTCATGTAAAAAAAAAAAAAATGTTTAAACATAGACATAAATAAAATTGGTTAATATCTTTCGATAGAGTATATTCTTTAAAATTTGCTGAGAGTTTTAAACATTCATATTGTTGCTATAACGTTTAATATTTATCAACTTGTCGTTACCGAATGTGATTGTTCAACCAGTTAGGCATTATAGGATCAATAGAAGTACTCTTCAAATATTATTTGATCACATCTACGTCTTTAGATTTCACACGATTTGATGAAAAAGTGGAATCAACTTAAAAAAGGTTAAAACACAGTTAGGGTAATACTACTAGCAACTTACTTTTTTTTATTTATCTACTATTTTATCACTTGAAAATGGTGATAGATAAACTGGAATCGGTCAATTTTTGAAGTTTTATTTTTAATTCCTAAGTTTTAACTCAAAATGATCATCATCAAGCTATGTTTTCAGCACAAAAGATGGAGTTCTTCAACATCTCGTGTGCTAAAAACATGTCCTGATGATTCACACTTTTGAATTGGAAAGTAGGCAACAAAAAAAAAAACAAAAAAACAATACAGCTTAAAAAATTGACTATATTAAATATCTATCACCCATCATACGTAGAATAGAATAGTGGACAAACTTTTATAATAATAATCAAAAAGTTACTTGAATTAGTCGTACAATAATAAAAATTTAAATCTTCTGAATTGAACAACAATTTCATTGCTAAATATTTAATTTTTACGTTGCTTCTAAAATAAAAGACATTAACATAATTTTATATTAATGTTATATTCTGAGCTCTTACTCTTAAATTAAAGAGCCTAATATTTAGATTTCAAATAAATATTAAAATTATCAATAACATTTTATTAACTATTAATAACTTGTAGATTTATGTTTTTTCTACACATGAATGCATGCATGATTATTACTAAGTATAAATAAATTATTTTAGCAACTTTCACTAACCACTAACTGCCTTGATAGATAAATCAATTTAATTTTTTTAATTTCCCTTGATATTCTGTTATTTTTATCCCTTTTTCAATATTTCTTTAAAATAAAAAATAATTCATGTAATTGAAGGTATTATAGTTGTTTTTTTTTATTCAAATAATATATAATTTAGATTATTTAATTTACTATTATATTTCACTTATCAAACTGTATCTCTATCATTAAATTAGAATAAAAAGAGAAATAAACAAGTGAATATTTATAAATTATGCTAGATAATTGTAAATAAACAGAATAAAAAGTTAAAAAGTTCATTATAAAAAAAAATTCTCCCCAGATTGGATTAAATTTTTTATATTTTTTGATAAATAATAAGAATTAATGGATAAACTTAGATCAAGAAAACATGTGTTAGACTTTTTTAGACTTTCTTTTATTTATGTTAAAATTTTGTCTTTTCCTAGTATGCAGCTCTGGCAGGTATCAAATAAATGGGACGTTATTGCTGAAGGATGAAATTTGAATTTTTCATTAAATTTCGTGTCTTTATAGTTGGGAATCATATTTAATTACCTTTAAAGTATTTTTACTTAAATCACAATATTTCGATTCCATATTTTTCTGTTCATATATCGTAAAGCTTACCCACTTCTTTTCACTATAAAAAAACTCACTAACTCTTAATTTAATTTTTCAAAAATAAATAATAATAATAATAATTAATAAAGTAACTGACGTTGCCAATTGTGATTGATTTGATATTTTCTTCTGTTTTCTAGAGGGCAAAGTGATCTCAAAATCGGAACGCAATGTGGGGAACTGCGGATACAAGAAAATCCTGATTTTTTTCCCGGAGAGCAAAAGGAGGGAGATTTTCAGTAACGAATCAAATCATTCGCCATAACGATATTATTTAAATAGAGATATATATTAATTACATATACCCATAAGTCCTCCATGTTATGTTATGGTTAGGATGAATACCATTGTAATTAAAAAAAAAAGAAAAATGCAATAAATGTTTTATATTACATAAAAATCACAAAAATATCCACATTGTATTTTGAACTTGGATAAGATCTTTTTTTAAATTAAATAAGATGCGGTATTTAATATTTTTTAAATGAGAGAGTTGTTTGAACTGATTTTATATTTTATTTTTCAGTCTATTTTGAAATGGATCTTAATGTGTATTTAGTGGTTGTATTTAACTTTGAAAAAAGATTTTTATGATGTATGTTCCTTTTAAAAATATTTTCTAAGAGTAATTTTTTATGTATCTTATAATGTATTTGAATAATAAATTTTTTATTAGAAATATTGAGTTCCCTTTTGACAACTCCACCCATCCTTTAACTTCTTAATAAAATTATGACAAATTAAATACGGACAGACCTTTATTATGTTTTATTTTGTTTATTAAAGTAATAAAAAATAAGAAGAAATTGAATTAGCTTTGCACATTTAAAAAAAAAATGTGGTGCTTTCTAATTATGTCTATTAACTACTAATAACAAGTAAGGAATATGAGACCTAATACTTAGTAGGTTATTTACGTGCCACGTTTAATTTTTTGGTGGCTTTTCCAATTTATCTCCTGATTTAATTGATTCAAAATCATTTATGATTAAAACAATTAATGAAATTGGAGAAAAATTAATAAAAAAACATTTTTTTGGAAGTTTTTATTTATACAAATAAATTGTTTAATAATGCAAGAAACAAAAACATCGAAGTCCAGAACTTGTAATATACTAGGAAAAATCTGAAAAATACTGAAATGAAATAATAGAAATAAAAATATATACATTAAAAGATTATGCAAGACATGCTACAGCTTAGAAATAAGAAATTAGAAAATTTTCTGCCAGAATGGAAAATAACAAATTAGTGTTGGATTCTAATAGAATGGATTCCAATGAAATCCAATTACCCAAAACACAAACAAATGTATCTTTAGCTTCTTTAGATCTGAAAGGAATGTAATGTTTTCGTCTAATTATGTTTTACTAAGAGATAAAAACGCATTTATTGATTCACACTATGTTAAACAATTTAAAGTTAAACAATTTAAGATACGTAACATTGTTTTACTGTATTAATTCTGGAGAACATTCTAAGGAAAATAAAAAATCAATCTGTTTTCTAAATTTTCTCAGCTATGGTTTTTGTGTGAAACGAAATTGGCATAAATCGTGTGATGTAATTTATATATATATATTTTTTTGGCGAAAATCAAAAATATCTCACCTAGTTTAGAATACAATATGCATCTTAAGCATACTTTAGTTATAGTAATTGTGTCGTGCTGAGATGTAATGAATCAGAACGCTAGCCAAGGTAAGTATTCTGTTGATTAAGTTCTGTTATCATCTATAGTACTTTCCTCAATATTAGTTTTCTCTAAATTATTATAGAAATTTTTCATGCATTTGATATTTAAGACCTTAATTACATTTCGAATCGCGTGCTGAAATATGACATTAACAACACAAACTTTGTGATTAAACAAATGATTCCTCATCGGTTTGGATAAATATAGGATGAACTATGAAATCTGTTAACAGATCTATTTACTCATGTCTACAATTATTAAATTTATCTGACGGAAAATACTCTTTGGAAAATCAATTGTTGATACTGAGATGGAAAATATTATTTTTGAGGAAATCATCTGACAATTGACGGTAAGAAGCACTTTTCCGGGTTCGCAAACTCCGTCCTTCTTCCGGGTGTCGACTTTGCGGTTTTCCTCGAAGAAACATGATAGAAAATTCATTGTGTTTTAACTCGTAATATGACTTAAAGTGTTATGTTAAGTGGCTTGGAATTGGTTCTAACTTAAATCAATTGTCAAAATTCGAATGGTTATTCCTAAAGCTTAACTTATTCACTTAAACCAAAAGTTTTAGAATAGGTTCGATTTTAATTCTTACAATTTACTGTTTATGAATTAGCCCGATCTCCAGATTGATAAATAAATAAAGTAATAATATTAATAATCAAAAAGCGACAAAAACAAGCTTTCTTAAGTTTTATTTTTTAATTGTATTTATTCATGATATTTACACTTTTACAACTGTATTACAATGTAAATAGATCAAGTAAATGTGTGCACAGGAATCTCTTAAGTTTTAACTTAAAGATTTTAACTTTATTATAAACCTAAGATAAATAAACTACAACTGAAATGTGTATGATTTTACTAACGGGCACAATTTTTTTGTTTATATTGTCAATTAATTGTCTCCATTTTTAAACTTTTTAAACTGTAAAGCCAAGCGAAAAAATGTACCTTTATAAATGTATATGATGTATATTTATAAAACAAACAATAAGCTTAAAGAGCTTATTGTTAACAATATATAACAAAAATATTAAGGAAATAAAATTACTTGAAGGGCATAGAAATCTTATGATAAATGTAACGAAAAATAGAAATGTAATGGGATAATAATTAGAAATTTATTATTTTTTAGTTTTATACTGTTATCTTCAATCGCATTGTATCTGCACTAGTATGGTATTTCGTTAAGTATTATTTTTTCACTCATGGTTTTTAAAATGTTTTCTTGGTGTTTTAGTCCTTAGGAATTCACACTTTTCACCTCCAATTAACACTTACCTTGACTAGGAATCTGATTCACTTTTCATAAAAAAGAAATAAATACACACGATCAAAGGCAATACGCCAAGAAAGATCTGTTACTTAACACATGGTTAGCCAGTTGCTGATTGTTTTTTTGAATAGGAATTGGAATAGGAGGGTTTTAAAGTTGGGTAAGGAGAGGGCATGGCGGGTTCTGAATGGAAGGGAGTGTAAGAAAAGAGTTTTGGATTCAAATCTGTGAAAAGGAGGGATATAAAGGTCAGAAAGTCGAGATCTTGTGTTAAGGGAGGGTGCAGAGGACTTGAATTAATTGAGGAGCTGTTCCCAAGATTATGTACTTTGACAAACATTATTGGAGTAGTCAATTCAAGCAAGGTGGGTTGAAGATCATTGTCGTAAAGACTTCTAGATATTTCAAAATTTTTCTTTGTTACTATCTTTTTAAGTTTGTTTAACCAAGACATTAATAAATTATGTTAAGAAACTTAGCTGTATACAACGGTGGATTACTTCGAGATACCAACATGATGCGACAGAGGATCATTTGTTGCACACACTCGAGAGAGCCCGAGGGCACACAACAGCCCTCGATATGAACACGGCTAATTAAGGGCTCGGAGTTTTTACCCTTAATGGCGAAGAGTGGAGTGCCCTCCAAGTGAGCTAATCCACGGACCCACCCTCCGATTGTATACAGTCGTCCAATTTAGCAATTCCACCACGACTCGCTGGCTCTCATCCTCTTAAGGGCTCTCTGCTGGTACACAGTTCCTCAACTGGTTCTAAACCAAACAGAACTCGCGTGTTAGGGTATGTCTGGGGAATTCGATACGTCCGTTCAACAGCTGAATCAACCCTGGCCGATCGAACGTGCAAATGAGTAAACAGGAATAAAAATAATCCCATTAATTTCAAAATTTATTAATCAATGGCAATGCTTTAAACAAATCAAGAGATTTAGGGAGGTCCAAACATGTTGCATTTAATAGAAACCCTTAGAATATTCCTCGAGATGGATGGGTAAGCTTGGAACTTCAATATTTGTGGGTTAAGCGAATAGCTGGTCAAATATAACTGTGAAGTATTTTAACTGTGTAAAGTATTTAAGTAGTTAAACTATAAAGCTTATATTTGATATCGAATTATATCAAATAGTATACTTCTGTTTACCCCCAGTAACTGTACAGATTTCATCTTATACTTTACAACAATGTTATATCTAAAAAAAATGTATAGTTTCAATATACTGTTTTTTTAACATCAAGCCATAGATTGAACTTCCTTATTGTGGTATGGATCATCTTTAGGAATAGTCAGGGTCAGAAATAGGATCAAAACAAAATAGGTTTTATGAAAAACCAAAATTTAGTTTAGAGAGAGATTTTTGTTTCTGATTTTTAAATATTTTGGCCATAACTTATTCAACAAAATAGATTAATGTTATGAGATTATGTTATTTATTATGTATTATACATAATATTTAAAATACTGTTGACTTTTAATGATGGGTGGAGGGCGTGAAAAAAAAACAAAAAAAAACGGTGGTAAAATGAAGTGTGTGCCTTCTGGAAAAAAAAGTCACAATTCCGGCTCAGTTAATATTTGACATTTTTTCCTTGCTTCAACATTAAGAGTTTGTATTTATCATAAGACAAACTTATACATCCTTATAAATTTGATGATAAACAATTTAAAACGCTGTAGAAAGAATTATTGAAAGACATTCATATTATTTGTCAACTCTTTTTCTGCTTTACGTTTTGGGTTTGGTCACCCATCTGCAAAAGCAGTTAACTGTGAATCACAGAGTTTACAGTCTTGAGCGTATTTTTTATATATTGGATACGAGAAAAAGGTTCTTGTATGATTTATTTTATTTGTTAACTTTTCTTTTTCTTAAAAGGAAATATTATTATTGTACAATAGATTTTTTTAAAATTAATTAAATCAGTTAACTAACGGCTTAAACTGCACCTGAAAGCTTCCTACGTCATCAGGATCAGTGATGCATTAAATAAGGATGACGTCATCGATGGCTCACGTTCCTCCCCGACATTATTCAACCTGCTGCTGTTAATAATGTGGTCGACTCATGCTCATAACTTTTAATACTGTTAAAGCTTTATGAAAAAGGAGGGGAAGGTTATTTATTAGCTTCTAATATCGAAAGTTCCTTTATAATTAATAAATTAGGCGCAATAACATTAAGTGGTCTAGGATTATTGGTATTAAAATAATATTCATTGAAAAAAATATAACAATTTTTCTGGTTTCGTATTTTTCTAATTTTTATTACATGCTATGTAATGTTTTTTAAAGCAAGTGAACATTTTATCATATAAATCTTTTTTTAATTTTTTTTTTTTAGACGAGGAAGAAGCACGAATAAAATTTACATTCAAGAATGTATTTATAGCAGCTTGCAACATTTAGTAATTAAAAGAAAGTATAATTATAAATAACTATTAATTATAAATCAATCAATATTAATTTAATCATAAAGTATAATTAAATAAATATTATTTATATAATTAAAGTAAAGAGTTGAGGTGATGGCAATAAAAACGTACCAACCTGTTTTTTGTCACCTTTCACTTTCAGTAACGGTAGGAGATACAACTGTTAACGTTTTTTTTTAAGTTTTAAATTATTCGACAATATTTTCCCTAGCGTCCTTTTTAATATTTTTTTTTCTTTTTATAACTTATTTCCTTCCATTTACCGTTGATATATGATTTCCATGACAGTACATGGAATATCGTAATTCCATATTTCTACAGTTCTGATGACTGGAAATATGAAACTTGATGTTTTTACACAGCGCTAGTTAGATATAAACCAACGGACATCAAGTAAGCTATAAGCATGAAGTAACTGACTGTTGATTACTAAACCTGATTTTGTTATAGTTATCCTTTTTTTTTTCTCTATTGTTCAATTAAGAAAACTATGATGTTTACCATAACCATGTATTTTAAAAATTTATAAGATACATGTAATTGTTATGCTTAATTCATGGAACGTGTAAAATTTAACAAATAAACGGCTCTTGTTCAGGGTTACTGTCTGAGGGAAGCAGATAAAAAAAAAAGTATGAAGATGCTTCTCCATTGACTAGAAAAAAATAGGATAAAAATTAAATAAAAAATTATTTGGGACAGTTATGGTAACTAAATTTTCAGTACAAAAGTTTGTCCTAATATAAAAGTGTATAAGGTCTCTTGAATACGATAATGGCTTACAATCTTAGAATTACCAATAAATTACAAATATGAGTTTAATTATTGAAATAAATTAGACTGTTATTTTTCCATCATATATTTATTCATTCCACGATTTGTGTACATATGGTAATGTTTCGGCCGTTACACCATCTTGTCGGTAATCTAAATAGGGTAGCGATAGAAAAATAAAACATCTTTAATTATATCAATACTTGAACAGTTTTCACCCTAAGCTCAATAAATAAAAATAAGATGTAAATTTTTATTTTTCATTTCTTTATAAATTTATATTTTTTATAATATTGTAAATAAATTGAACACGAACATAATGCGTTATTCTATTTAGAAATGAGAGACTGTAAGCTACAGTATGAGAGAACGTGAGGATCGAAGAGAAAGAGGAATTAAAAGGTGGCAGGGAACGGATACAACTAGATATCAGAGGCTCCTGAATTTTTTACAAGCTCACCTGTTCACTGCTCCCAGTTGTCACTTTAGCGCGACACGCCTCTGTCATTTTTTAATGTCTTCTCTTCCATCATTGAAGGATCTTTAACCATGTCTCTCACCAGATTTTATATTTTATCAAGCGTTTATAACAAGCACAGCTACAGTACAATAAAAGTTATGATCCATTAAAAATGTATTTTTGTAATTATCAACAGGCTATAAATAAAATTCGACTTATCTTACATATTACATATATATATATATATATATATATATATATATATATATATATATATATATATATATATATACACAAGTATACAGATTTTAATATTCTTACACTATACATATCGTAATAATTATAGATTAATTAAGCATGGAGGTGTGCAGTTATTTTTACGATACGGATTGGGATAAATTCATCCTCAAAATTTTCAACGACACCAAGAATCAAACCCAATATCTTATATGAAAATAATTTATATCTTTGATATTATTTTATTGAAAACAACCACATTATTACTTTCGACTTGATATGTATGAAATATATACCTAAGAGAAATAATACGGTCGCTGTACGGAATTGAAATTACCCATTTAAGGTAGGAAATGCCTGATTTATTATAGCAACTTTTCCCCTGAAATTGACTCTCTAGATGTGCCAATTTTTATAATTTATTTTATACTCTCCCTCTCAAAAATGGCTTTAGCGATTTCGTTTAAACTGGTTATATCAACGTATATTTAATTTGTAAATGGTCTTCAATATTAACCAAATTTATCAAGCATATAGTTTACGAGGGCTTAATGAAACTTTAATTTTGTTCTTTTTTAAAGATAGAGGATTAATAATAGGGAGATAAGGGAAAAGTGTGTGATGCGCGGACCGCTCTAATATTTAATTTAATTATATATAACTTAATGTACCTAAACATAAAATATATATATATATATATATATATATATATATATATATATATATATATATATATATATCATATAAGAAATAGAATGGCGATCGTGAAATATATGATTATGTATTAGGATAAAAAAAAATTCAGATCTGAGGCTCACAAAATGGTCTATGTCAGCATTTACAAATTTTTACGATTTTTACGATATTTTTACGTAACGGCTGTTACTAGTTTGACTAAACCGGCTGTATTAAATATAATTGAATGGTATTTAACATTAGTTAGGTATTATCTTCGTCTGATTAGGCTTAATTATTTTAATGAAGATAAGACCTAGCCAATTTTGATTAATTTGATTTGATACAACGAGTTTAGTAAAAATTGTAACAGCCGTTATCGTGAAAATCGTCGTAAATTTGTATTTATAAATATTTTAATGAAGAGAAGAATAGTTGGGGTGATCAGTCAAATAAGAAGGCAAAAATAAATGATAATACTTATTTTGACATTTGCCGACTTTTCAACCTGAAGTTCAGGCCTTCATCAGGGCTAAGAAAAGAACCAGATAACAAGGTATGAGAAACGTAAGTAGTGTAGGTAAAAAAAAAAAAGTAAAATGCAGTTGTTAATATAATGACAATAGTAAGAGGAATTAACCGAAACTATTCTTCTCTTCATTATTCACGACAGTCAACCATTTACCCACAATTATAATTATTTTAATATTCTTAAGATTTTTATAGTTTCAAAAAAATTGATTTCTACTGAAAAAAGAGGGGTAAGGAAAAGTTGTGTGATACGCTATAGCTTTTTTTTTTTTAAATCTTTGTTGTAACTATAAGTGATAACAAAAAAAGTAACGTGAAAAAACAAAACGGTATTCATACATCATATGAATTTTTTACATTGTTTTTCATATAGCATGTAGCTTGTTTTTCAAACCATTACCTTGGTTTGATACGTCTTAAGTAGTAAAACTAATTTTTGTTTGTCTTTCTTTCTTGTTCCACCTCTTTTCTTTTGTTCTACCTTTTACCTCCACAGCTCTTAACTTACTCTACTCTTTTCCCGCCGACTTATACGGCATGTCTTGCCCCAGTACTCCACGTGAATCCTCCACCGCTGCGTCGTAGCCGCGACGACTGGGAAGAAGAGAGTGAGGAATAATGTAGTCAGATATAAATGCGTTACTTAGGCCGTAGTCCAGAGTGGTGGGGGGGGGGGGGGGAGGAGTGGTCGATATACCGATTTGAGATCTCTCCAGCAGCAGGCGCTCTCCGCTTTCAGAGAAAAATTCTTACCACCACGCCCGCTCTTTGCGATATTTCACCGCGTCCCTTCGCTCTCTTTTTGTACTTTCATAACTGGTCGTTTGAAAAATACTTCATATTTTTTATTTTTGTTTTTTTCAACTACATGAAAAGTATTTTCTAGATGAGTCGCTTTTTTCCAAAGTAAGTTCTAATCGATTTTTATAGGAATCGAGATAAGTATCGATTCCTATGTAAAATCACACAACGAATCCGATTATACTATTTTTTTTTTTTTTTTAACAACAGTCGTAAATAACGTGTGAAAATATAAATTACCCATAGTTATAAATAACCTAAAAAGTTATGTGAAAATATGTAAATTATTTATTAGTGAATTTATTTGAAACATATATTAGGTCATATTTATATTCTCGTTATTTTTACAACTGGAACTGCGGGTCACTCCAAACGTCCTCACATTATTGTAGGCCACCTTTGTATCGATTTTGTGATCTCATTATCTGACGATTGAAATGGAAAGCAAATGGGTGTTCGTGAGTTTTTCGTACCTCTGTAAATTGACGAATTAATCTCCAGATTAAGAGAACCCCATTTTAGAGAATTTTCGTAAATAAAAAAGATGTAGGTATATGATAAGATAAAGCCATGAAGCCAAATTTTAGACGAATGTTAATAATTTGATTGAAAGTGGTATGATTACTATCGATTATAATGCTTTTGTATAAATAAAAAAGTATTTATTTTTACTATATTAATTATTTTTTTCGGAGCTTTATTATTATTTTAAAAAATAAATTCGAAATAATTGATATGCAGATCGATCTATGTATTCGCTATTTGAAATTTTGATATTCTAAGATTCTTCTGAGGCAATCGGTGCATGAGAAAAGCGCTTCAAAGCAGAGTAGGTAAACGGATTGCTTGAAGCGGAACTGGCGAAAGGGCGTGTTGTGTATGTGAGAATAAAAACGAATAAAGAGAATGAGAAGGAAAAAAAAAGAAAAAGAAAAAAGGCGGCTACCTGGATTTACAACTTAGAGCTGACAATGGGTTTGTCAAGACTGGTTGGCCCCAGGCTTGGTCGTGCTCCTATACACGCCGCGGTTCGCTCTCAATACGACATCCTATAACATTCGTCTTTCTTATCCTTTAAATATTTAAATTTTATTTAGTATAAAAAACCTTATACCTTTTATTTTTATAATATTTTAAAGATATTTTTAGATTATCTACATAACGAAATTAATAAATCCGGCTTTTAAAATCATTTGATAACAAATTTAAAAGAATATATTGGGGAGCAAACGAAAAAAAGAATTACCACTCTCCACATTTATAGATTAAATCATTATTTTTATATGTATTTATTTGTCACCTATATTTTATTAATATCATCCGTATTAGTTTTCGCGTTATAGCCATTACTACCAATATTGAAAAAAACTTATTATATTTTTCTTTATAAAATAATTTTTTATAGGGGGCAGAATAACTTAATGAGTTTTTGAGGAATGACACAATAACGTTAGTGTTAGGTTTCTTGAAATCAAACGATTTGTTTAAACAAATTTTAAATCTGTTAAAATTTTAATCTAGAGAGAAACAGAATTTGTTGACGACCCTGATGGTTTACTCCTTAAAATCACAACAAACAAACTCATTGAGTAAGGCACTGAGTACCAATTCTAAAGGATTCGGGTCCGACTCTGGCTGAGGCAAATAATTGTTTATTCTGTTTAACAAGCAAACTCAGACCCAGGAGTCAGTAGAATCTAAAGGGACACACCCAACCTCTTTAAAGTCGGTACCCTTAATTGATTAAAACCATGCACAATCAAGAAACAATACTTCCTTATTTTGTATTGAAGAACCTTCAGGAGTTATAGTGGTACAGTTTTTTTTTTTTTTTTTTAATATAATTTATAAATATTTGTTGTACTGTGTAACATTTAATGGTGTACCAAAAATATCTATTGTATTGATACATTTTGAAAGGTATATCTCATATAGTAAAATGCCCGCATCACATTTTTAAAAAAAGAAACTTTACGACCGGTTTCTTTTCAGTTTATTCCACCTACTTCTCGATATTCGAGCTATTCCATAAACAAGTCTGTTGAGAGATTATAACGTATTCGTGTTTATTTTAATGCTTGCTAAAATCAGATAATTATGTTCCATTTCTGAAGGATAATTATGCTCACTAGATTGAACGAAAAAAACCTTTCTCAGCAGATAATTTTGTAATAATATTAAAACAAAAAATTTTATGCCAAAAACACTACAAAATTTTATTGTTCTATATTTATATCTAAAGATTGTGCAAGAAAATTAAAAGTAAAGATATGTACAAACAATGTTAACATTTTAGTTCTACATTTTTTTTTATATAATATATTTTTTAATAACTATCAAGAGACACTTTTTTACTATAACAATAATGGCTCTAAATGTATACCTCGAATTTTCGTAACATGTAAATAAACGGATGTATTAACTGAAAATCGAAATATTAATTATGAATTGAATTAATCTATTAAAATTATTTATTTTGTATACTTTCCAGTTTTTGTTTAAATATACTTCTTAAAAGTATATTGATAGTTTTTAAAAACAACATTTGATCAAAATATATAAAAAGAAAATAGGCAAATGTTTTAATTATTCTGAACAAAAACCTTTTTTTAAACCTCTTGTGGAACCAAAATATTTTAATACTGAACAAAAAAAAATGACGCATTGTTTTGTAGCTATAAAGCGGCAAATTTTGAAGTTGACTATTCGAAAGTTGTCTGCCGAAAAAAAATGTTTTTCGTTCCACCCTAACGCTCTTAATATTTTAATCACTTTTCTAAAATTTTGTTCATATCTTTTTTTCAAAAATTAAATATGCCTTTTTAAATTTATATTGTTGTTAGGATTATTGTATTGATTTTTGTTCCATTTAAATTACAATACTGGTTGCAATTTTAATCTAAAAACAAACCGGCACGGCTGCATTCAGATGAAACCAACTCCCCCGCATTGCATCGTTCCTATTCCATGACATCTGAAGACCCAGATTCAAATGTTTACACAATTTATAACATAATGGTTGAATTCTTCCGAGTCACGAAATCGCGTGACAACGTGTAACTGAACTATACAGAACTTTTGCTACGAATTGCAACTGACTTAAAAAGCAGTTCGGAACCGGCTTTATTATAGCTTGTAACTAATCGTTACAACAAAATAACGGTACTATCTCGATAAGAATCGAGTTTGCGTTGCGTTGCTTACCGCCATTACTAATGTAGGAATCGATTACACATGTCATCACCCTGTTTGCTTTAAAGACCGGTTACATGTTTCGGTTACCCTTCAGGCATTTCTCTCGCTTCTATCCAATGATTGCATAGCTGTAATAAAATACCCAAATCTAGATAATTAATAATGGTAAAAAAAAAACTCATTTTCTTTAAAATTAACCAGTATAAATTAAATGTTTATAAAACCTTAGTCTATAGTTAGTTTTATTATTTTTCTCGCTTCTATCCAATGATTATATAGCTATAATAAAATACTCAAATCTAAATAATTAATAATGATAAAAAAAAAATTATTTTCTTTAGAATTAAAAAGTTATAAAACCTTAATCTATAGTTAGTTTTATTACTTTTCTGGCTTCTATCCAATGATTGTATAGCTGTAATAAGATACCCAAATCTAAAGAATTAATAAAAGTAATCATTATTTTTCTTAAAATTATAAGGTTATAAAACATTAGTCTGAAGTTAGTCAGAAAAAATGTAGAAAAAATATTCAAATTTATGAATACACTAGAACTAATTGAAAATATTTCAGTTGGATAATATTGTTATATTATTGCTTATTTATTGCGTTAAAAAATGTTTTGATAACTACATATTAAGCCTGAAATAGAATTTTATATCTTGAATAAAACTATCAATAAATATAATCACTGTATTAAAATAAATTAATCTATTGCCACTATATTTCGAATTATCTGTACAAAAAAAAAAAAACCTCTTTCCTACTGCTAGTCAAAATATTAGATTTATACAGAAGTTGGTGATCAAGGATTTTTCTTTAAGATAATAGTTTTATCAAAAATAAAAAACAAAAACATATATTTCTTCTCTTTTTGTTAGGTTATTTAAAAAAAAAAAAAATATTTTTACGAAGTTCCACAATATCAATTATTTTAAATTCTATCTATTCTTATATTAATACCAGATTGTTTTAATACCTCAGAAGTGGGTTCAATAAGTTTGTTGAAACGTCAGCTCACGATTAAATATTAATACATTTATCATATCATACATTTTTTGTCAAATCCTCAACCACGACATATATTAAAAAATATTACTTCCATGGTTGAGGAATGATTAACTGTAGATTCATAAAAAGTTATTTGGGGGTAGCAGCTAGCGAAGTATACAAAAAAAATTTTTTTTCATCTTTGTACTGATATTTTGGCCTACATTTTATTCGTTCATCAGGGCTAAGACTATATATCAATTTTATGATAATAAGGAAGAGACAGATAACATTAAAAAATAATAAGATTAATTTAAAAAATATATTCTCATTTTGATTCTATAATTGACATGTGTCAAAGAGCTAATGTCCGATAATAGGTCTTTTTAAAATCAGAAATAAAAAACAAATATTTAGAATTATTTTGACGTATTCGAAAATTCTGCAAAAATATTTAGGGATTAATTAAAATAACAATTTTACTCGCAGCCTGGTGATTACTATAAAAAATCGTGTATCGAATTTTCGAATGTCGGATATGACGAGGGTACACTAATTGAATATGGCGTTACAGAAATTATCAAGTTGATATTTTACTGCATTATATTGTTTTGGTATTTTCCTCATTAAGTTGCAACTGATGGCATAAATATTCAAGAGAATACAAGCACGAACTGCGTTCTCATAGGCTTTTCTTAAATGGTGCGTTTTCGTTTTGTACGGCGGGGTGGTCCGTAGCTATAACCGAGCCTTGCATATCATTTTCATACGCTTATGAACCATCGGGTACTCCGGCTAACAATAAATTACATGCTCCTTCCTAAGTCGTATTCCAATGAAGATTATCCCGTGTGCCTTTTAGCCTCCTTGTGCGGATTATTCGTTCGATAAATATCAGGCGAGGAATATTAAATAACATTATTGAACACAATATTAGTGATCAAAATTCGTCAAGTAGTATTTTCTTAGGGGTTTAATATTCTCTCTTATTTTTCTAAATATACATCTTTTTTTTTAATTCTATAGATAATTGGCAATTGTCGAACGTTTGTACAAGTTAATAGAAACAAAATATTTGTGTCTGTATTTTTTGACTGTATATTTAACCGTCATCTTGTGGACATATATTTATATAATAATAACACATAAAATTTCAATGTTAACATAATATACAATAATTAATAAACATAATGATTATTGTTATTGTTAAATGTTTAACAACATATTGATTGCTGGAGCTAATAATAATACTTTTTGTCCAAATCACATACTGATGCTTTTTTTTAAGTTAAACAGTTTTTTTTCATCATGAATTACTCATCTCAATTGAAAACAAAATAAATAAAGTATCAATCGGAATAAATAAACTATTAAACGAAAAATTAGAGTAGTTCTTCTTGATGGGTGTTGGAAAGGTAGTATTCTTTTTTGTTACTGTATAAATCAAAATTCTTGTTTACAGCAATGGAAAGAATAAATTCAGCGGTTTGTTTAGGAACAACATGATTATAGAACGTTTAATTATTTGATATCGCTTTGTAATTTGAGGAATGTGTAGACGTTCTTTATTTGGAAGCCATTATAGACTGCCCCATTTCTTTTTTTTATATATTAATATAATTTCTTATGCCTTTTTTTAATAGTCTTTACATGGTATTAAACTTTATAACTTTTGATTTTTCTATTTATTCATTTAATTATAGTACACTGCCACAACCAAGTCCAATATCTATTAGTGCCAAAGTTAACCTATTCATTCAATATATACATACAAGAAAAATAAATATAAGTAATTTATATAAGAACGAAGTAAAAATCCGTACATATATTATTACAGTAAAGCTCGAAATCAGTTTTGTATCAAATATAAGCTCCTGTCATGCTCAAATACCATAAATGGGGTACCGTTGGATTCAGAATTTCACGGGGGGTTAGCGAATCGTATTCTCCACTTTTGTTTTTCTTTCTAAAATAAATAAAGTCGATACAAACATTTTGCTAGGGTTCGATACTGGAACGGTGCTAGGTCTGTAGATCGATACGAGACAAATTGGATCTTAAAGATTTTGATGCGTACAGCAAGACCCGGAACGATCCGAAGGAACTATCGGGTCCTGCGTTTTTAAGCCGAAAAACGTACTATTTTCGAGATAACGCAAGGCATAGGGTTCGCATCCACACAACCTTACATTAATTGTAGTACTGTCATTGAATACATGTCTCATTTCGTCGACTTGAGGTCTCTATGATCGAGAGTGGGGGAGTTTATATTATTCATCGATGGTGTTTTTGATCGGCAAGCCATATCATCGTTAATTTTTCACCAAATCTCAAGATTGAGCCACCAATTTCGAAGGCTTCGTTTCCTTCAGGCTGTCAAAATAGTCCAATCACCCAGAAAATTCAGGCAAACAAGTTATGAAAGAAAATAAACTTTATTTGCGAATAACTGAAAAATTACACACTTTTCCCTTGGTCGTTCCCATGATTGTAACTCTTCTAATTTTCCATTTGGGCTTACTTATGTTTCTCCTATCTAAAAAATTACTGTAATATCACTATAGTAAGAAACTAATAAGTAACTGCAGGACTGTTGCGAGAGTCTCGCTCAAGACCAAGACCATGAACAAGACTGAGTTTGCAAGACCAAGACTTGTCTTGGTCTAACATTTGGGCAACACTACCTATTTCATTTTCCTTGATTACAAATTTTATATTATAATATTTGCTCTTTAAAAAAATTAAATATATATATTATATTATATCAATTACTGCTAGGGTAAGAGAGATATGGGGAGAGAATAGAGGGGTTACTAGGATTACGATGAAGGAGGAGGATGGAGGACGGTTGGGGTTGTGCGACCTTGACTCCGGACCCTGTATCTAATTGCTACCCCTGCCCAGTCACTGCCCTCCCAGGGTAAACAAACACCTCTGCTCCACATCTCTTCTGGGGTAGGGGGCGACCGATTAGCCGGCTACGGTGCTTCCTTCTGGATATTGGTTATATATTGGGCTGTTTGTCTGTAGGTCGAATTATGTAATAGAATAAATAAATATGTAATTAAATAAATTTATGCAATAGATGAATACCGTTAAAATTATATTTAGTGTGAACGCACCAGTTATGGACAGGGGACCCAGTGATGGACAGATTGGAATTTAAATGTAAACAATAAGCTTCTTTGTTGATTTAAAGGTTCCAATTTTTTCTATATTGAAGGACAATGCCCTCTATTGATAACTATAACAATATCCGTAAGTTCCAAACGCTGGAGAATCTTATCGCGAAGTTCCAAAAAATGTGAAAGTATTAATTTTCAATTGTCCATAATTGTTTCGATGAGTTAAATACATAAATAATTTGAAAGTATTCTTTTGATCTTATCAATTTATATGTATATTTAAAAAAAAAATTATTTTATTTTTCAATAGGCTTTCTAGGACCACCTGAACCTCATAGCATATTATAAATATTCAGAACGCAGTCTTTTTTTAAAAAAAAAAATCTATTTATGGCAACGTTTCAACCCAAACATGTGGATCATCTTCAGAGCGTGGTTTGAGCACTAAAGGTGTTCAAGTACTGAACAGTACTTAATAAATAAAAAAATAATTTTCTTTTTTTTAAAAGAACTGCGTCCTGAATATTTATCACCCTTGATATGTAGAACAGTCGACTAACTTCCTTCAATAATTCATCATAGCATTTTTTTTTTCTTACTATAAATCCACTACTGCTTTTAAATTATTGTCAAAATGTTGCATTTCGAAAGCTTTGTATTGTTAAGAAGTTATTGACTACATGAGTTGATGACTACCAATCTCTTAAAAAAATGTACATTACATTATTAAGTTACATTACCTATTATATTTCTGGAATATTCCTTTATTTAAAACAATTTAGCAGATACGATTTTCACATAAATTACTTTTAGTCCTGCTATACTTTTATATTACCTATTGCTATAACAATACAATTAATTAATAAATTAGCTAATATGGATCGGTTGTTTATTTCTTTGTTTGTTATTATTTTATTTATTTATTAATTCATTTTGTTTTTATAAACTTGGATCAATAATACTATGTGCTTCTGAAAACACGATGTCCACCGGACATTCTAATTACAGTATAGTATTTTGTAATGTACCTTATTGAGGACGTTACATATAGTATAATTATTGATGACTTGTTCATCAGTATCAGTATTCGTATTGGAAATATCGTACGATAAGAGGAAGCAATCGATGGTGTGTGGGAGCACGTGCTTACTACTGCTGAGCACAAGCCACCACGACCTAGGCAAATCTCCCCGTCTATATATAGCCTCTCTCTCTCTATCAATGGTCTCTGTTTATCTAGCTCTGTCTCTTCTATCTAGTCCATTCACTATCCGTTTTCATTCATTAAATTTACAGCCTAATTATTAAAAAAATAATTAATGAACTTGTGGTTAGCTTCTCTGATTGGGATTCTCGAATCGAAGTATATTTTTTCTACGGTTTTTGGTTTGCAATATTTTAAGCCTTATCTATGACTAGCTACTTGGACGAAGGAGTAGCGGCGCGGACTTGAAAGATATTGTTTGTGAAGGAAATTGGTTTTATTCTGGATGTTTTTTTTTTTTAGGGTTTATCAAAGTTTTAGATATTTATAAATTCATTGAAAAATCCAAAATAAATAGTTCGTTTACAGAATAAATAAGGTATGTATCGGACCGTCATAGTAATTTTTTCAAGAATGAAAATCATGTATTATATTGGAATATAAATGTAGACCCTTGCTTGGAAGAATATTTGAAATACTCCTTGTTTAATGTTTCTGATTCTCAGATTTATTTGTCTAGTTTAACATATAAATGAAAAAATAATTACATCAGATGTTTCTTAAATTCAAAATTTTGTAGTGTACTATTAGTCCTTGGTTCAGACCCCTTTTTATCGAATTATTAACATCCGTCTGAAACTTCATAAATACCTACATCTCATCGTAAGCTACAACAATTTAATTAGGTACTAAAAACTCGTAAATACACGTTTGATTTTTAATTAAATCGTAAGATAATTGGATCGCAAAATCGAGAAAAAAAGTGACCTTTAAAAATATTGAGCCGTTTGGCGTGACCTACATCCCCAAAATTTCAAAATAACGTGGTTATATAGAACAAATAGCCTAATATTCTTGTATGTCACCTTTTTTATTTTTTTTTTGTAATCAAATTATCTTACGATCCAAATAGAAAGCAAATGTGTATTTACGAATTTTTAGTAACTAATAAAATAGACAAAGTTTGCTCCCCCCCCCCCTCCAGATTGAAAGCACACCAATTCCAAGAATTTTTGTAAATAAAATAGTTGTAGGTTACGATGAGATAAAACTCTTTACGAAATTTCAGGCGGATGTTAATAATTCCATAAAAAGGGGTCTTTACCAAGGACTATATATTCTTACACATTGCTCTTCAATATATTTAATCAGTTAAAATTTATGTGTCATGTAGATGTTTTCAATTCGGCATGATCAACCTCATTTGAATTGGTTCTTCAATCTGCTCTTTTTCAAGCTTTAACATATTTTAAAAATATATTTTGGCATTTCTAGCTGTTATTGTCTGTAATAGTAGGTCTGTTTAAATATAATATTATATACAACAACATTATTATTCTGATTAGTATTAGATATTTCTTATTGATTTTTTTTAATTGGATCTTTTAAAAATTAATAATATAAAAATATTCTCTAATCGATTGATTGCTATAGAAACGATTCTACTACTCACTGCTAAAATCCTTGGATGATAAGACAAGAAGTCTCGTTGGCAGCCTTGTACAATTATCTTCAGAGGAAGTCCTAGGAAAATGAAATGTAGTCTCTGGGCAGTCTCGGATTTTTTAAAAATATATTATTTGAAATGTAACAGCTCCTGCGCAAGCGCCTATTTTCTCCCTCTACCATCATCGACTAATCTCGTAGGCTTACTTTTCCAGACTTTGCAATTATATATTTATATATTTTTTTCGTTGTTCAACCGTTAAATTCCAGAACGTTTATCAGTACATTTCAATATGGAGAACAAATTATTTTGTTATTAATTTGCATAAATTATCAACCTTAGTTTAATGTAAAATAAAAATCTGTATAAACGAATTGAAGTGAAGAAATGGTGACTAGTAGTTGTTGGGAAGTTGGGTGTTGATTTCAGTGAATAAAATTTTGATTTATGCATTCACATTGAATACAATTTTTATTAGAGTTTTCTCACTGACTTAACCTCTAACTAATTTCCCCACAATAATTTGAAAATATTCTATATGTATATTCATATATTTGTAATTATACTTTCACGATTACATAAGAATAGAAATTTTAAGAGTTATAAAATGTAGATTTATATGTGTATATATATATATATAAATTGAAACAGACAAATATTTAAAGTATGAACTGAATGAAGGACGTTGCTACATATTTTATTTTTTGTGGGAGGGGAGTGAGAATAGGGGAAAATCTGAAATTTTTAAAAATTGGAACAAAATAAGCTAATATATAATATTTATAATCTCAACAAAATTTTAGTAATGGAACTAAATTTTCTATAATATTTTCGGCATAGTAGAAAATATGTAAGTATTTATAAATGTGGTCACAAGAGTTAAAATATCGGGTCATTCTTGGTAGTGTTATTGTCTCATTGTGTATAACTTTGTGTATAAGAAGTTTCTCCTAATTTTAAAATTTATATCACTATGTCTGTGTTCATATTTTCGTGAAGTTGTTAATATATTTACCTAAAAAAATGAAGATTATCTGAGGGCGAACCTTTCGGATTGCCATAATACATGATTTTATAACAGAAAAAAAAATCCTGTGAAAATCTGAACGTTTATTTGTCTTTTTTTTTAAATTTATATTTATCAATATTATCAATGAATTAAAATAAAATAGGATATTTCGTTTAGTGCTGAGTTAATTGATATTTAAAGAAAACTTGATTCTCCCTCCTTCCGAACCTGTGAGGACGTTACCACGGGACAAAATGGGTGTTACGAGACCCCCCTTGGATAGGAGCTAATAGGGAGGACATGGGGATCCCAGCCCCTTCATCCAGTATGGATTACATATTGATGTTAACTCCGAGGGGATATGTTCTCATATGGATCGGCTATACGTAATATCAGCCCCGCGCTTGTTTACACGTGCCAGCGATATTAGGTAATATATTCAAAGGGAATCTGGATAAGATTTACTCATTTAGATGTACATATATTCTATATCTTATGTGTATTATATATTCAAGAAAGAATAACAAATAAAGAAATAGAATATCTCGCTAAAAAAAATACCAGTTTACTTGTGAATAGAACATTTTAAACCAAATTTGCCCAAACTGTTTAGGTGTGATAATAAACAGAGAGAGAATTTTAATCCATGCAATAAATAATAATGCATAACTAAAAGTTTAGATCGAGATATGCATTTATTTTTTTAAAATATTGTAAGTAAAGATACTTTTACAGTATAAAAAAAAAAAAATTATAATGCTAACAAATAATAATTTATTTTTAAGATAAGGTGGATAAAAAACTAGTACTACACTAAATTTAGTCAAATTAAAATAATTAGTGTATCTATCATTCATAAAAAATAAAAACATGTACTCAAGGTAAAATAAAAACTACCTGTAGATAATGATAATTTAAAATACGAGTATATTTGCATGCCGTCAGAACATTGAGAAATGGTGCTATTATATTTTTCTATCTAGGTATTTTCTATTTTATTCTTTGATCTAAAAAATCTATTCTCCCTTGGCATGCACTGTTAAATTTAAATAAGAAGTTGTATTTTTTTAAATTTGTTTTATAATTAACATTTACATTAAAATGTCTAGATACTTACATTTTTGTCAAACTTTCTTTCGGTAAAATATTTATAAACAACTGCTAACTATGTAAATTAATAAATTTAGCTAAAATCCGAGGCTGGTCAACTGTGTAATAACAAAAAATAACCTGTTATTAAAAATTGTATAGTCTACAATTGTCAGTTGTAAAATTTGAACCATTAAAATGTAACAAAAAAAAAATGATTCAACTTTCATTAGTTATATTAGTCAGACACAATTAAAGTAGCTAGTATATCTTATCTTAATAGCGCGCTCGCTCAAATTCCACTGGCTTTAGCACCAGTGACGCGGTTGAGAGAGTAGCGCAGGGATCTCTTAGAGTCCTGCTTTTCCTTCTATAGTTGGAGGGAAAAGCCTGGCTTTGGGTTTCCTGCCTCATTTTATATAGGTATGACTGTGTTTTTATGTTTTTAATTTACTTACCTTTAGTTTTTTTGTTTTTTTTTAATTGTAAATAGTTCTTCTTTATTATTATTTAGTTATTATTTTACTTTTGTTAATTTTGTATTTTCTGTATATATGGTGTGAATGTGTTCATTTATCACTATAATTATTGTCCACGAGAATATTATATATCTAAATAAATAAATAAATAAAAAAAAAATGGCCTTCGAAGTTGGGAATCGAACCCATACAATATATCGCCGGTGTGAGTCGGAGCGGACAGACGAGGACCTAGATGAGCCGCACTCACTTGGAAGCTCCTGTCAGCGAAAGCTGTTAACCACTTCCTACCACCGCTCCTAAAACAAACCCTTCTCTATCATGAGGTAGGGGTTGTGACTCTATCTGGGGTATGTGTATATTTATATTACATGTTTATGTATATACACACATTCGTACATTTAAATATAAATGCATACAAAAATTTAAAAAAAAATTATAATTTAAATATTTTTTATTAATTTTCTTAACAAACATTATTTTTTCAACGCTCTAGTAAATCTAGAAACATTTTTTCAAATAATTTTTTTTTTTATAAAAGATGTTTATATGATTTATTATTTTTTAATAACTGCATTGAAATATCCACTCTTATATGATCACTTAATAAATATTTAAATATCAGCAAAATGATGGAGTTAGGAATAATTTTGGAAATTTAATAAAATCACAGAATTCTACATAAAAAATTGTAATAATTTTTGATTTTATAAACAATTTTTCTTATAATTAATATTTAATATAAATATGAATAAGCAAATTTTTTAAAAATAAATTATGTCTGTAATCGCCTAAAAAGGAAAATTAACATTTTTATTTTGTCCATTATTCATAATTTTGGGGTCATGGGGTTTTCATTTTTATAAATTAGGGTCATATCCCTCCAACATTTTATATCCTTTATCTTGATAACGTTTCGGCCAACACTAGAGCAATTTTCAAGTTTTATTTGAGTCCTCCAAATAACTTTGCATTGCTTAAAGTTTAACGATTATAGATATGTAGATCCAAAATTAGAAAAATAAAAAAAGAAATCCTTTGACAACGTTTTCCTTTTTTTTTTCTATTTTTTCAAAGATTGGCACCAAAAACATGATTTATCTCAGATGATTTAGAACCATTCGCCATTTTGTTTCAGATCCGTCATTTATGAAGGTTACAAAAATAAAAATAATCATTATACCAAAGAATAAAAATAAATTAATGTAAAATAAAATTCATAATAAACCTTTGTGTGATAAATTGCATCTTTTTAAGTACCCGAACCAAGCTATTGGAGTTCATTGATAATAAAATCAAAGTAAAAACCACTCTGCTTCTTTTTCTGTTCTTCATTGTTGTTCGATTAGCAACATCAGTTCATCTTCTTCAGTGGTAAAGTGAACAAACTCGTAGAAGTTATTCGAAAGAAAGATTTTATTCCTTCGTAATAAACTTATAAGGATTGAAAACTTGTGATAAATATTTATCATTCTGCTAACATAAGATGAGTATGTTAGGGAACTGTTGGTAATCTTTTTAAAGCATAATATTCGATTATTATTCCGAAGAAGATGCGTTGAGATTAAGCGGAAGCGGCTTAGAGTGTAGGCTGCCCTCTGGTGGAAAATATATCTTAATGTTGGCTAATGCAAATTCCTCTCTCCCCCTGTTATTCCGCATCATCCCTCGATAACGAAGTAACATGTTAATGACTTTCGAGCTGGGAAAATATTTTTTATGAAAAATCATCTGAGGCTATTCATTTCTACGTATTATTAAAAAAATATATATATTGACTAATTATTGGAACTCATGTAATAATTATATGGTTATATAATTACGTGGATAATATGGTTGGGAAATTTTTATTGGGTAAAAAAGATTATTTTTACAGTCTCGGTATAAGTTTCAGGGCTAAACAAATGCAATATAACAACTAAAAAGACTTACTGCAAACCTATTTAGATATATGAAAACAAAATATATGCTATTTGCTAATAAATATATACTACGAAGTGAATAAAACTTACTTCGTGTGTGATAATCGTGTACATGTGCGTTCAGGCATTTCACAAACTGTGGAAAACATAATGATCTAACATAATTATTGGCGATATTAGTGATAAACTAATTTTGTTTTATTTCTCTTGTTACTGATAGCAGATGGAAAACATAAAATATCAGTAACAAACACATAGGCAAAATAACATTTAAATATTTATTCTTCCCATAATTTGTGAAATGTCTAATGGCACCACAAGATGTTATCTGTCATCTCTTTTCTCAGCCATAAAGTCCTGAAACTTAGGTCAAATCGTTGGTACATATAAAATAAATTTTTATTTATTTTGTTTTCTAATGTCACTGCAACCCCCGAACTAACTTACCAACCTATTTGTTCATTTTCATTAGATCAGTGATAAGTATTGAGATCGTGAAAGCGTTCAAATTCTGGATTTCATATTAGATTTTATTTACGAAAATTAACGTTTTAAGGCTCCGTTAATCCGAATAACAAGTATTTGGATCATATCCATTGGAATAGTTAAAAAAACATGCCCGGGATGCTACAAACGTTTTTTTGATAAATTCGAGTTTCCACGTTATACAAGGTGCTTCAGGGTTAAGTTTACACATATTATACACTGTTGGAAATCTGAAGGTTTTAAAAAATATATATATATAATTTATAAAATTGTAGAAGTTTCTACAGAGTTACAGAACCAATGACTAATTTTAATAATTGATTATGTCTACTTTTATATAATTGAATGGAAATAATTTTTTCCGTGAAAACTAAATATAAAAAAAAATAGAAACTTTTTAAATTTATTTTTAGTTAAATGTACCGAAAATAGTGCACAAGATTATTGTATTTTATAATTATCATTGGTTCAATTTTATAGTTAAATTATTACTCTTTAAGCTTATTAATTTATATAAAATTATTAAATTAGAGGGGTAAGTGAAAGTTGTGTGATTTTTGTTTATTTTCTTTTTTCTTTTTTTTTTTTTTTTTTTTAACTTTTAAGTAATATATAAGATTTTAAACTCTGTTAAAGTCTTCAGTGACAGAAAGATACGCAGGACAGCGACATCTCAGCGTGGTACTCACCTGACAGTCACGGTAAACAATCGAAAGTTGAAAATAAACATCGATTATAATTCCTATTAGATTTAAACTTCACTCGTTGATAATTATCGATATTTATGAAAATAATTACGAAATGAACTATGATACCTTAGTTAATGAATATATTAAATTAATAAATGCTGTAATTGATATAAATAATTAATATAAGGTTATAAGTTGTTCTCGTGTCCAATCATATGCGTTTAATATTCAATGTTCACAAATTATTAAGGTTATCCTGGAGATTTTTTGACTATAAGAAAAAAATATTTTACTATGACTAATAATAAAGTAAAATAAACCAAAATGTAAATAACCTTTTCTCAAAATCAAAATAATATAAATAATAAAACATAATATTTTCTTAAATCACAGACCTTCCCTAAAAATAAATAAAAATGCAATTTTCTGCTGAAAATCTTCAAAATGTGCTGATTCCTCGGGTAATTGCGAAATCAATGGCCCTTTTCATGGTTCCAATTTGATTCGTGGTTCGGCTGAATATGAAATTAGCCAAAAAAAATTTGCATTTGTTACAAGATCTCTATTATTCTCATAATATGTAATAAGCAAATAAATATATATATTGAGTAATAAATAAAATAAAATAATATATGAAGATTTATTGACAGAGATGGGTAAGGAAGAAAGGGAAGGATGAGTCAGAGAGGTTTCGGACTAATATCGATCGGCCTGCGTTACGCAACCCCCCTGTCAGTACTCTTATACGCATCTACGTTTCAAGGGCAACGCTCTCTCCATTTATTCTATCCTCTATATATTTCACAATATATTAATATGTTTATGTCATATACATTTTTATATTTAAAAATATTTAAATTAAAAATTAATTTTAGATTACACATACCCTAAACAATCAACTAAGGTTTCCGTATTTTCTCCTACAGAAAAGATCTACTTTAAAAATGCGACAAAAAATAATTTATTTATTCCATTTACTAAAATCTATATGAACATACGTTTCTCAAATATAAGGTATACTTTAAAAATTCAAATTAAAATATAAAACATTTAAAAATACAGACTTTCCAATCAAAAACTTTAAAACTAATCGCGAATAAGCCCTGCCTGCTGGTAAAAGATCACAGTCGGCCTTCAAATAAAAATATTCTTAAGAAACTTAATGGACATATCACCAACAAACTTTTATACTCACGGTCTTAATACATACGCCAAAAACATCTGAAAAGGAGCTGGTGGATAAGTTTCGAAGTGAAACCTTTTTAAGGTGCCCTTAGAACTTCATTTTGTGGGTATTGAATGAGACTGAGTCGTCACGCTCTGCTGTGTAACGCTCATTTAGGCAAAGTCTGCTCAAATCGACTAATTTCTGCATTTGGATTAAAATATCTCATAAACTAAAAATCGATCCTGCATACCGTAAGTAAGAGAAATGTTTATCTTTCCATTCTCTTTGTAATGAATTAATTTTCAAAATTGTATCTTGACGCGATGAGGAAAAAACGGAAAAAAATTAAAATTATTACATGGTTTAACGATTCACTCAGAATTTCTTGTTGTACCTAAAATAATCCTGTCTAGTTACTTTAATAATAGTAATAATCAAACATTTTTGTTTAAATTGTTGAAGAAAAACAAAATTATATTTTTATGAGTTTTTTGGCTGAAAAATTATATCAGACTTCAATATTATCCAAGGCCATTTAACTTTTGACTGATTAGAAAAAACTTAAATAAGAGCGCGTATCGGCGATGTGGTGTGGACTGGGGTTGTAACCTGATTCCACCGTGCCGTGAGGTTTACTGCTACTAAATATAATGCCATTAACCATTTCTTAGCCATTTATAAAATCTAATTTAACTCATTTTAAACTAAATATATGTATTCTGACAGGACAATGTGTGACAAAAAAATGGGAAGATATTTCTTAAACGGAAGTTTTGCAGCTGGAAACACTATTCTCTGCTAAATGTATGAGATATCCAACGGTACGAGCTTCGAGAGCATGACTTCGACAAATATTGCTTTTTATTCTTTTATTATTCATCCAAAAAAAAATCACATATCTATTTAAAATGTCGCTATGTTATCATTTTTAATCATGTTTAGCGCATGGCTAAATGTTTTAGTTTCACATCTCGAGTTACCTAATGGACTGATCATTTTTGTGCCAATTATTTTACGATTTTACAGAAAAAAATCGTATTCATATTTTAACTGGACACGTTTACATTTTCATCGAAATGTTTTTTTTTTTCATGATTTATTAAATTATGAATTCTCCCTCCTGACGGATTCGTCCACCGCCCAGTAATATTTAATATTATCCCTAAAAACTTTTTGTCCATTTAAAACTTGTCAAGCCTGCATTCATACATAATTCCGAACGGCCATTTCATTCTTTATTTACCTCCGCCGAGCTGACTGTTTTCTCTCCACTGCAGCAGAGGACGCTCCGCGCGGAGATAAATGGATGGAAGAAAGCCGCTGAATAGACCTAGCCCTGACCCGGGTTCGAGGCCTAACGGGACACTGCTTTTCATGAAAACATCCGATTATCGACGCCAATTTGGAAATAAAAACTCTTATTCCAAAACTATTATCCATAAATAAACATGCAAGAAGTCGTCTTTCTTTTACGTCTCGAGCTCGAATAAATTTGTTTTAATTCTCTCTTCCACACTTTCTAATCATTTAGTATATTTTGTGTTTTTTACTTCCTGTCATTTCAAGGAAATAAAATAGTTGATTGTTATTCTAAACTAATTTATTTTATTTTGGTTTATTTTTTTCTGCCATTATCTGCCGTTAGTCCTAAACTATGAAACATTGTTATTATTTACATTTTTTAAAAATTGTATTAATGCATTTTAATGGATATTGTATTTGTTTATTATTTTTTTTTTTTGTTAAGTGGCATTCTAAAATATTCACTGATGGAGCTAACGTTTGCCTTGCCGTTTCCTTAAAATTCAACATTAAACCTAAAATTAAACAACTACTCTTAAGTTTTGTGCTGACTCTAAGCCGTTGAACAATGAATTAGCCAACTGTTGGGAACGACGGATAAATATGTTTACGCTAACATTAATCATGAAATTAATATTTTATGATAAACGCTCATAAGTAACAGTTGTTAAATGAAAGATATTTTTCTATCTAAAAAACAAAAATCACATTCATTTTGAATTTTCAATAAGAAGAGCATGGAAACGTTTCGCAAAGTTATTCTCAGGTGAATAAATAAATTTATATCACAGAGATAAATATAAAAGAGTAAAATATTATTCGTAAAAATATGTTAATATATAATTTTTTTTTGTTGCCTCTATCCTGTAGGGTCATTGGCATTACATACATATGATGGGTTGATGTAAAATATATGAATGTTTTTTTTTTTAACATTACGTATAAAATTGATTTTTTTTTTTTTTGTAATAGTATCATTTTTTTATTTATTTATTTAAAACGATGGGAACCCCTTAACCTCTTACAGGTCATTTTAGCCTCTACACAGTATTTATATTAATTAATTGCATAAGGCAAATTTAATAATAAATTTGAAACTAAAAAATAATTTAAAACATTAAATTTCCAAAAGGGTGTAAGTAAAAATTAAAATTTGTTAAATAGTTGCGTTATTTGAAGAAATAAAAACACTTTTTTTTTTTGCCTTTTTGGTGGTGTTCTTCAAAATTTCAGTAATATTAATCTCCAATTCCACTTAATTCGCCTTGTCAGGATGATTTCTTCTTTTCTTTTCAACTGGAGGTCCGCCCAACTTGGGCTCGATCAGTCTTAGCTTATTGTCTTGCCAGAGACTCTGCCATTTCTCCAGAGCCTTTCTCTTTACCAAAGCTACTGCTTCCTTTGGAGAAATATCCTCTACTGGAGCTCCTTCCTTGACAGTTTTTTTTTTTTTTGCCATGATATCAGCTAGCTCATTACCTCTAATAACTGAGTGACTTTTTTTTCTCTGTTTCTCTTATTAATTTAAATATGTTATTTGGTTCAGCTCTATCGAAGGCTTGTGATATAAGCTAAAATATCGGTCGGTACTGAAAATAGTGTATTAAATTACCCGACTCATCTCCAACTATCTAAAGTATTCACAACCTTATCTTTTGATAAACATTTGGATTTAATTTATAGGCAAACCTCGATGAACATCTGTGGAGTTAGGATTCATCAGAGATTATTAGAGTGTTACTCTTAACTATAAACTGCGAGGCGGGATGAACGCTGCCACGTGACATAACAAAACGCTTGCCACACCTGCGCCAGGTGGCCCAGGCTGGATGCGATCATGCGAGTCTTTGCGCCGCAGGATCTCTTCAAAGATCTCACGGCAATATTTTATATCGCTTCCTTTGTAGGCTTTGTGGCCCCTTGTCCTCACAGAGGACCAAAGGGAACAGGAGCTCTAAGGGTTAGCCAAGGCACGAAGGATTTAACTGTGTGTAAGTCAACATCCTTGCACAACCTTATGAAACTGAGGAGTATTTTTACTCCGATCAAACGAAGTAACTAATCGTATACCAGGTTCTACCATGTTAACTTGTCATACCAAGCGTCCCATTCATTAACGTGTAATTATGTTAATTAATTAATTCAACATTTCAACAACTTTAAGAAATAAAACTTATAAGATTTAAATTTCTTGTTAACTGACATTAGTTAAATAAAATATTTTTCTTACATCTCATTATATGCCCGCCCAAATTATATCACTAAATGAATATATATATATATATATATTATATATATATATATATATATAACTAATGTCAGTTAACAAGAAATTTAAATCTTATAAGTTTTATTAAAATTTAAGCGATATATATATATATATATATATATATATATATATATATATACATATATATATATATATATATATATATATATATATATATATATATATATATATATATATATAAATAACGCTTAAATTTCTGTATTTTTAATTTTTTATTATTAAAGTAACTTCTAGTACATTTACTTGATGTATTAAGTAAAGTTTTAAAAAATAAAAAAATCTTACGAAATCAACACTATAGAGCGATAGTGAAAAATGTTTATTAGTTTCTTAACATTTTTTTATCAATACAGGGACATATTAGATTACAAAGTGGGGGAACAAAACATCCGCAAATCGTAAAGATAAATATAATAACACAAAATTTTATAAGTATTTTTTTTCTCATAAATTTGGACTATAAGCAAAGTTTTGAATAAGAAATAAAAAATAAAAATTGACATACAATATACGAACACTATTTATTAAACCAACGAGGATACTTGTATATTAATTATCTTGGTTATGTAAAATATAGAGGTTGAACTTTTGGGTGACTGAGAAGCTATCAAAATATTAATTTATATTTTTAATACCTAGATTTGGCTAAAAACATTGATTCATGAATAAGGCATTATTTAACGTATTTATCGGTCGCACCGTTATGCTTGAATTTTAGCTAAAGATTAACCGATATATAAAAGAAGGAAATAACCCTTAAAAAATGTATGTTGGACCCAATGTTATATACACATAGTTTTATCTTTTTTAAGGAAAACATAGATTTCTACATAATGTTCTCAATTGAGAATGTATGTACATTTTATCTTTTTTTGATGAATTGATTTTTTTAACACCCTTAATCGTAGTATCATTACCAGACGGAAGTATTTTAATAAATAAAATGTATTGAAGGATCCAGATATTTATTTATTTTAAGATCTCGGCTTAGACAAACAGCGAGCTGGTCCAGCGGGTTGCCATATTTGTCGCTGCGATTCCATTCCAGACTGTCTGCTCCCTACAATTCTATACGAATCATTACGAAGTCTCTCATATCAGTACTTTATAAGTAGAGGCATAATAAACAAGATAAAAAAATTATTTAGATATATATGTATACACTTCAACTGTAATAATAAATTATAGTAATATTCCAGTTATCTGTTTTACAGAACTGCCTCTTATCATCACTTACGACTAAATTAAATCATAAAACAACAAGAAGTTGGATGTGGTTTCCTAGCTACACTACATTTTACTAAAAAAAAAAAGTTTCTTTTCGACTTCTTTTTTTTCTCTTTATTTTACAAAAATCTCATCAAACCGTCAAAATCCTGGATTAAGCCTCCATTGTACAGAAGGTACGTATTTCATTCCAAACTCTATGAGCACGCAATCCGCTTGATGATTACTTTACCTCCCAATCATCCTTCTCCGATTCTCGATAATCCTCCGGGGCGTCTGAAAAGAAGATGACCTCTGAACCTTCTAATCTATACTTTTCATTTGAGGTTTATCAATGGATAGCCTCTTTATTAAACTTTACATCTCTATATAAATTATTATTTTTATAGGATGTTTGGCTATGTGTTTAATACAATTATATTGGTCATTTACAATCATACAATCATATATATATTTATTTATTGAATAAAAATACAATCTCCCAGAAGTGAGAAGTTCATAAATTATTAAGGCTCAAAGTGTTCAATTCTATTAATTTAAAATAAAAACTTGAAGCATGAAAATATACGTTTATTTTATTAATTGGTTGTTTTATTTTCTAACGCAAAACATTGCAACTTTCTCGCATTAAAGCAAGGAATGTAGTGTTGCCCAAATGCGAGACCCAGACCAGTCTTGGTCTTGCTAACTCAGTCTTGGTCATGGTCTTGGTCTTGTTGAAGAGTCTCGCAATAGTCTTGCAATTACTTATTAGCTTATTACTATAGAGATATTACTGTAATTTTTTAGACAGAAGAAACCTAAGCCCAAATGAAAAATTAGAGGAGTTCAATGCAAAAGTATTTTGGTTATACCAATTATTAACGTATAGTAACTAAAATTGTCGGGTATTAGTAACTATTTTTCCTTGATTTTTATTTGAAAAATCGAATTTTTTTTCCACTCCTGGTCTTGGCCTTGCAACAGTTTGGAGCCTTTGGTCTTGATCTTGCAAAGTGCAAGACCAAGACCGATTTTGGGCAACACTAAAGGAATATAAAAACATGCAGCTACTTTTCATGTGAAAAAAAAACTTCAGATTTTACTTATAATTTTTATTACTTGTTCAAAACTCTAAAAATGTTATTTTTCAAAATTATGACGCAAACATGGTGTTGGTGTTGGCAATTCGTGAGGAAACGTTAATACATATCATCTTAAAAAAATTATGCAAAAAAATTTTACAATAATAGATGTCTTAAAAATAATAGTAAGCCATAATTTTTTTTTACAGCGATTTGACAAGAAAGGTCGTAATTGTATTTTTTTAATAGTTTATCTTTAATATCTATATTCCAAATAAAAATATAATTTTAGGACTTAATGTATTCAAGAGAATATATATTACTCAAACCATCTTCACACAAAACCAAGCACAATTGGGAATTGTTAAACTTTCCTTTGATATGTTTATAATTGTTGGATATTAAAATTTATATATTAAAATTGTTTATGGAAGTACATTGATGAGGCTAAAAAAACGGATTTTTATTTCATGATTATGCCCTTAATACTATTCAAGACTTAATTCTATTCTCTCAGTTCATAGTAATTGTTTTTTAACGTTATATTTCCTATAAAACCTCCAGGAGTTTTTCTTTTTAAGGGAAGAACCGCTAAATATACAAGATACGTGTTTCAGAAATAAAAAAGTAGATATATAGAAAAACATATTAACAAAACCTCTCAAATGTTTAGCATAATTGATGTTTTCTTGATTATTTTAATCAAATATTATTAATCATTGTAATTAATATTACGAGAAAAGTGTTTAAATGACTTGAGTATATGGATAAAAAACTGAGCTGAAGATAGGTCCAGTGAACTAATGACTGTATCCAAAGCGAGACATAAATCTAAGAGCCGATCTATCAATATTCATGGTGCGCTGATGGGGGAGGGGATTGCTATATCTTTGAAGAGACCTGATTTACATTAATTAGCGAACTAATCTTTCCAGTTTATGTTTCCTCGTTTATATTGCGCCTCCATCCCTCCTATCTTGGATTTATAACAAGTTTCATGCTTCAGGAGTAGGCCTCTTACATTTTATCATGTTTTCCTCTTTTAAGAGGAATGAGATAAGTAACATTAAAGGAAGCTTTACCCTAATGTATATACAGATAATTTTTATATATATATGTATATATAATTAAAATTTACTCATTAATTTCGATCAAAGAAAAGCGACTTAAAACTGTCAGGAACTGGGTGTAAACTGCCTTTGACAGCACGACATTAATATAAGTTCCGAGAACTGTTCCTCTGCCGGTGACACTCCATTGCTCAGGTTCGATCCAAGAAAGTAAATAGTTATCAATAAACAACAATGTTAATTAATTGCGTCATTGAATATTATTGAAGTAACTTAAATTACTATGCAATAACTAATTCTGTTATACAAAATTAAAGTTAACTACATTATTAATTAATTTTATCAACAATTAATTTAAATATGACTAGGATATATTTTTATGATAGCTTATATTTTTAAACGAGATAAATTCATATTTTTTTTTTCTATTTATTTATCAGAGTGTTGTGGGTTGTAGGAAATAAAGTACCTGAATTAATTATTTATTTTAAATTTTATTCTATTTGTTTATTCGTTTTTTGTGTACTTCATTCATTGCAACCTCCAACCAACTTATTTCAAGCACCTACAGTCAATTATTTCTTCACTATTATTCTTCTATTTTATTTTATTAAGTATATGTAAATATTCTGTTCCTTAAATACTCATTTAATTTTATGTAAAATTTAATTTTGCTATATACTACTTTATGAATTTTTGTTTCAATTCAACAGTTCATAATTAACTGCTTTATAATTTGTAAATAAGACATGACAGAGGAACAAATATATTTGTTTTATTTAATTTTTTTTTACGTACAAAATATAAATGAAATAAACAATTTTAATACTATTTTTTCTATGTAGTATTCCTGTTTAAAAATGCTTCTTATTTTAATGAAATATAAAAAAATAAAATAAACAAAAGTTGTTTATATTCAGCGCACATAACGCACTTTATAATCACCTCTTTAATTTTTTAAGCCTTGGTGATTTTTGTTGTTCTTTCCAGAAGTATCTTTAAAGGAGAAAGAATTACCCTTGCGAAAATTTCTAAATTAAGTTTATATTCTAAATGTTGATTACTAATGTTTTAACTGTTTATTTTATTAAATCAAATCATAGTTTAATAATGAAATTAGGAATGAGTGATATATAATTATTATATTATCTCTTAGATCTGAGATTACCTTGTGTATGAAGTTGTTCGAGGTCATTAATATCTTGTAATGATCAGAGTTTCTTCAACCATTCTAGTACATCTGTGATTAAAAATTAATTCTCAAAACATTTGTTGGTTACCTTCAGATGTAGAGTGAGCTCGAACCCATTACTGCGTATCTACTAGCAACATTTGGAAAAATAATAATCAATATTAAACAAGACTGACACAAGCATTTGTCAATTTTTCAATAAATAATACCAGTTCGGATCATTTAATCATTTCTAGATCATAGCCAATGACGAAATAATCGATAAAGAAATTACATCTTGTCTTGCGACGACATTTCGGCGGCATCAGGCAATATTTTCATCTGCTTTCAATCGGAAAAAAAAAGAATATTACCGGAAAATTTCTTCCAATATTTTTTTTTTCGTAGAGAGGAGATTCGAATATTAAGTCATCTCTTGGTTCGGAAGCGGGTATTTTCAGGCAATTTCCCGAACCTGGTTGGTTGCTGTCAGTCCGATTCGATCTGTCTAACTCCTCCCCCCCACCCACACCGCTTCTTCCACCCGAGGGTTACAAAAAAAAAATCACAACACTTCCGAAACGTTGGCTTAGCGATCATTCTTGATGTGAAATATTGCAAGCATTTTATTGTATTATTGCTTACTTTATTGTCCATCAACAGTTCAGTATATATATAAATGTTGTTAAAAAAGAGCATAAAAAGAAATAAAATATTTAATACTGAAGGAGGTATTATTTTTCGACAATGATTTTACAAGGAGATAATTGTGGTCTCCCTTTAAGGGGTTTCCCCAAACTCAAGATGAGTTTGGGGAAAACCCTTCAGAGAATATACTGTATGATTATACCCAAGGAATATCCGTAATTCAAATTCGAAAAATAATTCACTTCAATCAATGAATTTTGTGGGTATTGAGTGAGACTGAGCCGTCAGACATTAGGCTATGTTTGGCTCATTCGGATATAGTCGGTTCGGGTCGACTAATTTGGATGGAAATATCTGAGAAACTAATTGTCTCAGACTGGTATGCTGTAAACGCGGGAAATGTTCATAATTTTACTCTCTTTGTAATGAGCTATTATTCAAAATTGTATGTTGACGCGAAGTTCTGTAAGAGAGTCATAAAGAGAAAAAACATATAGCCAAAAACCGAATAATAACAGCTATTTCGAACATTGGACTAAAAAATCTCAACATTTAAATATCATAGAGAATTTCATAATCTAATAGTCAATTAAGTTTGGATATGTCCACTGATCCAAATGGAAGCACAAGAAAATATACAATAACGATTGAAGGAGTTTTTGTTAGATATTTAGCAAATCGGTTTTAATAAAAAAATAATCATCTAATATTTTAGTTATCACAAACCTATCGTTTCATTTTTAAAATATAATACAAATGGCGATCAGGCAGATAAGAGTTAACTAGGACAATTTATACTCAATCATTTTATGGAAGCTTTTATTTTTGTTTAACAGTAATTATAGGAACAATAAATTTTTTATATTTTTTTCTTGATACGTGCATACTTTTTTGTGCAGGCGTTCTTAAACCTCATCTTCTTAAACCGCTGATGGTTCCGCGAACAATTTGTTAATATAAAAATGTTATATTTGCCAAATTTCTATGTTTTGTACAAAATCACTTATTGATGCGTGACCTGAAAATTCCTGTATATTCTATACATTGAGAATTTTTTCTGCCCTATGGAAATAATGAAAAAAAAAGAGAAAAGCGTTTCAAATTTTGGGGACTAATTAAGGGATACATGAGCAGACATTAGAGAACTATATAATGTTATGTATCTATTGTGGCGTATGCTTAATTGTAAGTTGGTAGTATAAATAATTTGTATAGTTCATTGTAATAAAATAGTGATTTTTAAAATTTCTGTATATATTTTTTTTTTCAAACTATTTTTGTATTCAGCCCGTTTTGAGAAATATAGATAAGATTGTCTTAAGTCCAGAATAAGTACTGAAAGAACCTACCAACGACTGTTTGTATACCATTCTAGTTTTGGTGAAAGTACACACGAAAGATTCATACAAAATACCCATTTAAACGAAATTTCCACAGTGTGATAACTATCGCGAAAGCGATAGAAACGTGGATTATTAACAATGAAACAATGAGGCATTGCGAAAGCTGAAAATATGTTTTTCAGTGCGCCTCCCCCCTACCAATGAATTTTAAGATGTTCACTAGACCGAACTGGGGCCGGAGATAAGGAAACGGACATTGCCTATCGGAGCGTGAGTGATAGTGCCACAATGAAATGTCAACAACCAAAACTTTTTTTCTCTCTTTGTTTTATCGGAGCAGCATCGCTCGCCGGTACTGAATCTGGAGGAGCGATTCGTTCTGCAAGTCGCGGGTTAGGGAACTGTAGTCGCTTGAAGAAGTGACTCAAGAAACGCGAGTTAGAAAAAAAAAATTCAAGGCTGGTTTACTTATATAGCATACCTAATACCAATTATAACTGCTTTTATATGTGCTTATTTTTAATCTTTCTTTTAAAATATAGATATAAAAAATAAAAACTTATTGTGGAACGAAGTCCCTTAAGAATAACAAAAGAAAATTATTACTATCCAAAAGGCTTGATACACTAAATAAAATAACGGAAGCAGAAAAACTAAAGTACGCTATCTAAAAAACAAATTATTTACAAAAACCTATGAATAAACAATTAAAATAATATATAAAATCCATCGAAAGTGGTAAAGCAGTATATGTATATTTATTTCTGATAAGAAAGAAAAAAATAAAATAAATTATTCTAAATAATAAAAAAATAATAAAAATAATAAAAAGCTTTTATTAAAAAAATGGGTCTGTCATTTAAAAAATACTAAGGAGTGTAATCATGATTATAATTGCTCAGTAAAAGAGAGGAAAAATAAATTGCAGATATATAAATTTAATATCGTTTAATAGTCAATAAATGAGTTTTATCTGTACGATATTTTATAATATTTTATAAGTGGAATAAGGCAAATCTATTTCATTCTGTTAGTAAGAATTTAATCGGACCTAAATAAACAAATTTTTATATTATAATATAAATATACAATTTCTTTATTGTGACGCTATGTTATCACGAATAACGGAAACCCTACAGTAGTACAATATAGAAAAGTGAATATAATTTTTTTAATTTATATATAAATCAGATATTTTAGATGTTTTTCGAAATTTTTGGTTAACAATAGTTTTATTCTAGTATTGATAAAATAAAAAATTGAAATCACAAATCGTAAGATCATTAAGAAAGTTAAAATCCATTTTGTGTGTAATTGAATTCACCTTTAAGCATATGTTAAAAATAAAAATTTCTCTGATTTTACAACCGCATGCAATATTAGTGTTTTATAACAATTGCAAATTCGACGCGCTAAATAAAAAAAGAGAAATTAAATTAAAAAAAGGGATTTTTTTTTTACTCATAATATAAAATAAATCAGTTGCTTCTTATTTATATAAAAAAAGTTAAAATAAAAAATTCAATTTCAACATCTCATGTTTCAATGTGAGATTACGTTACCAAGAAGGTTAAAGTTACAAACTTCATCTGATTTAGAAATATATTAATTTAAAAAAAAATTTCAGACCCAACAATTGACAAAAAATTTGAATATTGATAAATAGAAGGAATATATACTTCACATTATAAATAAAGCATAAGGACAAACGTTTGAGCATATTGGAGTGAATTCAAGAGAAGACTGTTTTTCTCTTACAGAACTATATATTGCCTTGTTTGTATCACGTTACGGAGTATATATTTGTCCAACAAGCAAAAGGAGCTTAAATATTACACTGAAGTAGCATAGGCTTAAACTGTTTTAAAAACGCACCATTACAGTATCAAGCAATCAAACCTTATCTGCCATGTTAGTTTTTTTAGTATTTTTTTCCATATAAATTCGGTTGTAAATTGATCACATGGACGAAAGCATGTACAATGCATATTTATCGCAATGATACCATGGAATACAGCTAGTAACATTTAATATTAGAAGCAGCGACATCGTCAATACAAATGCTAACTATCTGAAGATCTAAAAACTGATGGAAACAGGAGAGGAGGGTTATGTAAAACAGCTGATTAGGAGAAACATAAAACATATTTAGCAATCGATCTCACATTCACTGGTTGTCATTACCATTATGACAGGTGTGAATAAAAAAAATTAAACAAAAAAACACAACAAAAAACAAAACAAAGGATATAACCTTTGTAGTAGAATATACAAAAAACAAAAATGTGCTATATCTTAGCTTCTAATTTTCCGATTTTAATGAATTTTGTTTTGTTATCTAATCACAATATCAACCAATAAGTGTATACTTTTTGAGTTATTCGGAATTTAATTATACCATCCCCCGTAACTTTTTTTCAAGCTTCTTTTCGTTGAAGTATGCCATATAGATAAATTTAAATAGCATCGAGAAGAAGACTTTAGCGAAGTTTCATTGAAATCGGTACATTCTTTTAGGCGCTACAGTCTATAGCAACGCAGGTTTGTCGGTCGCCATCTTGAAAGGAAAAGGCGGATAGAAATGTCGATGAAGGATCATCCTCGGGTGACCTCTAATTTTAAATCCAAATTTCAAAAAAATCACTGCAGTAGTTTCGGGGAAAATGCGCGGACGGCGGACGGACAAAAATATTTTCATTCGTTTTTCAAATTCTGAGAATCCTGAAGCGTAAAACCTCATATTTGGAGAGGGGGTTATGCTTTTGTTTTATGTATTTTATTTTTAGTTTATGAATTCGATCACAATGGTTCATTACTGAAAATAATAAACCAAACGCCATCAGTCTCTAATAAACGACAAGTTCAGCTGTATGTTTGAGACTCAGGCCTTTATAGTTTGGATTGTGTTATATATTAATATTTTTATTATTAATATAGCTATGGAAGAGGTGGGATGTACAAAAGCAGCGTAGAACATAAAGGTATAATGGCAGGCATTAAACCCAGTATGATGAGAAGAGCTGCTTAAAAATCCCTGCTAAGCAGAACAAGTAAGCAGAGGGCTCGGACCGCGTGCCAGTGCTTCCTGAATAATTGATGACGGATCGTTTGGTCTAGGGTCACCCCGTCCAAGAGTTAAATAATAATGTGGACGGACACCTTTCTACCCTATTAGCCAACTCCATCCCCCACTCCCAGTTCTAAGGGGTCTTTTTATTCCCAATTGGGGCACTTATTTCTTTCAACTCCCGCCCTTTCGAGCTCCTTTCATCGCGTTTGGAGTTCTTCGCCGCCTCAAGCCGCCTTGAGGTAATGATTCAATTATTATTAGAAGCCTTAAATTTTTTTAGCACATTTTATTGGCGCGTGCAGGGGCTAAAATTATTCCTTTCAAAATGTTTTGAAACATTCCCTCAGCCTTTTGAAGTGCGAACATCTCTAGAGGGAATTGTATCCTTTTAATTCAATTCAATTTTTTTTTTTTTCGGATCTCGACTCGAATTTCTCACTCAACATTTAGTGTATTTTATTTCTCCTACTACTTTTGATACAGGGTATGTAGATTATGAAAATAATGATTTGTCTCTTGTTGCATATTTTTCTTGAAATAGCTAATCGAAGTACAGGAGTATCTACCACAGATACGATTTTCAACAAAACGGTCCATATACTGATAACATATCCTGATGACACTGGTATTAAAAAGTGCTCAAAATCAGCTGTGATGGAGGCGTTCATGACTCTTGATGCTGCTGATAATCGATTGGGAGTTCGTAAAAATTTAAACAAAGCCAAGTATATCATCGCTACTATGAGTGCAAAAGATGGTATCCATAGTCTGCTACTATGGAAAATAAAATATGAAATTATACTAATAAACCGCAAAGCCAATATTTTTAGATTGTAGTATCAAATCCCATTAGAGATTTTAAAAAAAAGATAACAATATATTGATTTGAAATAATATTTTTTTAAATTAATTAAGTATTTTGTTCACGTACAAACAGGTTTAAAAACTAACCAGTACATATTTACTTCCATATTTTATTAGACTCTCATAACTTATAGGCGGATCCGATATGTTTATTTATCTTGGCGTGTAGAAAAAAAAAACATTTTTTTTTTTCTAAAATACGAGGTTTTATAAAAGTGAAGTGTGAATAAATTCGACTTCGGGAAAAAGAGGAAAATAATGTTGTTGGCGTGATGGGGTAAGGATGAAAAAAGAAGCCGGTGCTTCGCTGCATCTCGTGATAAAAGTGTTGTAGTCACGATATGCAGATCGTGGTGGCTTCCAGCTTCGTAGCTTGTATCTCTGCAGAAATTAATGTTATAATGGCGCCCGACTAAGATGCTAGGACTCCTTCTGTCTGTTTTTTTCAAATAGCGAACATGAATTTACTTCTTGTTAGGACAAACGTCTAACTTGTAATTCTCATACCAGACCGAAACTACAAGAAACCGCTCGACTACTTCAACTCGTACTAGACTTATTAGAACCTTCCAATTAATTACAAACGACCCATATAATAAGGCCTCCTTACAATCCGAAATCCTTCGTAAAATCCTCAATGCTGCTTACTTTGTTGCAAATAAAATCATCCAAAATGAACTTAATGTTCCTTATATTTCAGATTTGGCCTAATCCAGATATCTATCCTTCTACAATAAACTTCCTAAACATCCCAACACTCTTGTTTCTCACCTTAATTCCTCTTCAATTCTCGATAACCCTCCCAGGTGTCTGAAAAGAAGTTCTCCTAATGTTTTTTTATATTTTTTTTATCGAGCAGTAAATATTTTAATCTGTCAAGTTGAATGGCAACAAGTAACAATGCTAAATGTGTTCATTCATACCATATTTACATATAATAGGGAAATACAAAGGAATAAAAAATAAATGAGTAAACTAAGAAAGTAAATGTAAAAATAGAAAAACATACATAAATAATATATAAGTGGAATAAGAAATAAATCAGTAAGTAAAAATAAAATAAATCTTCTTAACACATTCATTCCTATGTACAATATTTACATTTGCCCAGGGAACTCCGAGCCAAGCTTTGTCCTCCAAAATTAAAGGCAAAGCAGAACCCCAGGAGATCCCAGAGCCTCTCATCCGTTCTCGTCCCTAATAGGCCAGTTCTCCTAATCTACACGTATTATTAGAGTGCTACCAGTGGGTAGTTTCTCAACAAGTGTCTTATGTCATTACATCCATTTGTACAAATTTATCAGATGTATTTTTTTATACAGTTGTAAATATCATAATACATAATAAAAAAATATAGTTATTTTTTAAAATAAAATATACTAGCAATAGAACCGTCTTCTAATTTTCAATATTACGTTTTCTGTGCTGTTCCGAAAGCTTATAATTTCGTTATTTCTATTTATATATTTATTAGTGTTGCCCAAAAGCGAGACCGAGACGAGTCTTGGTCTTGCAAACTCAGTCTTGGTGTAGGTCTTGGTCTTGCACAAGACTCTCGTAACAATCTTGCAGTCACCTGTTAGCTTATTACTAGAGAGATATTACTGTAATGTTTTAAATATGAGAAACCTGACTAATTCTGAATGAAAAATTAGATGAGTTAAATGCAAAAGTATATTGGTTACACCAATTCTTTACATACAGTAACTAAGTGTTAGTAACTATTTGGCCTAAATTTTTATTCAAAAAATCGTTTTTTTTACCAATCTTGATCTTGTTCTTGCAACAGATAAGCGGTGTTGGTCTTGATCTTGCAAAGTGCAAGACCAAGACCGATTATGGGCAACGTTAATATTTATGTATGAACTGCTGTGGATCGACACTTGGGTCTTAAAACCTTCCAGGTCACAATCGGCCTCTATACATTATAGTTTTTCACATTCGCACCAGTAAAATGGCTTTTTTAAATATATATTTTTCAAAGTTTATTTTCTTTAATTCCTTGAATTTAGTACTCTCTAAATAAAATTTTCATACGGATAGTTGATTAAAGACTTCATCACCATAGAAATAGGTGATATTGAAAAATGTAATTTTACTAACATTTTAGATACTAAAATAATCTAAACATTATTAGCTTTAGAAGATCTCAGAAACTTGTTATTGTTTTTGAAAGTCATATAGTTTTATTTATGTTTCGTTTGATGATCAAATTAAAAAAATATATATATGTGAAATATTCAAAATAAAATCATTCGAACTGGTTGAAATATTTTCTACAATCGATAATCAAGCCTTATAGCGAAGAATTCAAAATAAAAAATCAGCATTAAATATTAATTTTATCCTCTTCTAGATATTATACCGAGATGGGATTATTGAAATTCCAGCGAGTCCGTTGACCCGACACTAATGGTCACGTATAATTACCGCGATCTGTAATCTGCCTCAGCTCTCGGCAAAAAGAAGATGGACGAGGGAGATAGAAAAAAAAAAGGAGACGACCCGTAGAAGTGGGGCCGTGAATGGAGTCAAGGTTGCTCGGGGAGAGGTCCGGCCCTTTCCCTCTCGTTGAGCCAGTGTGTCAGTGGGGCCCTGCGGGGAACCCGCGCCGGGAAGGGGATATAATAATACTACACTGATACAGCCTCAGCAACTTGTATCGCTATTATATCATAATTATAAATATAATAATAAATAATATTAAATTATGAACATTAACATGTCTCTACGTAAATGTATTACACAATTCAATATAAATATATTTGTGTGTGAAAAAACAATAGATTTATATATTATTAACATCCGCCTGAAACTTCGTGAATAGCGGAGAAAATTACAAAAATTCTTAGAATTGGTGCGTTTTCAATATGGAGATTGGCAAAATTTGTTTATTTAATCAACTACTCTTATATCACTATTATTATCGTCCTTAGATATGACAGATTGTAGTACATCTCAATAAAGAAATTTCGTTAAAAAAAAATTTAATTAGGTACTAAAAACCGGTAAATACCCATTTCCTTTCTACTTGGATCGTAAGATAATTTGATTACAAAAGCGAGACAAGAGGCGGCCTATAGAAATATTGGCCCGTTTGACCTGGATAACCTCATTATTTTGACATGCTGTAAGTCAACCAAAAAAAAAAACAATTCTGTACCGCAACAACCCATGGAGGGTCCGGGATTCGAACCGAGGACCTTGAGCATTGGAAGTAGGTCACCCCAAACGGCCCCATTATTTTTAAAGGTCACCTTTTTGTATCGATTTTGAGTTCAAATTATCTTACGACTCAAGTGGCAAGCAAATAAATATTCACGAGTTTAAGTATCTAATCAAAATAGACAAAGTTTGTCGATCTTCAGATTGAAAACGCATCAATTCTTAGAATTTTCGTAACTGAAATTGTTGTAGGTTACACGGATCTACGGATGGGACTTTCGGGCTGAAGACCTTCCCCCCCAAAATGGGAAAATATAACCATGTTTTATCGAAAAAATATTAAAAAATTATCTCTCAAAGTATTCTTTTTCGTGTAATTACATTTAAAAGGTAAACACCATTTCATATAGGTAGTTAGTTTCTTTCTTTTTTTCCAAAGTAATTATCGTTATTTTTATGAAAAAAAAACTGTCGGGCTGAAGCCTCCCCACCAAAAAACAAATTAAATCCTGGATCCGCTAGTGGTAGGTTACGATGAGATGAAGCTATTTGCGAAGTTTCAGGCGGATGTTAATAATTTGATTAGAAGGGGTCTGTACGACGGAATAATATAACTATAGAGAAATTATAACTAAAGTAATTGCAAAACTACCTGAGATAAATTATCTAGATGGTTGTTTAGATGTTAAAGTTTCAAAATATCTTGATCATTCAGGCCTGAAAAATAAGATAATATTACTACAAAAAACTTTATTAAACACTATTTTAATTAATTATAATATTAGGTTAAGATATGTTGGTTATTAATATATAAAGGATTTATCTAACTGAAGATATGGTCTAGGTGGAAAAAAAAGTATTTTCTATATAAATAAAAAAATATTTTCTTTTCTTAACTTTATTTTCACCGCTCACGGATTTAAAGGACTATCAGTAAAAGAGTTGTTGAATGTTTTTCTAGCGCTTCTAGTATGTGGAAGGATATTAACTATAACAGAACCTCTGTCCGTTCTTTATCTAGTTCCTTAATTCAGGATAGTTCTTCAGAAGGTCTTGCATTTTTGAGCTAACGCCATATACTAGCATGAATCTTCGGTTCCTAACCATATAAAAATTAAATGATTTGCTATATATTTATTTCTATATAAGTTTTTTCGTCGTTACACAATTCTTCTTTAATTTTTCATAAAATCCAATAATTCAGGCCCAATTTCGAAGCATATCTTCTCCTTCAGATTGGAGAAATACTCTCTTCTCTTCTCTCCAAACTTTCAGAGAAAAGAGTCAAGAAAAAATATGAAACTTCATTTGCGCACAAATCAAGAAGTATACAATTTATGGTGGATTACACCCGATATTTATTTAAAAGGTTTTTAAATTTCCTGCATCAAAAAAAAAAAAAAAAATCGTCAAAATCAGGCTATAATTAGTGAAGATATAGCCTATAGTGATTTGTACACTTGTTTTGGTTCACTACGAACAATGAACTATTGTAATTCGACCTAGAAAAAGAAAATGAATTCTTTCATCTCATAATACATTGCCTTAACTGATTTATTTATTTATTTTTTATTCATTTTTTCACTGACCAAGTTCCTATGCGAATTATACTCATGGACTAACTACTTCAATATTATAAATTTCTCTCAGATTCCAAAACGATGAGCAGTACGAGGACTTTGAGCTGACTCTATTGAATTATACTGAGCCAGAGATCCTTGGAACGGAGAGCGGAGATGGCACAAAGGGATTCGTTAGTGTAGAGAGAGTTTAGGAGCGGCCCTAAGGGTCCGGATAGTTTTTGCTTTAAGTTTTTATATTGCATTAAGCGCTATTCCAGGCCCGACTCGCTGCAATACGTGGTTACAACATTTCCTACTTCTAAAGCTTACAATTTATTTTAATTGCAACCCTTGTTAGAGTTTGTTAAGTACAAAATATGTCGCAGTAACGTTGTCGTCCTCTATTTGACTGTCCAGTATCTAGGATATTAGCCTTTGCTAGGTAATGGCAAGCTACTAGTTGTAGAGAATACCAAATTTTAAAACAGATATTGCGGAACTGGATTATTATTATGTCAAATTACAATTTATTTATTGTCAACCGGTATTTTTATTTTTTTTATTTATTTATTTAGAAATATGATAATCTGTCATGTGGACAATAACTATAGTAATATATAGAGAAAATATAAAATTAACAAAAGTAAAGTAATAATCAAAAACTAAGTACAATAAAAAATAAAATAACTTAGAGATAAGTAAATTAAAAAAACATAAAAACACAGTCATACCTATTGTCAACCGGTAACGATAACAACGTGGACTTTGCTACTGTGGATTAAAATTTACATTTAACATCTTGTAAATATGAAGATGTTTTGTTTCTTTTTACTTTCACTAACCTGTATATGGAATATATAGAAAAAGGTACAGTATTACGATTGTGAAAATTTTCGAGTCTCAGTTTTCATCGGAAATACGTGTTTTGAGGTTTCCTGAGTCCAAATCACCAAGTCCTTAGTCCGTTTCTCTGTGTATGTATGTGAGAGGTCTAGCTCAAAAACGAAAAGTCGTATGAAAGTCAAATTGCATATTTAAGGTTTGTATTTTTATTTTTTGCTTTAATACTTGTCAAATCAAGTTCTATTTCATTTTTATATCGTTTAGAATTCCAAAAAAGATTTAGTAATAGATGTCACTATTAACTATTAATACTTGCCACAATAAATAATTATCCATATTTAGGCATAATCATTTTAATTATTCTTATGTACTTAAAGCATTATTATGCAATTTATTTGAAGTTTGATCCTAACTATTTTTTTTTAAATATATTTTGAAATCGTTTCTTATCAAAAAAAAAAAAAAAAAAAGTAGGAATAGGCTAAAATTTTAAATATGACATTTTTTCATTATATATATTTTTTCTAACAACAGTTTGGTTTTACAAACTACTTTTTATTGTTTGTATTTTTATTTTATTAATTCAGAAATACGAAAATTAATTTGATAGTAAAAAAAATCTTGTTTTTTTTCCAATATGATTACCTATTTACTTAATGTAAATAAATAAACAGAAATAAAGTGAAAGAAAAAAAGAAATTCACTTTTACGAAACTTCTTTTGTTCATTTTTTTTTTTATTACATCTGACAACTTTTTGGACTTCCCTTTTTGATTAAATGACTAAATATTATATTTGTATATATATATATTTATTAATGGTATTTGTAATTAAAATCAAAACTAATAAAGTATTTTCTCAGGCCTTGCTAGTTGATAAATTTACAGTAATTTTTAATCAATATGTATTTTTTTAATATTGTTGGTTTGGACTTCTGTTTTTAATAATAAAGTACATTTGATCCTTAGTCCTGCTTTATTTCTTTTTTTGCTTTAGTCCTTATGACAAGGGAAAAAACTTTATAAAATAAGAATATATTTATTATAAAAAATAAATTATTTAATTTTAATTTTGTTAAGTTTCCTCCCTTGAAACTGGCATAAAAGCTGAAACGTTGAAAAAAATTGAAAAAATAATAGGATATTTTTTTACATTTTATGAATGTTTTATTTAATTTTTTTTTAAAATATGGCTTATTAAATTGGTTAATCAAAATAAAGTTGAAACGGGTTAGGTGATTAAATTTATAACCGCTATCAATCAATAAACAATAAAGTAGAAGTAGAATAAAATAAATAAATTTATAATAAAAACGGTGACAAACGATATACCGTAGCAAATCGGGAAAAGAAGGATAATAGAGCAATATAGACGGGAGAGGTGGAAGGATAATGACTCAGAGACTAAATGTTTTCTGGAAGGTCCTTAGTGAGGAAGAGATGGAGGGGGTAAGGACGCAAATGCTGGACCAATGGCAGGATGGACCTCAGTCCTCACGGCGAATCAATAAAAGAAAATTCCCCGGCTCCTTCTTCCCTCCATCTGGACCTCTGTTAAGCCCTCCATTGAGATCCGTCCCTAAGCAGCTCTATGGATTAGTAGGCACGCTCTCCGTCCGCTCAGGTCTTATTTATTTCCTCTCCAGAGGCCAAATGATATAAAAGGAATTGATCAACGAATGTGTGGTTCGTCACCCCCTTGATTAGGACCGAACTTGAGGGTAGCAACTGAACTTTGCTAATTGGAAAAATGTCGTACGGACATTTCTATATTTGTAAAGTCCAAATTTCTAAAACATAACATTACTTCATACTCTCTTTTTAGGTCAAGAGGCGGAGTGAAAATATTTTTTTTTCTTCATCTTTTCATCAGCTGAATAAAAAACTACTTTCGCGGGAGATGTGTGTTTGTTTTTAATAGTTTATTCATTTTATAAGTGATGGTATAATTTTAATAATAAAAGTAATATTGTAGTGATATCCTGGTGAACCGTTGCATGTAATACATTTATTTAATATAATAAAAAAAGTGTATTCGGAAGAGCATTGATATTGACTTTTCAATACAAACTATTTCTCTTCATATTTGCAAATAAAGATATTCATCTATTGTTTGTCATGAACTTTGCAAGAATTTTATTCACCTTAATTTGGAACATCAAATAATCTGGTTGTGTATATCGAGTATAGTGAATTTCAGGTATTAGAAATACAAATCTAAAAACGAAAACAAAGAATACAAAAGCTATAATTACATACGATTAGAATGCAACACAACCTCTTATTTGACGAGATCCGACTGATCTTGGGTTTAGCCAGGGCGGTAATAATTTGGTCAATGATCTTCCATCAATAATTGGAGAATCGTTTTTTTATTGGAATGATTCAATCCAATGCTTTCTAAACTGCTGCAACAAGGTCTTTGCCTTAAGTACTTACTTGGGAACGTTGATTTAATTTTTTCTATTCAAATATATATCCTTATTTTATAAATATGTATTGACCAACAGCAGGTCTGATATTACGTAAAATGAGAGCGTTTTTCGTGCGTGATAATGAGTGCGTTATAGTTAGAGTGTGTTCTTAATAGAAAAGGTCAGACGTCGAGTTCTTAGTCCAATCACGTTTCTTTATTTTTAAATAGGATTAAGTAATTAAATCTTGACACATAAATATAGACTTAGCTATGTATGTATAGTTAGATTAAAGAGAGGTGAATACCAAATTAGGTTTACCTCTACTAATTAATTATATAATATTTTCCAAAATTATTAAAAAAAGTCCTTTGCCAAAGTATAAATAAATGGCCCACATGTGGTGATCTAAGGCATGAAAGGCCTGGTACTGAACGAGGAGAATAACTTCCGATTGGTGGGTACAAAGTTCAGAAAAACCGTAAACATACATTGTCTTGTATTTTTCTTTCCCCTCTTGTTACCCTCTGTTTGATAACGCATCTCCAACTTTTATTAGTGGATTGCTTCTTCTGGAATTATAAAGGTTTCTACAAACTCCATTTTTATCAATCCCCTCCTCAATTTCAATTTTAAAAATGTTAGTAACAATGACTTTGCAACAGAAATTGGAGAAACTACTCCACGAAAATATCTTCCCACAAATGGTGCTTATTGTCCCGATTTATTTTTTAATATTATTTTTCAGTATACACTATTATCATAGCGTATTACTTAATAAAGTAATTTCAATTTTTTAAAATTCAGAATGTGAATTTATTTTAGCCGGGATTTACTAAGTATGAAATATTACATTAAATGCAAATTCTTGTTTGTTTATTTACACCTGTCGACGAACCATATGTAATTAGCTGGTGGTCTGATGTATAATTCTCAAAACATTGCGTTTATATGAAATTTTAATTTATAATATTTCTATTACAATTCGCAGTTGAAGAGAACAAGAGGTCATAAGGAAAAGTCCTGACCGTAATTCGGAATTTTTCCAGAAGAACGAGCTTAATTTTCCGCCCTCTCTTTCATCCTATATTCTACCACAGTAAATTTCAACAGTTTTATACCAGTTATTTTATGTGATTCTTTTAAAAATAAAAGCATTACCTTATAACTGTAACAAAATAATCCTATAGCAGAAGCAAATAGTTTTTTATTTAACTTGAGATTATACTAACTTATCCTTCAATCTTTCCTTTTTTGACAGATTTTCTCAGTTCGTCAGGTTCGGAAATATCTTCACTTCGTCCGATCTTAAAAAGAGTTCCCAAAATTTATTACTGGTCTCTCTACTATACATTGTAAACATTTCCGATCTATCAGGTAACGAGTAAACTATTTATGGAGACGAGATAATTTTCGCAAAACATCAAGATCTTACACAAGCCTCACTAACATTACATCACTTATTTAACTTACAAGAATGTTTCAAACTAAGGAAAATTCGACTTAATCAAGATAAATTTAAACATATAACATTTATTCTTCGAAAAAATGCCTGCCCTCTGACTTATATTGACAATAATTAATTTCCTCAAACAGGCACAGTACTTTATCTTTGACTAACCTTCGACAGAATGTAAGAATGACACTTAACAAACTGCTTTACCCACTTTTATCTAAATCTTCAAAAAATAAAAAACACTGAAACTAAGACAGAAACTGAATATATATATATATATATATATATATATATATATATATATATATATATATATATTCAGTTTTGTGAATCAAAATTATTGCGACTCATAACAAAAGCAACTTGTATGCGACTAACAAAACTACATACTGACCTCCATCTTCCGATAGTTGACCAACACATAATGATCCTTTACCAATGAATATATACATATTTAAACGGACATAACAACAGATTAATAACAGACATGGCCACAGCTGACATACTCTTAAATATGAAAAGGAGACTGATAAGACGTTGGGTGAGAGATCTTCCTTAAACCGCATCAGTAATTGAAATTATTCAGGGAAGAAATACTACTGAGTGCTGTCCTTCCCCATACCTGCATGTTGTTATTCTTTGTATTTTTAGCACATTTGCTGATTGTCAAGATAATGTAGACGGGTGCACTAGCGTATCCAGGATTTAATTTTGTGAGGGCTTCAGATGACAGATTTGTTATTTTTATATGTACAACAATAATTAATTTGAAAAAAAAAAGAAATTAACTACCCATATGAAATGGTGTTTAAGTGATTCTTGAAGTCCTATTAAATGTAATTACAAGAACAATAATACTTTAAGAGATAGTTTTTAATATATTTTTCTATAAATCATGATTATATTTTACCTTTTTGGGGGAGGCTTCAGCCCGAAAGCCTCTCCGCGTAGATGCACCTGTGGGCAGGTGCGAATAAATGTTTAAATAAAAAAAAAAATTTAAATAAAAAAACAACACGAAAGTAAAATTTATAATTTGCTAATTCACGAATTCTGTCATCCGGGGCAGGTTCATAATAATTTAATTAACCACCCCTCTAATTTTGGCCCTGGGAAAATTGGAAGATAAAAATGTCAGATACAATATTTATAAACAAACTTTTAACATGTTAATATAAAACTTGTGAATTAAGTTATTGTTATATTTGCAGATGGGGGTAAATTATTGAAACGGTAGTCGATTTATTTGCTGATATTGAATGTTCAAATTATTTTAATGAGCAGTAATATATATTTATATTTTTTTTTATTCAAACCGTTCCCAGTCGATCATGTGTTTAAAAAACAAGTGATGACAACCTTAGATAGGGAGGGTGGTCAAACTGGTTGCTCCACACAATTAACAGAGTATTTTTAATTTCTTGTGCTTCCAAGAGTCATTTACACCACAATCGACCTTCTAACACCTTTCTTCTCCATCCCCCCTCCATATGAGATTATAATAAAGCTTTTTTTTGTTGATGAATTGAATCATATCTCTGACTAGGGGAACATTTCCCATAGCTAAGGCGAAGGGGGGACTTTTTGTATCTGATGTGCAAGTATTGTATTTTTTTGTCCGGCAACAAGTCGGATCATCTTTCCTTTGCCTTACTGTTCCTGTTCGTTTATTATTCGTTATTACATATAGAATTATAAATGTATTAATTAATATAAATTTAATTATATTCTGTTTTAGAGCGTATACAAAAAAAAGATAAAGCATACACAATTTGTTTTAGAACAATATAATACTTTTCGGATGTAAAAATCAGTTATTCTTTTTATTATTTGTAAAATTCTTTTGTTAATAATTTAAGGTACTAGTTAACTCAATTGAAATAAATTGAAATTGCAAGATATTAAAAGGATAAAAGTGTATTACCTTTTTGTATATTAATTCACCTAGTATGTTAATACACCTCCCGTCCATTAATACTATAAGTACATTTATACATCATAATAATAACTATACACATTAATGTACCTTGGAAACAATATTTCATACATGAAGCCATTTCGTTATTTAATTTTTTATAACAGAAAAAACTTAATTTTCGAAAAAAAAAATGTTGTAAAAATTACCGAATTTTACATACACAAATTCTCCAAAAAAAAAAAAAAAAAAAAAAAAAATGATATATGTCTTTTGACACTCAACAACAGAGCTAGGGTAAACGTACCAGTATTTGACACGTTGGACTTTAAATACAACTAATAAGCTTCCTAGTTGATTTGAAGGTACCAGTTTTTTCTAGAATGAAGAATATTGCTCTCTATTGACAATTAAATGAATAAATTTCCCAAAAGAAAATTTTAAAATGCTTATCATGGTTGTTTCTATATTGCTCTTGAGCTAGTTGAACATTCATCTCATCTTATCATTATCGTTATCTTTATTCTTATACAAAGATTTTAGAATTTTTCTGAGGCATGCCATTACTGGTACCTACTTCCTGCCCATTACTAGAACAATTGAATTTCAGGGTGTCCCTCATTTGCGTAAAGAGGTGTTTTGTGTTATTGGAGATTATACCAGCATAATGGAATATTTTTTAAATTTTAAGTTGTTAAATAGTAAAGGAGGACCTTAGAAATTCTAAACGTCAAATGGAGAAGTTAATAATAATAATAATTATGGCGGCATAAACCAAAAAAGACAAAAAATTCCTCAGCTATATCCATCCATCAACTGAGCACTTACCCTAGTTTATTTTCATTTATTACCTATTGTTTTTCTCGTGGGCTCAAGACATCTCCTGAAGTCTTATAATGTTAGTTTATTTTTAGTGACTTATTATAACCGTTTCAATCGTTATAAAAAAAAAATATTTTTTTGAGAACTAATATTAATTAGTTGTAAAATTAATTAGTTAGATTGTAGACAATGAAGATGGACAAAACAAAGATGCTTTCTTAGTGTCAAAAAATTACTTCGCATGATTTTGATTTGTTTGATTGATTGTTTTTTTTAACTACTGAGAAGTGTGTATATATGGAATTTATAATAGAAAATACTTAATATAGTAAATAGTGCTGGGGAAATCACAATTTTTACTGATTTAGACATACACATATTAAATTCATAAAATTGCCTTTTTTTCTATCAAAATATTCAGAATTCGCTATCTTAAAGTATCTAATTTCCTGAATAATAATAATTTAAAAAAAATAATAATACTAGCAGCACTGGTTGATATCGGCAGACAAGTTTCATCGGAGAGGCACAGACGGTCGGGCAAAAACTCCAGACAGAATCCAGCTTTCCCAGCAAACTGTCGAAGGCCACCACCTGTTCCTACAGTAGCACCAGTCACTACTTTAATATGATTTATTGTATTTTCGCTCTATGTCGGTTGTTGAACAATATGCCACTTTTTAAGTCAAGAATATCAAGATTGTAGAAGCCAACAAATAAATCTTGGCATCTATTTTCTGATTCTTAATTTATTCCCGGTGTTTTATGTTGTCGTAAGATACTTTAAAAGAAACGGAAATGGTGTAAAAAATAAAACGTTTGGCATCTTCCTCTTGTTTTGTTGTATACCTATTTCTATATCTACCTCCAGTGGTTGTAACTGCGTTAAATTATTCGTCGGTGTTCCTAACCCATAATAAGAACTACTACGTAGTACTTTTTATGCAGAGATTTTTATTTGAGTTAGATGATTTTAAACGGTGTTCACCTACGCGTACCTGAATGTTGAATGCTGAAGGAAGCTGTTGAGTCAGATCCGTCCAAAAGTTGCCAGAGAGTGTGGTATTCCGTAAGATAGTTTTAGTCGCCATCTACTCTCCATGGGGAAAGTGAAAAAGAGCAATAGACTGGTCCCTCACGAACTTATTCCTCAGAAATCAGCTAAGAGGTTAGAAATTTGTGAAAATTTATTGAAAAACCCTTGCCTGAAAAACTCCGGCCTCATTTACTGTATAGTCCAGATCTCGCACCATCGGATTACAACTTATTTAGATCTATGACCCATTTTCTTCAATCCAACAGTTCTTTGACAGCCATACCAAATAATGGTATCAGCGTGGGTTCGAGTAATTGGCTAGCAGAAAGCTAAGCTAATGATGGTAGATAAAAATGGACTATACTTTGAGTATTAATTGTATTTTATATCAAAGAAATAATTATACAAACATTTGAATGAAAAACGGTCATTTTTTTATACACCCTATTGGATACGTTGATTATAAATAAAATAATGTTTTTTTGTCTTGTTTTATTTTCCTTCACGAAATCTGGAAGGTTGATAGCTTAATTATTTCTTTAAGCCCACTTTATTTCTCTTTTTCTATTATCAATCTTTTCAAAATTACATAAATTTTGGCGACATAAATTAGATAAGCGAACTACTACTACACTTAATTACCCAATTAATCCTTCTTACGTTTTCTACTGTCTACCAATTTATTTCAAGATTCTAAACGGTTATTGTATACGACTGCTTATTATAATTTAATTAATATATTGTTATCACATGAGTTTATTTATTGATTGTAATTTAATATTGATTTGTTTATTTGAAATTGTTTTAACAAACTTACTTATGCTTTTATTAACGTATACCAGGTCTTACCAGGCAGGCGTGGTCTTTTGTGTATTTAGTGTAAGTTATGGACGTGCTTTTTTCCGATGTTATAAGTGTTTTTATTATAAATGTTTTTTTTTTCATCTCACCATATTTTTTAAATGTTTTATTGTACCTTTTCGATATCTAAATGTTGTATGAGCAATTATTATCATTTTCTTTTTCTATGTACTTTTCAACGTTATTTTACTTACTAGATGACATATTTTTCTCTATTACTCGTTTAAGTCACCTAGTAATTTTATGTTTATGCTTGTTTATATATGTTTAGTTTGTTATTTGCAGTAGAGGGCCTAAATAATATTTATAAACCTATAAAATTATAGTTTATTCAACAAACAAATTTTGAGGATTTAATCTTAACAGCAACTAAAAATTAAATATTTATATTGCAAAATTTATTTGTTTGTTTAGAAATTTTCTTTTGAAGGCACTCTACTGTAACCATTAATAAAAACCTGCATGATTATATGTTAGTTATAAAATCAGGCCTGAATTTTTTTTTTTTACATGAATCACTTAAATTTTTTATTCTCGTTTTATTTTTTCTTACGTATATTAGTTTATTTTAAAATTCAACCTGATGACATAACGGGGTGGAAAAAAAAAGTTTAATAAACTGTCTTCATAAATAAAATGCAAGTATTCCTTTCACAACAAGTATTCCGACACGATTTTTTTTTGTTCCCTTCTCTTTTGTAACCATTGGAATTAAAAGTTTCGATGGAGGTTTTGAACTGTGAGGGGAAGAAAAAAAAAATTCCAGAGTCGTCAACAATTCGCCCGACGGACTGCTTAAAATCTGTTATAATCTTTCTTTTTTAGACCGTTTATCAACTTTTCTTCAACTTCTTTTTAAGTTTGTTTTTAATTTATAGCTTCGAAGAGAATACAAAGGGAAAGAACTTTAAGAGAAATTTATGAAAATAAGAGAAGATAAGAGGAAAAGGAATAATAAAGTTGGTCTCGTTGCCTTGGCAGCCTGAATATATATATTTTTTTTCAAATTTAAATTGTTAATAATGTGATAATTCAGAAACTTTGATTCGGGACAAGATAATTACTTTGTTAATTAAAGTTTCCCTTTTAACGGGTTATCCTCGCGGAATGTAGTCTCTCTTTTTCTTTGTAATTTTTGGTTTTTTTAATAATATACTTTTTTAAATGTTTAATTAATCAATTGATTTACCAAAGTTATTTAATTAGAAATGATTCAGATTTGCAATTCAGTAAGGAAAATATTTTAGGTGAGTAGGCCCAATGAGAATAGTCGAATTTCTACTCAAATAATGATACTTCTTTACGGTTGAGGAAACCAAAATGATATAAAAGTTAATGCGCATTCTGTATCAGACAATATTTTTAAAACCAATAATAATATTTTTAAAATCTCACTTATTTAATATTTAATATGATTTTATTTTATTCTAAAAATAATATTAGTTCTTACACTCGCACTCAATAGCAATAGGTATTAGGGTTGTAGGTATGCAATCGGACCAAGTATATAACCAAATTAAAATAGATAAAACACAGCAAAATTTATAAAAATAACCTAACTTATGAGAGTCGAGATACTAGTTTTTTTTTTTTATAGTTAACAATTAAAATTTCTGGGTGTACAGAAGATTCAAATTAAAATCATTTTTTTTTTTATCAGTGATATCATGCCGAGTAATTGGCAAAGATCTGCATTTGTTCCTGAAAATACTTTTTTTTTTTTCTTTATATTAAAGTCGGCCACTTCGGCTGTAACTCAAGATAATTGAAACATACTATCGTAAATTTGACAGTGCACACCAATAATTCAGGTTGTCAATTAGTTATAATGTATTCCTGATTCGGGGCGGGATCAAGGATTTGAAAGTGGAGGAAAATATGGTGGTTTAAAAAACAAAAAGTTTGTATATATATATATATATATATATATATATATATATATATAAATACACATATATAGTGAGCTCTACATTAAAATTAATCATAATAAGAGCCAGAATCACCATTTAAAAACTTACTACTGGTTTTAATTTTTTTTTTTTTGATATTCTAATTTAACCTAAAATTAGATGTATGAAAGACATTTTTTTTTTAAACTGTGATGTATTTTATTTTAATGTTTTTTTTTTTTGTAATAATAATATAGATACAAGTAAAAAATAAAATTCTTTTAAAATGAGATATTGATTTAATTTAAATAAATCTGAATTTTTTCTCACCTGCTTTATTCACATTTAATACATGTCTATCATTTTAGTAGCTTATCATTTATTACTGTATTATATATATATATATATATATATATATATTTTATTTTTATTTTTTATATTTCATTAACTAACGTGAAACGACAAAATATTATCTATGTTTTGTTTTTTTATTGTAAAGCACCTGTTTGCACATTTCATTAGTGTTTTTTACCTTATTATTGTTCTGTGTTTAATAATAATATATCGATGCCTTCCAAAATAATTTAATTTAATTGATTTATTATTTATTTTCCAGGTACGTTGTTCATACTTTCCTCAAATATAAGGGTTGATTGAAAAGATCATGTAAGTAGTTATATTTACTTATAATTTTTCTTTAATTATAATAGGATATATATTTTTTTTAATGACTAGCTATAATATATTATAACTGAATTGAAAACATTCAGTGGGACAAATATGTTTGATCTAGAAAAGAAGAAATGACGTTTTGTACCTCCAAAATACTTTATAAATCTATTACAATATAAAAAGTTTTAAATATTCACTAACAAAAATTATGAGCCTTGAGATATAGTCCGTTGGTATTTTCATTTACAAATTGCTTAAAATTAAAAAAAAAAAACTTGATATAAAGCATTATGTAATTAATTGTAGTAAACATATATTTTATTAATTATTAATATTTGACAGATTTTAATAATTTGTTTGTTGTATGATAGATATACTGACTATTTAATTTATTGGAGATGATTATTACCCTCCAATACAAGTCCCATAATTTCATAAATGAAAATATCTAATTAAGGCACTTTACAATTAATTAGAGTAAAAATATATTCTATTAATTATTAATATTTGGCAGTTTTAGTAATTTGATTTCTTATATAATAGATAGACTGGCTATTTTATTTGTTGATAAAGATTTGTTACCTTCAAGCCTCATCAATTCTTTATTTTATGATTTATTTAAATTGTATATCATTGTTTTATCAATTGTAGATATGTACTGTCGTTACATTTGAGATAATTGGGGGTCGAAAGACTTTTTTCATATATTTACGCTCTTAAAATCATATCGAGATCTATTTTAAGGATTTATCTGAATATGTTTAAAAAACAAAAATGTTAGGAACAATCTGTAGGCTTTGAAATTTGAGGTAATCGTCTAATTTGTTTAATAATATAAATTATTTATTTATCAATGTTAATTTCCGTTTTATTTTTTTCTCTTATTCATTCTACCCAATGTTTACACATCCACGCTTTGGCAGAAGGAATTCCGAAAACTGGTCCTGACAGCACGGTCACTCTTGTAGTGTGTGATTGTCCCTGAAGATTCGCTTGCTATGATTATATATGTATATATATATATATATATATATATATATATATATATATATATATATATATATATATATATATATATATATTGGCCGAAGACACTGTTAGGTTGGGAGCGGTAGGCGCCGCGGATATTCCAGATTTTTTTTTTCCTCGCTCCAAAATAACTCGTGAAATTTATCGCTGTGGATCCAGCACATCCCCTCCCACAGCCCGTTGGTAGTTAAAACGTCGAGTTTGTACTTTTGAATCCCCGTAGAAGAACTATTTCTAGTCAGGTGTCTAGTTTTAGGGTCTATTGTGTCTGACTTATTGTTCAAGTTAAATCATCCTTCGATATCTCGATCTTGGTTATCGTGAAACCAAGGACGATAAGACAAACTAATGTTTTAGCCACATAAAAAAAGAAGTATTGCTCTGGTATATTTAAAAAAAACAAACAAATAAAAAAAGAACAAATCAATAAAGAAGTAAGCTGTGGTATATTTTTGAAGAAATGCTCAGTTAACACGATTCTCGAACAACTTTTTTTTGTCCTCCCCTTCCTCGAGGTTTAAGCTTTAAATTTTTTATCCGGGCCAGAGATGAGGGCGGAGGATTAAGTAGGATAATAATCATATCTTCAATTAATCAGGTTACCAGACAAAGCGAGTTTTCCACCCGCCCATTTAGTTTGTGTTTGTCTATAGTTAAGGTGTCCTTTTTTGGAATAGTGTTGAGAGGTGTGTTGTATTTTGTCTTCATATTATCCCATGAGGTTGTTTCTGTCCTGACGATGCCTGAATTAGTGCCTTTCTCCTAAGTTTTAAATACACAAACCTGTGTGGTTTAATTTTTACAATTATAACCTTTCATTTAATTTATATCTCTTTTTAAGTTTTTCACTTGTTTATATTTAAAAAATTGACGTTAAATCAACTTGACTAAAATAAATAATTCATGCTTTTCATTAGTATCAAAGCTTTTATGAAATTTTAATTTATTATTTTGATAATGTAATATAATATTTACATCACATATTTATTGGCTGTTCTATTTTTGTTTAACATTAACATTAATTAATTAAATTAATTGGAAAACAAATATAAAAGAAAATCTGTGTTTACAAAAACACTTAAAACCAGGGATTCAAAACTATAATTAAAAAAATAAAATCTAATATAAATTTTTATCTGTGAATTTTAAAAATCATTTGATGATTTTTATTAAGAGTAATTTTTATATTTAATCATATGTGATAAAAATCATATCCTGATCATTATTTTTGAACAACTTTTTTACAATGAACATTAATAATAAATAATTCTTGAGTAATACTTTTTTAAAACAGAAATCATTTTTTTGTAATCTCTGTATATATTTTGAGTCTGGAGTATTAGGTTGAGAATATTGTATAAGCAATAGAACATCTTTATTTCCCAAATTCACTGGAAATTTGGGCTTACAATATATATATATATATATATATATATATATATATATATATATATATATATATATATATATATATATTTTATTTATTTAATTTGTGTATATAGGGTGATTTATATTTTTATCACAAAATAATCATGCTTATTTATCTAAAACCTTATCGCTCAGTGAGTGATCATTATTTTTAATCGAATCAATAAAGATCGATTTAAATTTTTATTTATAAATCAGGCATGATTTTATAATTAAAAATCAAATATAATAATTATTGCATGATTTGGTAGAACAAATAATTATCTATTTCAAACCCAACCTAAAAAGGATTTACAATTTTTGTTTTTTTATTTGTTAGATTGTGCAATTGATTTCATCCTCTGCTTGGTATTAGTTAAGACCCTGAAATTCATAAAAGAATGAATAATCTTCGTTTATATTTAAAAATAGACTTTTCAGATTTAGACGGAGGTATACTATACTATAAAAAGCCATCTCTAGAATATCGGCGGATGTATATACACTTTTACAATTTCAAGATGTTTGGGCTGTAAAACCTTCAACCTCTCTTAAAAACCATTTCACAGGAGGCATATTAAAATTCTCTTATTTTTATTTTTTTGTAAATTCTTAAAAGATATGTTTCACTATGTGGTTTCCGGTCAACATTTGACGTAAGCGATGCTAGACTAGTATTTTATACTGGATGAAAACATGAATTATTTACACACTTTTAAGTGCTTATGAATGTAAAAAAAAAAAAAATGTTTATAGGTTGGTTAAAACTTCTTTTCCAATCTCATTTAATCGACCTAAGGATTTTTACTGTGATTTGACTTAATTAAGGTATTATCAGAGATAAATATATATGGCAAAATTTTATTTTGAAATTTTAATCATGAATAAAATTCATTAAAAACTTTATCCGATCTAAAATGCAAAATACAATTTTTGCCATTAATATCAAGCTAAAATTTCTATATATAAAAAAAACTATTCGATTCTACGGATCTTGAAACGTTAACCTCAAATTTTGAGGGGGGAGAGGTTAAGTTATTGAAATTCTTGAACGAGACCAATGGTTCATTATTGAAAACAATAAACCAAAATATTTTTACAAATATTTTATAAAATTAAAAATAAATAAGATAACTGGCATAAATAGATAAATGACAATAAAAACGAAAATCCTCAAAACGCTGACAATTAAAGAATATTCGAATTTATATTGAGTATTTATTTTTAAATAATAAAAAATAAAAGAAAAACAAAATGGAAATTGAAAAAATGATATTTCGGTTTATATCACTAATAAACTGTATTTTTTTAAAATGGTCTAGGTTGTTTTTTGAAATTTATATTCGATAAAGTTTTGCTAATTTGAATGTATTCTTATTTGTGATTACAAATTTCAACTAAAATTTAAACATTGTTATGTCGGGTAAGTATTCAACCTACTTAACTCAACATTAGAGGTGAAATTCACCGATTTCCATCTTGTTTAAAATTAAGACAGGTGATAGATATTACAGTACCAAAGATATATTTTTTTTATCAATAGCCACCACTATGGTTGTGAATATCTTATTTCGGTCAAAGATTAATTGCGATGAATTAATGAAGTTTTTTTTTTAAATTAATTTAGTCTGTGAATAAATATATAAAATTTTTAATATTATTTTTGTAAATAAATATAATACAACCAGCGAATTTTTTTACTGTAGTTAAAGTAAAACTGCGTACTCGTTTATTTTAATGAATGTTTTAGAGCATTAAGTTGCCTGTAACAAGGATCTAAACAAATACAAACATCTTATAATTGGTGATTTTATTAAAAAAATTTAATTAATAACTTCGATGTTTCACACAGAATCAGATAGAATTCTTATTTGATTAAATACAATCAATGAATCTACAGCTATTAGTTGAAATTAATAGTTCATAAAATATAGGGTTAAGATTGAAGATCAATATTAAATGTTATTGTGAAATAGATAATAATTTCACACGACGTAGAGTGAGTCCCTTAAACAAGTTGCCAGCGAAACATAGTAAAACTTTGCATATTTCTCTCTTCTTTTCTTCCTTTTATTATACTACGTAGTTGCGCTCTTTATTGTTTTTCTCTATCTAATTCCGCGCGAGCCTTTTTGTTCAAAGACGTGAGTCACTCCACGACTCTTTGCAATGTATCCAATTTCTATCTATTCTATCCTCCAGAATGTCTGAGATTTTCTTCTTACCATCCGGAGGAACTTTATATGTCCATAATAAAAGAAATACTACGTGTTTCATCAAATTAATTATTATTTTAATAACTAGTGTTTGAATTCATACACGAAATGAACAATTATGTTTATCTTTACGGAAAAGGTAGATAATATTTGCTATTTGGATGTATTTGAAAAAGACTCATGTCTCTCCAAAAAATACTTATTAACCTTACTACAATTCAGAAATCATCAGGAGAGGTAATACAATTTTTTTTTTCAAGTTTTTACTCTTTTATCAGTACATGATTTGTACTGTTCCAAGCACTGGTGATTTCACGTTTATAATAATTTATTATTATTATTTATATTAAATTCATTATCCTTATTTATAAGTCTGATATACTGTCCAGATAAAGTATCCTTAAATAATATTCCTCTTATTCCTTTTACGATACTTAATGCAACTTATCATATCAGGAAATAGATATTTATTGCGTCCGTGAGTTCCCTTCATTGATGTCGCTTTATTTCGTAACGCCTTCGAAATCTTCCCTTCCTTAGTAAATCCCATAATAACAATAATGCACTAGATTCTAATTTTGTATCTCAATTTATTCCTTATAATCTTCCAAGCAATATGAAAAAAGGGGAACTCCTAACTTCTTTGCTATAGAACTATAAATTTGAGCGTAGCCAATAGTTAGGTTTTTTTACATGCCATCTTCTCGCCAAATAAATAAAAAAATATTTTGCAATTTAATGAATGTAATTGTAATACCACATTATTATTATTATTACTATGTCTGATTTCTAACACCCTTTTTTCTTAACCAATACAATAAATATAGACGATTTTTAGACTAAGATTTCACTAGACCTGTTTCGACTGCCCGTCTACAAACTGCTTCCTACAGTGCCCGATATCACTCCCTGATGAAAACCTACAAAGTGGGTCAAAACGTCGGCTTGAATAATAAAATACTATTTTAATTCATAGTAATTATTTGACTGCACCCTCATCTCCTCCCACCAAGTTCTGCTCATAAAAGATTTTTTTTTATATTAAAAAATTATCGAGTAATGCAGTTTTAAATAGGCCGGATGAACCGAAACCCGCGAGGACATACAGACAGCCTGTGAGAAAGATGGCCCAAAAAAAAAAAAAAAAACTAGGGATGGTTAAATCAGGTTTATAACGGTCGAAAACCAAACAGTGGAGCCATCTTTGTTCACTGAAGGGGGCCTGCAGCTGCCTGGCACAACTGCTCCTCGATTCGGTATAGTTTGCTATACGCTTCTGCATCTATATCCAATCTATATACTATATGAGAAGATACATAAATTAATATAAGTAAAAGTGATAAATAAATCCTTGATTATAAATAGGAAACCGGAAAAATAAATAAATTCGTCATTTTATACGTTTTCCTTATGTTCGGAGTTTTCCTTACCTTCCATCGATAAAATATTTTTCTGAATTATCTAGTCATCTACGACATAAAATCTTAAAATAAATAAATACTGATAATATAAAATAATAAACTGCAAAAGCGGTAGAAAATAAAATTATAGTCACTACTATTTTAGAATGTTTTTATTTTTACATAATAATTTCAGTTAAAACTCTATGTCTGCTTACGAAAAAAATCTCGAAACACTACAAATGTAGTATTTTTTAACTATTGAAATGAAAATTTATGGGCCTCATTAATCGGTTAGTATTATTATTTAACATAGAAAAAATTTTAATGCTTAAAACACACAAAAAACTGGCCGTTGGAGAAAAAAAAAACTTGAATGTGAAATAGCGGCTTACATTTTTCATTAAACCCAACTAACGAACCGCTGTAATTTATTCCAGTTAAATTTCATTAAAATATTTATTTAATGAACATTCGTCGGTTTTCGTTATTTTTTCTTTGATTCTATTGTTCCTTAAATTTTACCAAATTATGATTTTAAATATTTGACTAACAATGAACGTGGGAATATTAAGGAATCTGATAAAATATTCTCTTTTCTGTCCTGAACACATCTAACAATTATGAATATAGTTTTTTAAATGGTCTGAAATACTTTTGCATCTTGGTAAAATTATTATGTGTTATATTATATTATTTATTTTATGTGTTATCCAAAGAAGTAAAGTTACATAACTTTACAACACATGTTTTTTTTCCTTTTGGCATGTCACATCTTGTTGATCTTTTGTCGCTTTAACCAGTCTTCTCCATATCTGTCTATGTTGGGCTTTTCAGTTGTCTGCAAGCAGCTCTATTACATTTGTTGATTCGATCTTTTCATCTAGTTTTTAGCCCTCTGCGTGTTCTTTTACTTACTACTTTGATATTCATTTTATGTTAATGCTTCCTTCGAGCTATATATTCCACTAATATTAACTTCATTAACAACATGAGATATTGATTGATCAGTTTCTATAAACAATTATTTATGTATTCTCCTTCATGCGTTAGTATTCTAATCTCAGATCGCTCCAGTTAAATTACGGAAGTTATCTCCCTCAACGCTTACTACGCCACAGCGGCGAGAGAGCTCAATTGCCAGCTACTGGTAGAGGTAATATCGTCGTCCTTCTTCCGCAAGGCTTGTCTTAAGCGACCGATCGAGTGTACCATAATGATTCATAGTTCTTGTACTTCTTTCATATTCTCTTTTCCCTTCTTTACTTCAAATTTTATTATTATTTATTTATTTCATTTCGTTTTAGTCTCACCTATAATCTCTCCTTTTCTTACTTTTGTTTTTGGTTCTGTTTCTTATTATTATTATCTTATTTTATTTTTTTATATTGTATGTACTAACATTTATACTACTTTACTAATTTTGGTTTTACTTTACTAACATTAAATTTCTAAAATATATTATAAAAAAGCATAATGTAATGAAAATTGTTAAATCTAAAATGTTACTGTAGTTTTGTCCATTGTGCCTTGGGCCCCAAGACAATAAAGATTAATCAATCAATTAAATCTTTCAATATTTCAATACGTTATTCTAAGGTGCTAATTAGTGCCCAAGTCGTAGCTTATATCAGAAATGGCTTTATCATAACATTTTAAACCCTTAATTTGAGATTTTTTGTAATTTTTAAGGATGCATAACAACACTTGAATAATGTAACTATTCATTTATGTTTATTTAAATTTAAAATAAATTTGTTTTGAAACGACCAGAAACCGCTCGACGTTTTCGATTACTTCAGTACTTACAAGACAAACGCTCTAAGCTTTCAATTAATTACAAAAGACTCATATACATGACTTATTATAATAAGGCCTATTTGGACTTCCAGAGTTGAGCTATGGGGCTCCACTAAACCATCGAATTCCTCTCGCATCCAATCCTTACAAACCGAAATCCTCCGTAAAATCGTCAATGCTCCCTGCTTTATTACAAATAAAATCATCTATAATGACCTTAATGTTTCTTATGTTTCAGATCTGGTCCAATCCAGATACCTATCCTTCCATAATAAACTTCAGAATCATTCCAACCCTCTCGTTTCTAACCTTGCTTCTTCTTCAATTCCTGATAACCCTCCGAGGCATCTGAAAAGAAGATGGCCCTGTGATCTCCTAATGTAGACATATCATTAGAGGGCTACTATTGGGTAGTTTCTCAACAAGTGTTTTCACGTCATTTTATCCATATGGTCAAATTCACTAAATGTATTTCTTTTATACAGTTGTAAATATCATTAAGAAATAAAAAAATTTTTTTTTGAAACATGGCTTGTTTGCTTCATTGTGTTACTAAACTAATAATAAAAAAAAAATGTTGAAACCAATCTTGAACTTAATGAATAATGTGCTTTTGAATAAGATCAGAAAGATTTTCGAAATTACTTTAAATAAATTGTATTGTTTTGCCTTTATCAGTTGCATTCTATTCTAAAATAATTTTAAATTCCTTGTTTTAGTCAGTGACTGAATAAAGTACTATAAAGCTACTCATGTTTTTTTCATCAGCTTCAACTATCGAAGGAAGAATACTAAGTGATTAAAGACCATTTGATTTCAGAACAAAGTATGGACAATTATTCCATCAGAAGTGTATTCTATTGGGACCGGATGCCACTGTTAACTATTCAGCCTGCACGCTGTTGTAATAGTTCATTCCAAATATCTTACATATCTTCGAATTCAGATATTGCTGTAGGCTCTTCTGTTTTTTTTTTTTTTTTTTTCAATTATAGATAATCAAACATTTTTAAACAGAAAATATGAAGTGGGTGCGGATCATTGACACAAGTATTGGATACTCGAAGAGAGTCAGAAAGGTCAATAGGAGGCAATACAAAGAGAATAAGTCGAGGGGCTTCGCGAGATAATGGGTTTTAAGCCCGCCAATATTTCGTAGCAACCATTGTGTACGCGAAGTCCGAGAAGTGAAATCGAACGGGAGAAAAGTCTCTGGAAGAGCCATCCTTCTCCAAATATCTTCCATTCCAAGTTTCTCTTGTATTGATCTTGGACTTTTTTTTTCTGTTATTATTAGCTCCTTGGCATCAAAATACTTTTTTTTTTAAAGAACGTGCGATTCTATAATAACTACTCATTATTATAAAATAAGAAGAAAAATAGTAACAATATATTTCATAGTGCTAAGAAGTTTTTTTTGTCATTTGGACTTCAAAACAATTTACTTAACTCTTTCACTTTTTTTTAAAAGAACCTTTTTCTTAGGAAATAATCTTGTCACACTTAAGGGTACTGATTATTACATATAAATGAAGCACATTAAAACCAAATGTACAATACAACAAAAAGCAAATAAATTTAATAAATTCATATTTAAACACAATATTTAAAGTTAACCAAGGGAGTTCCTAGTCCCGGGCCCTTTCCACCTCGTATTGAGGAGGATGCTAGACTCTTAGAGATTTCAGAGCTTCTCTCTCAGCCACCATCCAGTGAAAAGTGATAGTGGGCACAAGTGCGACAGACGCTCAATTGCTGAGTGGAGAAGCTGACCATTACCAGAACTCGAATAAAATATTTACAAAACATTTCGAGGCCATTGCTGTTTCAACTTTCGAGGAGAATTTTAAGGATGGCTCCAGCTGGATATAAATTGTGCTAAAGAATTAGGATGTTGGATAAGATTCTGATGAAATTTTTTGAATCGGAATGGAATAAAGTCAAGGATATAAAGGATGTTGAGGTCATTATGTAAAGATTTGTTTGGAACAAAAAAAGGAGCATTGACCCTTGTTCGAAGAACTTTATAATGACTTAAATAGATATTATATTATAACTATTTAACCAAAGACATCCAATCCTTCTAATCTAAAGTTCTTCGTACAAAAGTCAATCCTCCGCATATTATGCATAGTTTTTTAAATAGATCCTGGTGATTACAATACACCTTCGGGGTGTGAAAGGCTTATAACTACTTAGGGTCAAGTTCATCAAAACGTAGAATAGTAAAGCCTTGCTGAATGAATCTCAGTCTCTCAGCTGCACGGATTAGACGTGCTTTGACGGGCTCAAGTTCTTGGTGTGGTAAATTGGATACCCCTTTCTGATTCACTGATTGGGAGGGCCTTGAATCACCTCACGAGACTTACAGTCGAGATTCATGTAATTTTCTCAATTTTTTAAAAACTTATTCCGTACACTATTTGCAGGATTTTTTTTTCTTTTTTATATAACTATGTCATGGCTTTAGTTATATATTCAAACTAAGGTGAGATGTTCCTCTCGAATACTTCATAACTCAGTTTACTCGGTTTACTTGACTATAAAAATAAAAACTAAGTTAATTTTTATTTTATCCTAAATACGTTCCCAATCACTATACATGTATAATATATTTAAGTATATAATAGCTTTAATACTTTCGCTTATTAAAGTGTTCTGAAATTTAGTACAAGGTTTTTTTATTAATATGCATTTTAAGACCAATAAATTCTCTGACTAATACTGAAAAGAGTATGAAAAAGTGAGCAGTTTCTCTGCCAGTCTTTTTCATTTTCATGACTTTCATTTAGGAAGATCAACTTGTATTGTAACGCTATATATAATTTTAGTAAAATGTATTTTATTGATTAACTTTCTAGATGTAGAATTTCTTAAGTTTTAAGTAGTCACCCACCCAATATCTAATGAATTTACATCTCTGAAAAAAAACAAAAAACACTTTTTGAATTGAAAACTTCATTAAGCACGTTTTGCACTTTTTTACGTGAATTAGATTTAGCTGTTGGATTTCCTAAGTGTAAAGCTCTGGAAAAGTAGGCTGTAGACGACTAATTGGAGTGTTCTTGTATATGGATTAAAATATTTCAAAAACTAAAAGTCGGATCTGCATATTGGGGAGGGAAATGTTCATCCTCTTTGTAATGAAATATTCAGAATTATTTTTTAACACGACGCCGTGTTAGGGAGGTGAAAGAGAGAAAAAATAGTGTCGAAAACCAAACGATAACTAGTTTTATTGAAGATGTGAATTATAATATCTCAGAAACTAAAAATCTGACCTGCATACTGTAAGCAAGAGAAATGTTCAGCATTTCATCCTCTTTATAATGACTTATTATTTATATTTTATAATTCACATTATTAGCTCGCCTTGTCGATGTTTTTTGCTTCTAACTTGTGGTCTAAAGAACATACCTTAGTATTTTTTTTTGTTTCAGACTTTTGAAAAATGCTTGAGATGAATCGAAGCCATATTTAATTATGCGGTTTGAAACTTGTTAAAGTCGTTTAACCTCTGCTCTGCTAACAGAAAAATATCCACTTTACGGAGATCCATCAGTCGACGAACTATAAAACATTCAGAAACCAATCCGTTTTGTAAGAGCCACTAAACATGAGCTACTTAAGCGACCCTTGGTCCAAGCGACACGTGATATACTGTTTCCCGCCGACGCCTAAGGTCCCGGTAACATTGGCAAGTCAAATCCCAGACGTCCGAAAATTCCGTTACGACACTTTCGATGACCTAAATATGGCACGGGAGTGTATGGAGCAACGCAATTACTGAGTCGATACAGGCCGTTCAAGTAGCTGGACTAGACCGCATTAATGGAAATGTTGTAAGTGGTATGTATTTATCCTAGCAACTGAATAAAGAAGAACGCATTAGTTACGAATTAGAATTTCCTATTCATTCAAAACGTTATGACATTGAACATTTTAAAATCAGTAACATGTAAAAATGACAAAAATAATTATGATAGCGCAATTAAGGATAAAGTCCTATGAAATAAGAATGTAGTGCAAATAACCATGAAGTCCGGTACTTCTTAAATAGCCGGTTGGGTCGAAACCTTGTTATCTAATCTTAAATCACATAACTTTCCTTCTTATCTCGTCTAACCTAAGTTATTCCATTGTTTATTTTTTGCTCCTCGTGTAAGCTGTGAATTAGTGTTATTTTCGTACAATTTTGGATGTTGTTACATTGTTTGAATTGGCGTCTTCAGAAGAAGAGGCTATCAAATATTTTCAGGACACCAGGATAATTGCAAAAGTGAAATATTGTGATGAAGTTCATGACATGAAGTTGGACGGAAGACGAAATGGAGATGCTTTCGTACTTGTAACAAAACCGTTGGTCAATTTAATATATATCTTGTAAAATAAAAGTATTTTTTTATTATTACTTTTGTTTTTGTTTACAATTTCAATAATATGACTGCAATACATTAAATATGAATACGAAGATATTATCAGTGGCTTATCAGAATTATCAGTGTTAAGGTTATAACAATTGGCAGATAGCAGTCGGGCCCGACGGGCTATTTAAGAAGTACCTGAAGTCCTACTCATGCTACCTATAAATGTACATCCACTCTGTTCCTTACGTATCGCTGTGGTTAATACTTTAGCAATTGCTTTATAAAATGTGATGAATTCGCCAGTTGTAAATGTGGTTGTGGTATCAGATCCCTTGAGCGCCCTTACATTCATGAACAACATGTATCCAGATAACCTAGGAATATATAATATTTTAGGATTCATGAAACAACTAAATAATGTTGGAACGTCAGTACATTTTATATGGTTTCCAGGTCACGAAGGCATTACTGGAAATGAAATGGCTGATAGAGTAGCAAAAGAAAATCTTACCCTTCCAGAATCTGTTAATGCTTTCTTAGCTACGTCCGAATCAGCACGATCACTGAATAAACCGAGCTTAGCAGAAACTGTTGGGCAACAGCCCTCCAAATAAACTGAAGATCATAAAGAGTGAAGTAAAACCATGGAACAGTTCTAGTTGCAGTAAGCGCAGAGTAAGAGGAAGTTGTCCTTACGTGGCTGAGAATAGGACATACCAGGTTTACGCAACTTCATTTATTACTAAAGAAAACTTGCCCATTGGTCGAAAGTGTGGAGAGAGAATGACAGCGGTCTATATCTTTGAGAGTTGTTTCTTTTACATTAGAACGTTAAATGAAAAGGGAATTCCAGAAAATACATCGACTGCCTTGGGAATTCTTGAAAATATTTTGAATAAAGTCATATGTTTTCTTTCTGAAGATGAAATCTTTAAAAATCGAATCCCGGCTTAGGACAGAAAAAATATTTATTGTGTTTCATCGGCCGTGGATCGACCCTGAGATTGGGAGATCCTCGTGGGGTACACCCAACCTCTATAAATCGGTTATCATTAATTAAATAATTAGTTAAGAGGAGGGGGAACCTGGAAGTTCAGTGTGATTTCGGTCAAATCATCTGTTTGCACAACCACTGACCCAGAAACAGTTCTTTCCCTGAATAGTACTTGTGGTGCATTTTTTTTTATTCACTGCAAGCACATATAATTTTATATATAAACTTAATTAACGGCGTTCGTAACCAACGGATTTTACGTGTTTACTTAACAAACAAACAAGAACTAAGTCCAAATTCGCTGTCTTTATTTTAATCGACCATTACTCTAGAGGAACATATTCAGATGATCATATGATGAATAAATCGTAGTGAATTTAGATAATGGCAACTTAGGCATGGGATAGAATAAATGGCACCCAACAATAATTCAGGAAAGGAGGTCTCTCACACAGTTCTTTTTCAGTCGCCTCCTAATGGCCCTTTAATTCTGGTAATGTCATTTACTACAACTCATCGGCTTATTTTTAGGTACGGATTAAAGTTATGCTAAGTAAAATTCGACCTTGCTTTATCAAGTTAGACCAAACTTATTAGTGCATTTTATTAATGATTAAAGGATTAAATTGTTTTTTATTTCAAAATCTCTTGAATTACTAAATTCCTTTCTGAAGCTTTGTTTTTGAACTTTTTAAAATTCCGGATTCGATTTATCGAAATGGGAGAGCTGAGAAAAAAAAATGGTCGAAGCAAACCCAAAAGGCAATTATATTTCACCAACTCAATACATTCATAAATCTCCAACCATAAAATTAAATTTAGAGAGGCGGTTCAAATGAGCAATTAGAAAAAAATCTTACAAACTGAATTTCAGTTCATGTGATCAAAAGGGACCGCAAGGTGACGATTTATTGGGATTGACTATTTATCTAATGACTTTAGTTTTAAAAGTTAGCTAATGTCCTCTATATATATATATATATATATATATATATATATATATATATATATATATATATATACAGTATATAACTAAACTTCATAACTGGTTCAAACTCTAGAAAATTCGACTCAACCAAGATAAATCACAATATATTACTTTTATTCTTCGACGAGAAACTTGCCCTCTTATTTACCTCGACAATGGCCAAATCTCTCAGACAGATAAAATTCATTATTTATGACTGATATTTGATAGAAGAATGACATGGGGCCACAGATGAAGAACAAAACAAAAGCTCTAAACCTAAGACTATGTCTGTTATATCCACTCCTTTCAAGACGTCCGGAATCAAAACCGACAGACATCGAATACATACACTTATATTTCCTTTAATAAACTTTTAGAATAAAATCTTAGTCAACAAGATTTAGATAAACTTATACTTTGAAATTATATAATGAAAGTTAAATTCTTTCATTGACTCCTTTCCCTCACGTTTACCACCGTCTTACTCCATTTCTTCTTCCCGCCCGCACATTTGCTGGTTATTGGAATTCCTGACAGGTGTGAGTTGAAAAAACAAGGTTAAAAAAAATAATAACATAAAATTTATATAATTCAATAATAAATTATTGATTTCTTGGAGATTATTTGCTCAAACAATCTTGATTTTCGAAATTATTAAATTATTCATAAATGTCTGTGAAATGAATCCGAAACTTGTAAATATTTACAAAGATTGTTATGTAACTGATTTAGTTAGCGCTACAAACGTAGGACGGAAAACTGATGTAAACTTTAAAGAAACGAATTAAGACCGTATTTACAACGAAACCTTTAATATTTATTTGACTACTCACTTATACTTTACATATGGAATTAATGTAGCTTTATTTAATTATACTTTTTAATATATTTTGTTGTTAAGAAAGGTTCTATAATATGTCTAGCATATTTATACACATTGGAAAATAATTGTAATCTTCGAATGTTAATTTACATAAAAATCCTTAAAATGAATTACGAAGTATTTGGAAGTACTGTCGAGTTCTTTTGAGTCATGCCAGAGAAATATATTACTATTGAAGAAATATTATAATATTTAATGGATAATTTAAAATGTAAAATTATGAAATGAATATAAGAATAGAGAAGTGAAATTGTGAGAAACATTTGCCGGCATTTCAGAAGCGGTTGTATTGAAGCTTGACGAGTTGGGTAAAGTTTCAGCAAGCTGTACCAAATTAGCATTACGTGACTCCTGCCCTCTCGCGGGGGGTTGCTAAACTTTTAATACAAAAAGACCCCGATTCAGGATTTCTTCATTTTTTCTCTCTCTTCTTTATTATCATTAACTTTTCTTTTCTACATCAGTTTCTTTTATATTTTGTTGTCAGTTGATTTTTTTTTATTTTAGAGACATATTCTGCTAGCCATTTACTATAGACCTAAAATAAATAAAAAACAGCAAAAGAAGTTGTCTCTGGTTTATAAATTTTCTTTGAAGAATCCCAGAACCGAACGTCAACACGAATTATAAAACTGATAATCAATGTTAAAAATGTCTTGCTAAAACCAATAAATGAATAAAATTAGCATGCAAGAAAGAAGCAATTACATACTTTGAATTTATTTTTATTTATCTGATTTTTATTCTACAGTAAAAATAACTTTTATAATGGGTTCATATGAAATTTACAGTAAGAATGAAGGAGTAGCCAGCCGTCTGGCCTGATTTAGCAGAATTTACAAAAAGTTATGGTGTTGACCAACGGATGGAACACTGAAGTATTTGCTCGAGGAAAAAATGTTTAAATAAATTGAAACGTCTTAAACGAAATGATTTGTTTTGTTTTTTATAATCAAAAGACTCACTCTAAATATCGTAAAGTACTTAACTATCTTCATTTAGATTTAGTTGAAACAGTAAACATTTTAACCAAATATAATTCATAAATATAATATAATATCAGGCCTGCATGAAATATAGTAATTTCTTTTTTACAATTTAATTTATTTTTTGTTCTGGGGAATAATCTTTACAAAATTAATATTTATAATTTTAAATTAGTAAATTTTCAAAAATTACATTAAATATCTTTACAAGAAAAACATAAATATATTTTCAATACATCAGTTGACTGTATCGTCATGAGAATGACTTGTTAAGTGGAGGACAGCTGCTGCGGTTCATTTACGGTTCATCGCATCCTCTTTTTATCCTCATTTCTTTCCTTCTGCCAACAATGGAATCAGCGTGGATAACATAACTTACCTATAGATCTACCTAGATAAATCTCGACCTATAGATCTATATATCCCCTTCCATAAAACCACTTCCTTCAGCAAATCCTTCGTCATTCGTGCTACTACCTTTTGGAACTCCTTGCACATCTTCAGAAGTCAAACCACGACCACAAATTCCTTCAAACAACTCCTATTCCACCACCTATTACACATTCAAACTTCTGGAAGATTGTAAGAATTTTTAGATTTTTAATTAAAATTGCTCAACACCAGACTTTTATGTACGAGAGCACCTAAGACTTTTATGCGATTTTAAGGTGTGATTTAATTTCACCTATGTACTAATAATTTATAAGTTTTTGGTTAATCAGATGTTTTTTAATTTTTAAGAACTGTCAATTTATGTAATTCAAAATAATATTTCCAATTTAAAAAACATGTTTTTCAAGCCAGCAAATTCGCTGGGTTTTTTTTTTCCGTTTAAGAGATATGAATAAAGGATTATGGTAATAAACAATATATATATATATATATATATATATATATATATATATATATATATATATATATGGATTCAGTCAGAATTTCTAATGACAAAAAAATATTCGAAGACTAACATACATTATTTATTCGTAAATAATGTATTTAGTGTATTTTAGTAAATAAAGGGCTATTTTAATTTTGATTATTATGACCCAATTGTTCTGCAATATGAATGAATGCCCAAGAATATATTTTCAAGGAATAGAAACCAGAAATTATGTCCATTAGTCACCAGACCAATTAAAAAATATTATTGTACAATAATCTCATCTTATCGTTTGTAATTCGTAAACATTTTCTCCATATTTTTATAAATAATTGTAAGAATAAAAACAATGTTAATTTTTTAATGCTTATTTCAACCCTTTTATTTATTTTTAATAAATACAACATCAGTAATAATTAGAGCTTATATTAATATTATTACTATTTTATAGAATAAGGTTATGAAGAAAATACTGGGTTTCATATTATTGTAAAAGTAAAACCATGTAATACGGGTAATAAACAAATAATTTCATTTTCTGTGGCTCGCAGGAATGGTTATGCTAAACCCTGCTGCGTCGCAGCGTTGCGTCTCTGTATTGAAGAACGCCTGATTCCTTGAATTCCTTTCTATTTATTTCTCCTACTTCAAAAAGATACATTTAATACATCTTGTTATTTTAAAATGTTTATTGTATAAAATTTAAGATATTATGATCTCAATATTGGAATTAAAACTTAATTGAATTAATAGAGTATATTTAAAATAAATAAAACATAGGTATAATTTTCTTCTCTTTTGTTTGCGCACTCTATTGCTAATATCTATGAATTTATTTATTTTTTAATATAAATTTTCTGCTTGTAAATATGTTTAAAAAAAAAGTACCCACAAACCTAAATATTATTAGTACACAGGTGCAATTAAATCACACTTTCATATAAAAATCTCATTTACTGTCGCCAATTATGTTATCCTTGTTGATTCTATTGATGCAGAAGGAAATATATAAGTTAAAAAGAGGATGCGATGAACCCTAGCAGCTGTGCTCCACTTAACAAGTCACGAGTCATACAGTCAACTAATATGTATTGAAAATATATTTATGTATTTCTTATAAATATGTGTAATGTAACTAATAAATTGTAACGTTCTTGAAATGGTAAATAAAAACGGTCGTTTTCTTTTTTCACTATATATATATATATATAATAAAGGTATTACATTGAATAATAATAGAAAAATAATACAAGAATTCATGGCCCCAAAATAACACCAGAAGGATACAGACTGAAACCCAATAAGGAGATTTACAGTGAAACCTCTGATTTGGAAACGGAAATGAGGGTAAGAAGACTTTTATGGACACATGCAAAGGATGACGGAGGAGAAGTTAAACAAGAAGATTTTCAGTAGGGTTATGGGATACAAGTTTAACCATGGAAACATGGATACGGTACAAATAAAACAGGAAATACAGAGGCTTGGGATAATACGGGAATTATGTGAGGATAGGAGAGAATACAAAAAATTTCTCAAAAGTGCTGTGCATGTGTGGTGGACAATAGAGAACTTCCGTCCAGGAGGATGTGGACGGTGGAGAGGAAGAAAAAATTTAGTGATATCCTCAAGCAGAGATGGGCACCAGGTAAGAAATTGAAAAAGAGAACAGTATCATACTTGCGTAGTCCTTCCTATATATATATATATATATATATATATATATATATATATATATATATATATATACATATATATATATATATATATATATATATATATATATATATATATATATAAGTGGTATATAATTTCATTGTGTCATATTATGCAATAATATGGTGTAGGTAAATATGTTGATCCATCTTATTGTTGACCTTCAGCAGTGGCAGTAATAGGATCATTTTATTTACCTTATAAGAACCAATAAATATATCTTAAATTGATCATTTTATGAAAGGATCAGAAGTGGAATCGCTGCCGGTATTGAAGGAGCTCCACGAGAGAGGATTTTTCGATGCCTTGTGCCTGCAGAGTATCGGCTCCCGATCGCACAAAGAGTTCAACCCTGAGTGGCATTTGCATCACAAAGACTTACACAAATAATGACTCCTCTCTCAGAGAAATTTCACCGGCTCCCTCCGAATTTCTTCCTTCCGCGCCTTCCAACTTTTGAGGATAACGAAATTCTCCACCCGAAAGTCCTTCTTCCTCTGTCGGATTGTTCAATGCCGCCCCAAAACGAGGCACTTCCGAGTCACGTGCTGATTGTACTGTGTGGGGTTATCGTGTGGATCCGATAGCTCAAAAATATTACTGTCGGGAAGCACGGATCATAAAAATAGAATAATTTATATGTTATATGAATTTAAATCATGGAAAATGATTATAATATTTTAAATTTATACTCAGCTAAAGAAAATGTGATGTCACAATGACAAAGCTATGAATTGGGCTTTTGCTAGCTTTCAGCTCCGTAATTGACAAAAAAACCCGCCTATGTGTACCATTTAAAATTAAATTAAAAAATAATAAAAGTAATTTTTTTTTAATAATACTTCTTATTGCAATAATATATTAACAATGTGTTGCTGTGTACCAATAATATTTAATAATATTTGAGTTGTTAATATAAGTAGTTGATTATTTTATTTTTTATCACAGTCCATAACAAAATGCCTCCCTAAGAGCTAACTCTGTTAAAAAAAACAGAACTATTCCATAAAAAAAAAAAATGAAAAACTTCATACATCTCTACTACATTATATTTATATATATATATATATATATATATATATATATATATATATATATATATATATATATATATATATATATATATATATATATATATGATTTGTAGCATATAATCTTCAAATGACTATTATTTATTTTTAAATAAAATTAATAATGAAAATAATTAAGATTGAAAAACTTTACTTTCGTTATAAAGAGATAATTGAGACCAGTTTCCGGCAACAGCTGACTGTTAGGCACATTTTTGAGGCTGTGAACTACACTATAAAATCAGAATAAAACTAGAAATCAATAGAGAAGATCTAAAAACTAATGATAAAATCATTCAATATTTAAAAGAAATTAGAATTTCGCTGAATTAATTTAAACAAAATAATAAATTGTAGGTATAACAAAAAATGCTCCCTCTAACTTAATGCAGCGGTACACCATATTGTTAAATAAGTAAATAAAATTAAACAATGAAAATCTCCATGTCATTCTGTTATATTTTTTAATTATTTAAATGATATGAATGCAGTATTTTATCAGTAATAACTAATGTCCTTAGTTGTGGCAGAATGTATAAAAAATAAACGTATTAGAAATTATAAAAAGAATTATCGATTTCTTTTACAAAATATGTGACTGTTGATTAAATCAAATATGTTGATGTTAGCCAATGAAAACCTCGCTTCTGCTTCAGTCTATTTAAAGAACATAACTATAGTCACGGAAGTATTTATAAAAAGATAGACTTGAAATTTCTTAAATAAATCTCATCTCCTTTTAAGTATAATTTCATTCAGTAAAAACTATTGGACTTAGATCTTTATTACTTTTTACATTTTTTATCACTAAGTTTTTTTTTTCTCGCAAAATTTATCAAAATTATATCACAAGGTTTTCATTGCCTATTCTCTATTATTTTCTTAGTAAGACATTAAAAACATTTTTCTAGCAATCACACAAATTAAAGTCAAATGCTAAAAATGAACTAGCTATGTTCCTATGTTAAATAAAAAATAAACTAGTATATAATCCTGTTACATCATATAAAATACACATTTTCTCTCTATACATAGTGTGTATATATCTATGTACGACTCTATTGTGTATAAATACAAGTAAACCATTTATTAGATTGTTCTTTAAAGTGTATATGATTTTATCTAAGCATTACGAACGCTTCATTTTCTCAAACAAAATCGCATGTATTTTCTTGTACAGAATAAATGTGAATGGGTATGACATATATCTCTTAGTGGAAGAGACAAACAACTCAGTTGTCACATTCATGGAAGTTTGCGAACTCTACATCCGAAGCTGACAGAAAGCATCTGGCCTCTTCAAGACCGTACAGCTTCAGGAACCAGCAACCGTGTCCTGACACACTGCAGATAGTTCCCGAACAGAACCCAGATCGAGGAAACGATAAAAGTAATCTTCTTGCAAAACATAGTTTTTCCGATGTTTGAAAATTCAATCAGAGGAAAAACGATAAAATAAAAAAATGCTGAAATTATATTTTATAAGATGCGAATTTGTCTTCGAGTTATATAAAATTCCTATTAAGTTGATTATTTTAAAGTGTATAGGCGTACATTGAGGGACAAGATGGGACAGGATCTCTATTCTAAGTTACTTAGAAAAAATAAAAAATTGCCCTCTTTGATAATGACAACTAAATCAAATAATTAAAAAAAGTTTTGAAAAAGTTGGTTGTTAGTAGCTCAACGTTTTAAAACAAAGTTTCGAAAAATTACATCATCTAAACGAGATCAATTTAATTTGAAAAATCAATTTCGAAAAAGAAATTCAAGGGTTAATCTTCTTTAGAAATCGAACATATTTCTTCCTCCAAAAACATTCAAGAAGCTGTCTTTTTCCAAGGGGTCCAAGAAAAGGGTATAGAAAACAATTATTCAGGCAAAACTTCTTACACTTCAGATTGTTAGTCTTAGGCTAAAGCCAAAGAGCAAGTTCTTCTTAGGTATGAAAAGAAAGTACTCGGTCGGAAATATATGGTAGAATATAGTATCAATTGGAGAGGGAAAATGGTCGCCGAATCGGATAATATAAGGAAGTGGATACATCCACTTTCATAAAGGCATCAAGACTTGCTGGTTACAATGCTGGAATCGATCCAAGCGAAGTACTCTCTCGGTTACTATTAGAACAAATATATGGTACCAGGAGGGGTGGTAATGCTTCAGATAATAATATAACATCACAGTATAGAAATAACTGGTGATTTAAGGATAGAGCATACTATAGCTCAACAAATGGGTCGCAACACCGAATATTCGTAGTAGAAAATCACTTCCCTTCTATTTCAAACTGGATAAGCTTTGGTCTGAAGTAAGAAATATTGATTTTATAATTTAGAAAACTGCGTGACCTAAACTTGGTGACAAAATAGTAGTGTAAAGTTGTCCAAATAAATATCAAAGGTTTCACTAAAAGGACAATGAGATCTGAACCAAAACTTAGATGGGAAGATTGTTTTCGGTCTCACTATTATAAGGAAAGTATTTAAGCACATTTGAGCTGTGCTTCTACGAGTAATATAAAAAATATGCGACCTCCTGATATCATTGTAGTAATGTCAATAATTAGTTTCTCCAAACGTTAATTTGGTTTTCTATAAACACTACTCTGTTCTAGTATATCTTTTTGTATTTTAAATACTAATTTCGATGATATATTTTTTCTTGGTATAAAAAAAAAATAGTGGCAGAAGTCGTAGATAAGCGTTGCGCGAGCAGATGCTGCCGACTGAATGAGACAGCTACAACACACTATTAAGACGTTGCCACCCACTCACTACTGAAGAAGACGGTCCAAGAAGTGAATGGAAGCAGCTGTTGGATAAGACACGAGCTGAGGAGATCGACCACAATAAATCAGAAGAGTCGCGTGGCATGGCGGTCCACCTGGCCGCCACCTGGTTCAGTCAGCTGATCCTTTGTCAACGGTCTCCGGGAAAGGTACCTGATCCTTCTTACTCCATAAGCAAAAAGTGATCTCCATTCGCGGTCGTTATATAAAATGGAGTCGGCGTTTATATGATGATGATTGATATAATAAATTATATTTTAATAAAAAAATATGAACTAATTAAAGTTTAATTGTTCTAATTATAGGAGCAGTATATTGTAAGGAAATACAGTATATTTCTTGGTCCTCATTATTATCCTTATTTTTTTCTTTTTATACATTTATTTTATTTTTCACTTTTGTATAGTTGTACAGGGATAACTTATTCGCATGGTGCGATACCTACTTCATGCGAACCCATACATATTATATATGTCATCTATGGTTTACATTTTAAAATATATTTATTTTATTATTATTTATTTCTGAGTTGTGTATATCAATCCACAACAGAAGTGATGTTTATAGATCTATAATCGAGATGGTTTCTAATGAATAATAACAATTCATATTCTATAATTTATAGAAAAAATATCAAAATTATTTTTATTATTGATGAAAAGGAAAATCTAAATTGTGAATCAAATTAAAAAAAAATTAAAAAAGAGAATCGAAAATAAACGCCTAGAAACTTACATTCAATTTAGAAAAATAATATGTCTTTAGATCATTTCATATATAGTTATTTGTTTTAAACTAGTAAATATAATTATTGCAGGAAGATAATTGCTAGAATCATTTAATATTGCTTTAAACATTGAAAAACTTAAAAATATAATAAAAACAAAACAAAATTATAAAACTATAATAGAATTAAGAGAAAATATTTCTAATATGCATACCAGTAATTTATATATATAAAATCTTTTTAAAAAAAATATTTCTATTAAAGGAAATCATCAATAAAAGAACTACAAAGAGAAAGAAAACAAAAATAAATAATTTTTTTAAAGATTATTCATTCATTTATTTTAGGTTAGTTAAATTTTTACATAATAGAATTTTTTTGCTGTAAATTATAATTTTTATAAGTAATATTTTACATAAAACTCAAGATAAATTTTATATTTAAATAAAAAATTAACTGAACTAAAATCAATGAATGGATAATTTTAAAAATATTGTCTACAGTTAAATATACGGAGATAAAAAAAAAATGTTATTAAATTTCCGATTATAGAAATCAATTATATATCTATACAATCAATTTATATGTATAAAATTTACTCAACAATAGTCAGAAAATCATTATAGAAATTATTTTACGTATTAAAAATTTCATTTCTATATTATCATATAATGTTTTTTGTTTTAAAGTCTGTTTCATTATATGAAAGAGAAAATGAGTAAATGAGGATTAGAAAGAAATGATATCGCGCTACTTATTTTATGTAATTCCACATACAATTACAAATATTCTGTCAATAGTCTTATCTTTATTATTAATTATTTATGAAAAATATTAATTAATATTGTTTTCGTTATTATTGTATTTTCAGTGCGAAATTGGATTACATCAATACATTAAAGTGAATGCAACAGACTCTGAACTTTATTCTTTATACAATATAAACGCTCCTTAATAAATAAACGTCCAATTAAATATTAATAAAAGATCATTTATAAGAATACAAAACGTGATGTAAAAATAAAATAAAAATGTTGTCAATTTTACATGTTTGCACTATTATTTTTAATTTATACAATATATGTTAACTTAATTTTTCGATTATTTCAAAATTGTAAAAATTAAAAACTAAAACGTGTATTTATTTTGAAATATGTAAGGAAAGACTTAAATGTTAAGAAGAACTAATAAGCCATATCAGACAGTACTTGGAGGGTTAAATAACCCTAGGGCGCTGAGAGACCCCCCTGTTATAGCAACATTCAATTAGAACTAATCACGCCTTCTCTAGCTCTAACGCGTCTCACCAAGATTCTTATAATAATATAATATTATTGTAAGAACAGTAATATCTTCTAAATATGCTTATCATAGTAATAATGTAATATAAGATTATTCTTAGAATTTAGGTGTATTCAGATAAGACTAGATTCTTGTTTTGAACAATTCTATCATTTTTGAAAATTAATATTAATGTTTATTTATTTTACCTTAATTTGGTTTATTATTTTCAATAATAATAATAATAATTATAATCGTACACAAAATTAAAAAAGTTGACCCTTCAAAATTTGAGGTTTTATGTTTCACCGTAATACGCTTAGATAGATTTACGTAGAACACGAATATCAAATAAAAAAAAAATTGTCAGTCTGAAATCCGCGGCTTTTCTCCGAGAATACAGGACCGATATTATTGAGATTTGGAATCACAGAATTCCTCCGTCGATGATCTTCCTACCTTTACAATACCATCCGCCGTTTCCTTTCAAGATGGCGGCCTAAAAACCTATGTTGGTATAGACTAGCGCCTAAACGAATGTATCCATTTCAATGGAACTTGCCTAAGGTTTTCTCTACTATGTCTTTTAAATATATATATAGAAAATGGTCAGTGTTGTATGTGGCTTTTAAAAAGTTAACAGAAAAAACAAAATAATAATAATAAATCATTTATAAAGGACCATTTATTGCGAAGATTTGGCCATATTTTTTATAGACCATCTAGATACTTTTTACATATTGTAATGCAAAGATAATATAGTTTATTGTGGTTTTTAATTGTCTTCAAGTGTTACGTCAACTAAAGCAATGTTATCTATTTTACTTATCAAATCCTAATGATGAAAAAATCAAATATTTAGGCCAATATTAGGAATCATCTTTTATTTTTGTTTATTTTACAAGAAAACTAACTTTACTTGACAGTTTTGCTACTTTACTTTATAACAAACAAATCAAGGTCAGCCTGTCAAGTCATCTTTCATCTGCTCAGCTGACTGAATTGTTAAATCGTGGGGCTACTTCTTTGGTCTGAGCTTATCCATAAATTTATATTTGTTTTTATTTCCAAGCAACTAAATTTATATTTGTCATTTTAGCCAAATAGTGTTGGTTAAACCATTTATCTTTGTTTTCTCAATTTTTTTTTTCTATTATATATACTTTACATTTTAGTAAAGTAAATATATACCTGTTATTTTAGCAAAGTAAATATATACTTGAAATTTTATTAAAGTGAATATATACCTGACATTTTATTAAAATATGATCCGATTTTCTTTTTTTTTTTTTTTTTTTGTCCTCCCATTCCCCAACTTTTAGTCTACACGGGGTTTTCCCAGGCCAGGATATGAGGGCGGGGGATCAATGCCACAGTCAAACTCCCCTTCTCCTCCCTCCTCCGGTACTAGGACACGAACCGATCGAGGCAATTTGGGACCTTAAACGGTGTGGGTTTTAGAGCAAAACAATAAACATTCAACTTTGAAGCCATTAATTCACCTTTTTTTTTTCTTTTTTTTTTTTTTTATGTTTTTCAAAGATTTTCTTCATTATCAAAATCTTTAAGTAAAGATATTTTATGAACTCAAATTTTGGTGTCCTTTGCTATCGAAGGCTTTACTTGGCCGCTTAGCCCTCTCCTGAACTTCAAAAAATTCTTTATAAAATTACTTACCGTTTTCGATACAATCGGTATCAATTTTTTTGCAGCTTGTATTGGATAACTTCCATTTCCAAATGAACTACTGAAATATTATAGGGATATTATCGGATAGTATATTTCAGCTAGTATGTTTAAAGTTATCAACTTAGCTGAGATATTTGTATTATTATCTTATTATTTTGTTCAGAGCTTTCTAAAATACAGTGACAACTATTGCTTTTAAAGTGATAGTAGAGACACCACTTGAATGTTTGATCGATAGTGAGAAACAGACGGATCAATACCATACTACAGTTTATTCCATATGAGGATCCCAAAGTCTATACAGATTCACAAATTCAAACGTTCTTTCAATTTATAAAATACATACGCGTGATGATATATAAAATAAATGTATCGGAGGATCTAGCAGACACCTTATCCGCGTAATAAAAAGCAAAACCAAAACCCCCTTAAAAGTAGATAAGGCATTAAAAAAAGATTATCATGAGAAGAAACTCACACAGAAATATTTAAAAAATAGAAATAATTATTTCATGTTTTTTTACACAAGTTGAGACATCTCATTCATGGACTACGTTTTAGTGAATAAAGATTTTAAGAAGATTTTCTTGAAAGTTGGACATTTAGACCGGTAACTTAAATTATTTAAATGTTAATGCTTACTAATTATTATTCAATTTAGTATTACTTTTAAAACATCTTTTATTAAGTATTTTTACATTGCATTTTATTGTGTTCAACCTCACTATATTGTAGAAGAAAATTTTATACTATTAAGTAAAAAAAATATTTTATCAAATCCTGAAATTCTTTATTACTTAATTGTCTTGGGTTAATAGTATATTGAAATATTTGTATATATATTAGATGTTTAATTAAAACCTTTGGGCAGACATTGATTTGATATTTTGCAATAATTTCCAACGTTTTTTTGAATTGGTATTTACACTAGTGAAGTTGACTAAAGTTATTATTTGTTATAATAAAATTATATCAAACTAATTATACTTTTTTTCTCTTTTATAGGTACGTGAAATTTTCTGAGTTATCCAAAACAAGTATTCAAGAATATTGTGTAAGTAGATAATTGTTTTGTTTATTTTTTTAGTTAACTTGTAAATATTGTTAATCTTAGTTTTAAGTTAATCTCTTTTTCCACATGATTCGGGATAAAAATACATTACTTATGTTGTTTCACGTAATGAAAATTAAATTATAATTTTATTTCAAATTGTTTGATTATTGATTACAAACTTTGGATAAAGAAGCAGTTCAAATTTAAGATATTATTATTAATAAATCTTTGTTTTCAATTTTGGGATGGGTCCATTATTTTGTAGAGGGCATATGGTGCACATTTGACATTCTCCATATACAATAGGGTCGTCCCCTATGGTTTGTTACACTTGGATTGTCACGACTTTATGCCTTCATGTACCATGTGTTTTGTTCAACATTTAACAAATTTTTGAAGTATAATTATTTTATTTGCTATAACTTTGACTGTCTGCTAGTCCACATCATTGGCACGAGCACAAATATAAATAGGCTATATATATATTTACCGGACATCCAATACATTTATTCTCTTTAGTACACAGTATCAATATTATACTTTTCACACATTTTATCATCTAAAAAATATAAATTCGTTACATTTTAAAATTTATTTTGTTGTCTCTTTATTCAGCCAATATAGCCGATTCTTCATATTTATACCTGAACCACTAAATCTGAAATCAAACTTTTTAAGAATTCATTTGAGTAAAAATAAAAAAAAATGGAAAACTTTATTCAGCATTGCAAAAAAAAGGTTATAATCTTAAAAGATAAATAAGCTCCACCTGCTAGGGTTTTCCCCGGGTGCATAGAATAGTTCGGACACCCGTACAGCATTGTGCTGACTATCTCCCTTAGATAATTAAGACAATCCTTCGTGACGTCAATAAGATCCGAGTACAATACAGCAAGTAATGACTTCGAAATCGCCTTTGATTCTTTATAGATCCGAACAATAATGTGAACAAGTTAATGTTATGAAAGCTAAAAATAAAAAATCTTGTGTTCACACAACCTTCTTTGCAACTTTGGATGGTATAAGATTATACGATCATTAAATTATTTGTTGCATCCTCTGTAATATTAAGGTGCGGGGTATCACAGTGAGTAAGGTAGTATGTTCCTATGCTCAAGGTTCCGAGAGTTCGGCAGTGACAGGTAAATACTTACTCTGTCACATCATTCGTGGATTGAATCTAGGATCAAGAGACCATCCTGGGGCACACCCAACCTTCATAAAGTGTGTAGTTTTAATTTAATAATTATTCAAGGCTGAGCGTGATTTTAATCTTATTAAGGATGAAACAAAATTATCTGAAATTTCAGTTAAGATTATGGGCCTAGCCGACGTTTCGACCTCAAGATGTGGGTCATCATCAGGGCTAAAAATTACAAAATTAAAAATAACATCAGTTAAATGATAAATAAAAAATTGTAAGGGTAATAAGAGTGCAGAAGCTTATTAATTATTTAATTTATATTATTAAAATACCCCGATTGCTCCTCCTTAACAAGACTTTCCCTAGGTTGTAATTATATGTTCTTGTTTTTATTAATCTTGGTACGATTATGTATGAATATATATATATATAAATAAAGCTTTGTAGATTATGTTAAATAAGCAAATAATTATGTTTCAAATAAGCATCTCGAACGATCCAGGAGATGTTTAGTATTCTAGTTGTTTTAATTGAAAAATTCAATGTGCTTTTATGAGAATCTTCTTAAAATAATTCAAAAACTAAAGTACTATGTCAACACGCTGTAAGATATTTGCTTCTTATGATCCAATTTATGAAATTCCTCTTTAATTACCTTGAATGAAATATATTTACGAATGAATATATTAAAGAAATTAAGAGATTAAAGTAAATATATATATAACAAGTTTCATCAAACTACAGTCTAAAGGCAATTAACCTTTTTAAACTATTTTATTTTCAAAGTGCTTGATTTTGTACAGTAGATTTTTGTTGGACGAAAAAGTAAAAAAAAAAATGGTCTACATATTTCTGTTTTAATTATAGCTCGGACAGCCAGATAAAGCCCAAAAATTTGACACGGTTATAATTTTTTTTCTTACAAAGTAAAGATTTATTTGTTTATATCAAACTCGATTAATGTTTATTATTGTATTTAAAAAAAAGTATTGAAACTTGTTTATTTATAGAATTCATAATTATGTATAATTCAAAATTAGCATCGTTGGGTACCAGTTGATTTCGTCTAACAAAGTATAAGTCTTAACTATGAATAATTTTTTTTTATTTGATTATACCAATAAAGAGGTTTTATATTCTTTTTTTTACCAAGAAATAGAGGTGATACTGTATATTTATTTTATATTTTATCTTAGCCCTTGTAAATATAATTTAAAGTATATATCTGATCGTTTATATTAAGAATGAAATGAGAAGAAAAAATGGTATTAAGAGAATGAAAATGAGGCTATTACAGACAATTTTATTTGCAATAATCCTTTAATGTCCCCCATTACTCCCAGTGATTCCCCCCTGAGGACTAAGGAAGAAGCCCTCGACAAGGATTGGAAGAGGAAGGGAAGGATACAGGAACAAGTTGTAGATCGGTGACACCCCCTCCGGGCCCTTCCCCTAACCTGAGGGGAAAAGGGGGGTGGGCGCTAAGTCAACAGCCCGTAGTGTTGTCTCTGAGGTCACAACTCCTCTTTGTATCATCATTATCAAATTTAGGGTTCCTGGTCTACCTCGTTTTAGTATCCATAGCCGTCAAGTATGAACCTAAGATAATATTACCATAACAACACATCAATCTAATGTTAACTCGAGAATAAGATATTGCAAGTTAATTTTAATTTTTTGGAATGTCAAGAATATATACAATTTTTATTAACTTAATACTAGAATTTTTATTAAAAATAATTACAAAAAAGTAATTTTTTATGCTTTTTATTCTACAAAAGACAAAAATAACAATATTCAAATGTATAATATATTTAATGAAGAGAAGGATGGTTACGGTGATCAGTCACTGTACTCCTGCAATCTTTTGGGAGCAGCCCTGATGAAGGCCTGAACTTCAGTTCGAAACGTCGGAAAATGTTAAAATAAATATTATTATTCATGACAGTCAACCACAATTACAATATATTTATTTAATATTTTATTTTCATAAAAATAAGTATATTTATCTCGTCATCAAACTAATTATACTCTATATTTTAGCCTAACTAAAGTATTGCTATTTTGATAAATAGTCCGTGGTACAGACTTCTTTTTATCAAATTAATAACATCCGCCTAAAACTTTATAAATAGCTTTAACTCATCGTAACTATTTTATTTACGAAAACTCTTGGAATAGGGGAGTTTTTAATCTAGAGATCGGCAAACTTTGTCTATTTAATTAGGTATTAAAAAATCGTAAAATCACATTTGCTTTCCTATTTGATCGTAAGATAATTTGATCACAAAATCGAGAGAAAAGGTGGACTACAAAAATATTGGGCCGTTAGCCCTATGTAACCTCGTTATTTTGACATTTTGGGGCTGTAGGTAACGCCAAATGGCTCAATATTTTTTAAGGCCATATTTTTCTGGATTTTCTGCTCAAATTATCATACGATTGAAGTGGAAAGCAAATGGGTATTTAAAAGCTTTTAGTATTTAATTAAATGGACAAAATTTTCCGATCTCCAGTTTGAAAACGTCCTATTTCTGAGAATTTTCGAAAATATAATATTTGTAGGTTACGATGGGATAATGCTATTTTTGAATTTTCCGGCATTGAATTAATTATTTTTTAATAATTTGATGAAAAGAGATCTGTACTACGGACTAAAATTGACTGGTTAAAAACTAAGTTTATAGCACTTGGATTTTTTGAAAATCCAATATGTATTTTTTCAATTTCGATTTTCTATTTAAAAAATCGAAGTCAAGAGATCGTTCTTTTCTGATGATATCGAATATCGTTAGAATACATGGTAAAAACAGAACAAAATTTTTTTTTCAGTTTAAATTTGGAATCTTCAAATTTTACAAAGGTGGGTGGTATATTTAAGAAAGCTTGAATTGCTATAAATCTTAGTACTTATCTTTTTTTTTTTTTTTTTCACCTTAACCAGTCTCATCCAACGTGGATCATTGCTTTCCACTTTTCTGCTGTATCTCTCTTGATTCGATCTATCCATTTGGTTATATATATATCAGATATAATTAATTTTACCTTACTGAAACATAACGAAGTTCCGCCTGCTCCGTTATCCTAATGGTAAAGCAGAACGACCAGGTGTTAGTGCATGTGTTGCTCTAGTATTGGGTTACTCTTCCAGCTGTCTCGCCTCTTGCGATTCTCTTCGGATTCATCTGGGCGAATTTCTATCCTACCAGCTACATATCAGGTTTTAGTAGTTCGTTCTGTTTACTCAATCAACCGGGTAGGATTGTACATTATAGCATGTTTATTAATTAATGTATTAAAATGCAATAATCTTAATAGAATAATTTGTATTAACAGGGCATATAACTGATACTTAATTTACTAATTTATCTTTGTAAAATTATTGTGACACCCACAGCTGTCAAAAATACTGACAATTGGTGAATCAGCTGCTGGGGAGAATAATAATAGTAGCATTGATTGACGTGAGGAAGAGGAGTACTCAGAGGCATCCCATCCTATCTTTATTTTACTATGGATTTTTAGCCAGGAGATCCCTTATCAAGCTTCTTTTAAGCCTTATAAGCCTGTTATCATTCATGTTAACTCTCGCCATATTTTGAATGAGAGTGTTAGGATGTCTATGTGTTATCGTGAAATCTTTCGCAGTATTTCCGTTTTCAGTCGTTAACTGTTGACATTTGTAGATATTAACGTAAAGTAATGTTTGTGGCATATCATGGAGCTTTAACTTTAACAGAACTGTAAGTTCTGAATGTTTTTGATGCATGTGCAGGATTTTTATGCCTTTTAGGAGTTTTATCATCTGCGTAGGTTGCTGTAATAGTTAATACTAGTAGGCCTTTGCGAAAAATTCGCACGGCATATAGTTGGCATATGCCAAATTAATAAGAAAATAAAAAAATGCAACGTATCAAAAGATTAAGACATCAAATGTTACTTTATCGATAAATATAATACACAAAGCAAACAAACATTTATTTAAATCTTCATTTTTATTTGGAACCACCATGTTTACAAATTTCAGTAAGCTGTATCTTTGCTAAAAATTGTCCGATTTCGATGATTTTTTTTTTCCTTTTGTGGGGAATTTAGTAATCCCTTAATTTAGAATTTAGTAGGCATAACCATAAGGCATAAAACATAAGGAAAAAGTGTGTAATTTTTCAGTTATTCGCAAATAAAGTTTTTTTTTCATAACTTCTTTGCCTCTATTTTCTGGGTGATTAGCCTCTATTTTCGCCAGCCTGAAGGAGAAGGAAGCCTTCGAAATTGGTGGCTCAATCTTGAGATTTGGTGAAAAATTAACGATCATATGGCTTGCCGATCAAAAACACCATCGATAAATAATATAAACTCCTCCTCTCTCGATAATACAGACCTCAAGTCGACGAAATGAGACATGTATTCAATGACAGTACTACAATTAATGTAAGGTTGTGTGGATGCGAACCCTATGCCTTGCTTTATCTCGAAAATAGTACGTTTTTGGGCTTAAAAACGCAGGATCCGATAGTTCCGGAGGTCAAAATCTTCAAGATCCAATTTGTAACGTATCGATCTACAGACCTCCCACCGTTCCAGTATTGAAGCCTAGCAAAATGTTTGTATCGACTTTATTTATTTTAGAAAGAAAAACAAAAGTGGAGAATACGATTCGCTAACCCCCCGTGAAATTCTTAAGCCAACGGTACCCCATTCATGGTATTTGAACATGACAGGAGCTTATATTTGGTACAGAACCGATTTTGAGCCTTACTGTAACAATATATGTGGGGATGATATATAACTGTGGAGCGAGTAGCGACTCCTGAGGAATGTAACACACAAACACACACTGAGACAGAACATAAAAAAGGATACTGAATAAGAGTTGGATGAAGAATCATCTTCAATAATATCTTGATTTTTACTGAAGCTTATTTTTTCCGAGAATAGATAGTAGCCAGGATATTTCTTCACAGTCGAAGTGTTGCATAACTATGAATGAAAAACAGGAGTAATAAAATCAATTAAACGTTCTAAATGCAACCGAAATGAATAAATTAATATCATTAGTTAATATTTATTATTCAAGTCAGATGAAAATCCTCCTTTTTGATATTTTTTTTTTCAAAATTTTTATATCTGCAAATATTTATTTAGCTTTAGAAGACAGCATCGATGTGTAGGCACCATTCCAGCACGATCGATGTTATTAGATGAAATAGCTCTTCTGAATTTAATACGCTGTGAAAGAAAGCCGGCTCAAGGATCAGGCTGAGAGAAATAAATGGAAAAATAAAAAAAGGATCTAAAACAAAATAAAAATTAAAAAAAAAAAGAAGGAGAAAGGGATGCCAAGGTTGCTCGCACTGAGGACACACAATGGAAGGAGATGAAAGAATTAAAGAGCTCTCAATGCCTGAGCTCACAAAGGACTCTGGAGATGTTTCCTGGACAGATTTACATCTCCAGACCGATCCAGCTGGAGTCTGGGCCTTTCTACCTCTTGTTGAAGGATCAGGGCCCCAGTTTCCCGTTTACCGATATCCCTTAAGTTATAACGTTCTAACTTCAAAAGCTCTTCATATGCTAAAATCATTCAAATCATTATTTTGGAATCTATTGTTATAGTTTTAAATCCTGTTAATTCTATAGTTATAAAATGAATAAAATTATAATAACAAGACAACTCAACGTGAAACTCAAATATATATCAAACAAAAAGCTATTATCTGAAATTTATATGGGAAATTTCTGTTTAGTTTATCCACGTAAACACAGAGTCAGTAGTAGAAGAAGAATCGGAGTAGTTTTCAATTGTTTTTTGAGTTATTTTTATAAAAAAAAGTTAATTTTTTACGCGAATGTCTCAAGCGATTTTTAATTCAAGTTCAAATGATTCAATGAGATCTCATGAATATTTTTAAACAGCTTAAATTAAAATATTGAATACAAATATTTTAAGTGTTCATGCCCTTTAGCTATTTCATATCCTGTCCTGTGTAAGGTAACTAAAAATTGGCAATACCAATAAGATAAGTAATAATTTAAATTTTAAAAAATCAGGACCACAGAAATGGCTCTATCCTTTCCAAGTAACTAATAGATGGGTTGTTAGTAAAGTTGATATTGATGAATGTTGAATCTTTTTTTGTAGTTGGATATCTTCCACTACATCCAACATGCAATCCTACATAAAAAATTTTTGCAAGTAATTTCCATGCATCTGTACTTAATATAATGCAGAAAGTTCCTTGCACCCATACGTGTAAACCTGTTGAAAGTAAAATAAAGTATTTTCAGCTGAGTTTTGAGTTTTGTTTTGAGGTGGAAGCCACAAGGCTACTTCACCAAGTTTATATGATAATTAAAGTAAACATCACTATCGATCACCAATCACTATCAAAATCGATCACCAACTATGTGTTTAAGTTGACATGTAAGTTACCTGTAAGCACATACCTTACAGTAAAAAAGAAAGTACGAACCTTACTGTTAAAAAGTACGCCTTATGGCTGATACGATTGTTTTCTTTGTATTTTTCTCTTTAATAAAATTCTTATAAAAACACTGTAGCTTAAACCTTTGAAACTCTCCAGTCAGCTAATATTTTCCTTATAAAATAATTTGTTTTTAACAAATCTTGTAATATTTGTTAATCAACGACTTTTCTAATATTTTTAAAATTACGACCATAATAAGGGTTCACCTGAAGATTTGATTCCGACTCTTTCAACAATAGTTTCCTGCGCAACTCACCCCCCGATCCTCGTCAAAATCCAGATCTGTAAGGTTAAAGTAACTCAACCAGCACACACTGCCATTTGTTAGTATATTTGATTGTGGAGTGATCGTTAGTTTTTATAATGAGTCATCAACTTTACATACCTATTGTAACATTTACGATATTATTACTTCAACTATATTGAACGTGTGCATACCCTGCAATCCTGCATCGTACAGTCTTCTAAATTCCTAGTAGACTCATATTTTCTTGGCCTGGTATCCTACATAATATTTTATTCTTTTTCCAGTTTATGGTATTGTTCAGCATCAACATACTTGCTTTTGACAGCTACTTAAAAATATGATTATCGTAAATATGATCCATATCTACACTGTATAATGGCTATTCTAAACATCAGATTCATTTATGGATGTTTTGATGTCATTATATATGAAAATCGATATCAATGCCGTTTATATAATCGGACCATGTAAGCATATCATTTCTCTGTAATTTATGACACACACAAACTAAATTACTTTTTACATAGACTTAAAGGTTGTATAGTGTACTACTTTCCCCTCTGGAAGAAAATACGAGAGTTCTTAACCCCTGCTCCCGTTACATGCCAATACAAATAATAGAACAATAGGTGACAATAGCCTGCCTTTTTTATTCTTTTTATTTTTTATTCTTTCCATTCGTTTAATCTCGCAGTCTTCAGCGATCATCATAATACCTTCTTTTCATTGAGTGCTCATCATTTTGAGTGATTGAAATGTTATTAAATAAAAATAAGTAAATAAAAAGTTATAATGTTTTGTACATTTATATTTTTAAAAAAATATCGTCGATATCGACTTTTTGTAATAAGTCAGTAAGTTCATTATTGATATAGATTTACTATATCTATCATATACTAAAAACGTGTCTATACTCTATTTTAACACTACGTGACATAAGCTTACCCCCAAAAAAGGAAATAGTTCTTAGGTGGCAATCCATGTGGAACGAGAGCCCTCCGAGCAAATTGGCAGAAATAAAAAAATCATGGTCCATCTCGAACGGCCCTATTCGTAGAAAGGAAGTTGCCTTGGATAGACTAAGGATATGACATAAGAATATGAAACATTCTTACCTGATAAGTGTGTAGCCAACACCAAAATACCAACTCTGCTACAGCATTCTCATAGTCAGGCACATTTTTCATGAGCGTCCCTATCACGTATCAATCTTAGCGAAATTAGGACTCATACCAAAACTATCAGATATTTTAAATAATGCTGAAGTTAAAGTAAGGTCGGTGATAAATTTTCTTAAAATCAATGATTTGTTAAACAAAATCAAATTTATTTAATTATTTTGTTTTTTTTGTTTATTTATTTAATTTTTTAAATAATTTAGTATTGAGGTAATAGAAACAAAGAACAGATAGGTGTTGATGACCTCAAGGTTTTACACCTCTAAGCCCAAAAAAAACAAAACAATGTTTCTATATTAAATTTATTCGCTTGAATAACAACTACACATTTATTTAATAAAAGTGTTATCTAGTTTAAGACGCTGCAATGAAGAAAAACTTAAGTGGCATAGTTTTTCGTTTTGCTTTTTTTGCAATTAAAACCCTGTCATTTATAACGAAATCACAAAATTAAAATTTACTCATTCTCAGCATTTATTTTACTGTGCTCAACAGTCGAAATTAAAATCTTAAATCTTGCAAAATGGGAAAAAATAAAAAATAATTGTCTATGTTGCTGTAACGATTAATGAATAATATATAAATACTTTCTCTATCCCTGTTTATCTATCCATCACTCTCTCTCTCTCTCTCTCTCTCTCTCTCTCTATATATATATATATATATATATATATATATATATATACACACACAATATTTTGAAGGCTGTGATGCATTTTAAAGCTGCGATAGACCGGATCTTGCGCAGAGGATACAGAAGGCAGGTAGCGACGGCTGAGAAGCAGATGTGCCACGTGATCCAGAAAGAAGATACATCTTGGCTAAATAAGGAGGAACCTCCTCCACTCTAATTTACCGTTAAGGTCTCTTATTATGTCCTCAGCAGGATGTTCCCGAGGTTCCGCATGGAGCTTTACTGGGACCCTTATTGTCCGTTCTATATTCTCATAGGTAGGAATCCTAGGGAATTCACATTGCGCCGCTTTGGATTTCAAATTGAGATAAACGATAGATAGTTGAGATATTATTCGAATGGATTAATTCTGATTTCACCAATTCTGTGTGTAACCTGTACTTATTATTAAATTTCTCCCAGGATGAATTGCTAGTTGGTATATCATTATATCTTGTTGCAGAGAATTATTTCTTTACAATCTATAACGAATTTCGTAATTAAACAAATATTTAATTTGGAAAGCTTTCAATTTGCCGTGTGCAAAGTATTATTTTCAGTTAGCGAATCTATTTGGGGTTATATTTAAAAGTCACTTGGACATCGCTCTGAAAGCCTTCGGGGTTGGATCTTTGAGTTTGGGCCGATGGGTTCATGCTGTAAAACAGTCTCTTGTGGAAATATTTATAGTATTGTGTTGCAGTATGTGATACCGTTTGGAAATCCAAGTCCTTGTGTAACAAGTAATATTTCATATAATAGTCTTCGATACAGATGTAATGCAATTCCTCTAAAACTTGGGAAATGGCTTCATCTTATCGTAACATACCACTTTTTTATCAACAAAAGTTCACACAAATGTAACGTTTTCCCATTTAACTAATTAATTTAATTAGGTATTAATAACTCATAGAATCCTATTTACTTTCCATTTGAATCGTCAGATAATTTGATCATATAGTTGAGAAAAAAGGTGATTTACAAAAATATTGGACCATATGGTCAAAATAACTCGAGATCTCTCCAATTTTTGAGGTGGCCACATTTCGACGGGGTTATGAATTTTCAAAATGAAAAGTTGAGGTGTTCAAGTAAAGAGGTGTTCAAGAGATGAGGTTTATCTACAATTGAGAGTGGCTACTAACTGCAAGTCATTCGATTAAATGAAATAATTGGTAGCTCCTGGTCCATAACTATCCATCCATTCCGAATAGTTCAGATGGAATGTAGTTTTGAGATCATGACTTTTTTATTAAAAAATAACATACCTCCACTACTTTTCAGGAAATATTAAAAAAAAAAAACAATTTTTCGAACTTTCCTCTTGCTTAGAACGACAAAAAAACATATAAAACATTATTTTATATTTTTCAATAGTTTCATAGTTATGAGGGGTGACAAAATATAATCATGAAAATTTCGTTGTTTTTTCTAACCCAAAAAGATCAATTTAATCCTGGTTATAATATTTTCATCTGGTATACTCGATGGAATCCGAAGCGAGAAAAAACATATTAAACATATTTTATGGGACTTTTCGTGGTTTATTCTGCATTCGGCGAGGAACTAATCCATACATTTACAGCCAATCATGAATTTTCTTTATATCGAGCCTGTTTTTTTGTCTAGCCTAGCTATCTAGTGTTAAGACTATACACTTTCCGTTTAACTCAGCTTAGTTTTGACATGATAGCCTAATTAACAATATAATCAATATATTTCTGTATCTGGATTAAGATCCGAATACAGAATTTTTCTGAGATGGAAGTAGTTAAATTGTCAATCTAAAAATTGGATTTATATTAGTTCTTCAATAACTTTAAATATATTCTCTCCTTTAATATTGAATAAAGCCCAAAACTTGCAGCATGCTTTAACTATTCCTTGATCAGAGAGTGCACTGAACCGGTATTAAGATATCGCTTAGGATAAAACTCGCTTGTGACTTACTAAGCAATCAGCAGATTTTCATCTTCACGACTATCCAGCCCTGCAAGTTATAGCCAAGATTTTGCAATTTTCTTATTTCTTCTAACCACATTTACTGTACAAGTATTTAGGAAATTCGCAGTATGATAAAAAAATAAATATTTTTAATTGAAAATATTAGTATCGTTGTAAAGCTTAATCTTCGTTCAATTAAGTTCATGTATGTATATATACTTACGTATATATACCAAGTTTCAAAAATATTGCTAATTGCGATTTTATTATCTTACATCACATATTCTTCTTATAATTCGGTTCGAATCATATATAGACAGATAATATTTGATTTTTTATATTAGGAGAACAGGGCTAATTGGTTGATGTAGTACAGAGCTCAGATATTTTAAATATATGAGGCTAGTGTTACTAACTACGTTATTATAAAAAGGACGTGTTACATATTATGAAAACAAAAGGCATTTTAACAACTATGTTCACCAATGAATTATGCACGCTTTTAAGGAAAGTGTTTATGTAAGTAAGTTATTATGCTATATTCGTTGAGTAAGAACTCTATTATCAGTAAGTAGGCCTATTTTTTTTTAATTTTATTTACGTAATATATTGTCGGAAAATAACATCCTACCTTCTCATATTTTTTAATAATTTTCATGTTGTCTTTTTACTATCGGTATTTAAACAGGTTTACGTCTTGACCTCTCCCAATGACAGGGACTCCTAAAAATTATTCGTAGATTTCTTCAACATCAGAGTATGCTATAATATGGTTAAATACAACTCGTATGCCACAAATGTCTAGGTAGGGTCAAAAACAAAAATGTCTGTTAGATATTATTTAAATAGACAAGAGTTTTTTTTCTGGTCCAAGATATTTTGAAATTTTGAACCATAAGGTTTTGATGATTGATTCGTCTTTACTCATTTTTTCGTCATCCGTTCCTCCACTAAAACTTGTACTTAGCATATAAATTTTTCATTCTTTCAAATTATAATAAAAATTAAGATTCACTATTTAATCCATATGTATATTCGTGCTTAAATAAATGAAAAAGACTAAATATATATACTAATTTATTTTTTTTAAAGATAACTCTATTATAAATGTCCAAATAATCCAAAAAAAAAATTTAAATTGATATGAAAATAAAACAAAATTCTAAATGCATCATTGAAGATGATAAAAATGTTCGAAACCTTGGAAAATATTAAGGCATGTAAGAGAGAAAATAAATTTTAATAAATAGAATAAAAAATAAATATTTATGGAAAAGAATATTCGTAGTTCACAAATATCTTGATGAAAATCTTAATATTCATTTCTCTTTTGAAAAATTTTTCACCATTTTCATTTTAGCTTAATTCTTACACGAACTAAATTTATTTCGGTTGATTCCTCGAGGTATCTTTAATACGTTGTTTATATTATAAGCGATTGGTATGTTGCCAGATCAGTGCATCTCAAAATAATCAATTTCGGTAATAATAATTAACTTAAAAAAATAGAAATAAATAGCTTGATATGAACTTTGGAATGTTGGAGAGCTCGTAGTACGCCAATATATAACGTACTCAAGTACTTGCCAAGCAGGTGCTTGGACCCCCCTTTAAATATTTCCATCATTGGTAAACTGATATCGGTGAGGAAATAATACGAGGGATAAATCAACTATGGAAGACAAATGGACTCTAACCGGAACATAAAGTTATTCCCGTATCCTCTTTCAAGAGCGGTGTTCGATTACGAGTAATTATCTAGACAAACCATTCGCCATTCGGTATGTAACCCCCCTATCGTCACATATGATTCTAATACTTGGAGGAAATTCGTAAATTTTAAAATAGTTAAAATAATCATTAAATATTTGTTAGCACACTTGATAAGATTGGTGAGAAGTTGGTTGTGGTGTTCAGTCAAAAAAATAAATAACATTAATTTATTTTTAATTTTTATTTTTTTTTATTGAAAACCCCAACCAACTTCTCTTCAATTATCTCTACAGTCAACCATCAGTCCACTATTATAATTGATAAAATATTGTAATCGAAAGAATCAACTTATCATTCAGTTTTAATGCTTGTCTCAAATTGCATATTTTCTCGTAGCGAAAAAATCAATCATCTTTCCTTCATTTTGGTTCATTCTGTTTTTATTTTTTATTTATTTATTTTTTTTTTGCAAGTACTTCTGGATTATGTAGATATGTCTTTTAATTAAGTCAGTACTTTTATTACGCTGAAGATTAAATATATATATATATTTTTAAAGTGAAAACTTCTCTAGGCTTGTTTTGTATATTTTTTTGTGGAGAGTGAATCAGATTGAGCCGTCAGATCTCCAATGTGTAACGCTCTGGTAATGTCGGCTCTTGAAGTGTTTTATGGATTAAGATATCTCAGAAAATAAAAATAGGACCTGTGTACTCTAAGCGAGGGAATTGTTCAGCATTCCATCCTCTCTGTAACGGTTTATTATTCAATATCTTAACGCGACACCGTGCGGTAAAAAATAGTGTCAAAAACCAAATGATATAATTTTTCGATTCTTTTTTTTATTTAGAGCGAGCTTAAACATCGTAGTCAGCCAATTTTTTCCATTGCAATTTTAGAAATATTGTTAGAATTGTAATTTTTATTAGTATTATTGGCACATATGCAATTTAACTCGAATTATTTCTCGACTCCCGAACATAAATTTAATTTTAATTAATAAATATTTATATGCACCTTTTTTAAATATATTTATTATTTATTTCCAGATAGGTTTGATGATCCATCCATAGATATTTTTTTTACTATATGTAGAATGTCTATCTACTATCTACTATCTACTAGTGTAATGGGTGTAAGAGTTGTAATAATGTTCTTAGATTATTTTTCTTTTTTATCGTGTTAGCAATGTCTTCCTTTCGTAGTATATGTATATCCTTCTGAGAAATAAATATCTTATTAGTATTTTAAAAAAAGTATTACAATTTGACATATTTTCAGCCATAACGCAAAAGAAAAAAAAATCCTCTTTAACAATATATCCTGAGGACCTCTTGTAATTCATCAAGACAGATTAAGAAGGGAGAAAAGCTGTTCGTTTTCGGAAGAAGTGGACCTTGATGGCGCCTTGCCTTGTTATTTTCATGGAAACCTTCTTTTCCTTATTTTCACCACGGCCTGATTGATGATACTTCCGAAATTTTCTTCATGGGGGCCATTACTCAAAGATAAATAATTCTTAACACGGTATCGGAGGAACGCGCTCTTATAAACGGTCTCTTTCTTCAGCGAGTTCATACGCGTCTCAAAAACTTTATAGAAAATTTGAAACATTTTTAAAACTATAGTTAATATTTTAATTCATGTTTGATAAAATATATATATAATTATATAGCTAACTCCACCAAAATTTTAAAAACTATGAGGTTACTAAAATAATAATACAACATTATTTTATTTTAAAATTTAATTCATAGACAAAAAAAATTACATAATGATTTCTTTGATGGACATTTTTTTTAAAGTAAAGAATGTAGCAAACATTTAAATAATACGATTTATTTTATTGATGTTATTTGAAAAAAAAATTATATAAAGTGGTTGCCACTGAAATAATATTCCTTATTGATGTATGTTAATGTACGGATATATGTTAATGAAACTTTTATGGTTATTAACGTAATTTTTTTTATATGCATTTTGTAGCTTACTCAATTTCCAACATCACTTATAGAAAATCATTTTTTAAATTAATAGACAGTAGTGGAGATGGATTATTATACAATCTGCTGAGTAATAGTGTGGTGGTACACTTCGTACTTTTTGTCATTCACACAGGAATAGCAGCCATTGGAATAGCAACTGTAGTAAAAGATAATGAAGAACTATTGATGAGATAAATTTCATGCATTTTTTATTTTTTTATATTTATATTTATATAGGATGTTATTAATCTACAGAAGTTCTAAATATAAATAAAATATATATATATATGTTTACATTTTTTTAAAGTTTTAATTATTTTAAGTGATCATTCGTTTTGCACCTCCTGATTAAAAATAAAATAAAAATAAAAATAGTAGTGAAATGAAAATCCTCTATATTTAGGACGAGGTAATCTGCGGAAGGTATGTAAAGAAATAATTAAATAAAAGAGGGAGAGAGATATAAACAATTATGTTAAATTACTAAGTGGGATCAATATAAATAATTCTATCGCTGTGGTATCGATGTTAATTTAACAATGTTTGGCAATTGTTTTGATAACGAACGGATAATTGCTGTAATATTTCCTTTTCATTTCCACTAACAGGAAGTTATAAGGAAAGTTTTTTTTTTTTTTTTTAATCCATCCTATATTAGTTTTATCATTTCCTGGTTACATTTAAAAAAAAAAAAAATCGTAGAATATCAAATAAAAATAAGACAGTATCGCAAGACCAGGGAAAGATCACATCTATATTAATGCAAATGCTTATTATCGGCCTTGCGAAGAAGCCTTCATAAGAACACGGATGAAGGCCTGCACCTCGTGCCGAAACGTCGGTAAAAATAAAAATAAATATTATTTATTTATTTTTAATTTTTTAGTTATGACTGCTTATTCCATCAAATTCCTCTTCATTATATTCACCACAATCAACTATTAATCCTCTATTGTAAATGCTTATATTTGTTTAAAAATTGGTTTAATGCTCCGGTCTTAAGTTCAACCTAAAAGAAAACCATTTTTCAAATTTGAGTTGTAATTCCTGGAATTGGCGCTTTTAATATTAAAACGTATTTCTCTATAATTTTATTATTTTATTATTATTTATAGATTTTTAATAATGTATACTTTTTTTCCCTACCCTTAACCGTAGCGTCATGGATTTCATCATTGTGCATGTGAATTGCTCAAGCTCTGAACTTGGTCGATTCAATTGTGTAATTGAGTAGCTGTTTTTTTTTTTAAATAATTAGTAATCATGGGATTCCAAAAACTTGAATGTTGCGTACAGTTAATCATAATATACATCGATTTGATTCTTCTTGACTGTAAAAAAGAATACGTTTATGTTCTTATAGCTGTAATTAACTTTTTTCGACACAGAGAAAATAAAATATGATCATTTTTAAGTATACGAGGTAATTTATCCTCAAACTAATATTATTCTATTGGATATTGTTAGGTTGCTATTGACTGTCAAAAAGGATGAAAAAATAAATAAAAGAATAACACAAAAAAGTATTGTAGTAATTTGTTGAAAAAGCCTTTTGACAAGGATCCTTTTTGACAGGGAAAATGCATCCTGAAGGAAGCCATGCTGAAAACGTAGCTTGTGGAACGAATGAATTCCTTTGTAGCCACATCGGGAACGAGAAAGTTAAGATGTCTTATCCTCTGTTCGGAGGACATCGCTCCCGATGACATATTCATTGCACTCCGAGCTCCTCCTCTCGACCGGTTTCCAACTAACAACCGGAGGAATCAGACAATGATATAAGAAACATACTCCGTTGGATGGATAACATTATAAAGTATGGAACATATATGATTTGTGCATAGGAGCTCGAAATATATGGCTTTTTTTAGGACAAGCATCATCGGATTTGAGACCTACTCTATTTTTATTCTCACTAACGCAAAGGAACCATGGTTGGCATATTTAATTTCCAGAATGTGGAGGAATGGAAGGTGCTGTCTTAGACAACACATTAGTGATCTAGGAATTCATAATAAAACAGAATGAAAAACTATACAATACAACACAATATAAGATCGAACTTGAAATTCTTAAATTAATAGAATTTATATTTATATATTATTTCAAAAAAATATTTGTGTCGGTATCAATACCCGGTACCCTTCATCAGGTGGGAAAAATAGACATATCCCACCGAAATATCTGGAAAAAATGTTATGAAGGAAAATAAATTGTATTTACGAATAACTCAAAAGGTATACGTTTTTTTGCTAATTGCATCCATGATTATCTGAATGATTACTAACAGTCAGTGGTACAGACACCTTTTTATCAAATTATTAACATCCTCCTGTAGTTTCATCTCATCGTAACCTACAAATATTCTATTTTCGAAAACTCTTGGAATTTGGGCGTTTTCTATCTGGAGGTCGGCTGTTCGTTCGGCTGGAGGTTCAATATGTGTTTGCTATCCACTTGGATCGTAATTTGATCAGTTGATTGAAAATAATGTATACAAAAAAAAAAAAAATTGATTCGGTCAATTATTACCTTAGATACAGGTAATTCGCAAATATTTTGGTTTGAAACATGAATGAACATTGCATTTGTACATCTGTTTTGTGAAATTTTTAATACTCTCCCCACGATATAAAAATAGAAAGGTAAATAGGAATTATTATTATTGTTTTATTTTTATTTTATTTCTTTTTTTTTTTGTGACGCACCGATTCTTCTGTTCGCAATTAGTATAATTTTGTTTATTTTATTTCTATAACTTAACTGTATTCTGCTTTGTTTTTTCTTCTTCACTTTCATGTCAACATTTCTGATTTTCTTTTTAATCTTCATAATCCGCCTGTTTTTTTTTTCGATTTGCCAAAATATTTATAGATTTTATTATTGAAATTAACACGTATTTTTTTTTTCGTCTTTTCTTGTCTGTTCCTAATGTTTTTTTTTCTATTTTGATATGCAAAGTAGTAAGGAAGAAGAAAAGAAGAATGGATTTTAAGTGTGAGAAATAAAATATATACATAAAGAATATCACAATGGCTTAAATTTATCTTTCTATTTTACAAAAAAGTTTTTATTGACCTTGTTTTTTAATTTACATATACACAGCGTGACAACCTTAACGAAGACACCAGCTGGACGGACCGTAAAGAACACTCCCCACTTCTCATTCTTAGAATTATTTCTTTCTTATTATGATTAGAAATTGGCAATAGGAATGATTATAATTATATAGGAATATAAATTAGCAATCAGGTGTGATGTAAAATATAGATTTTTAAAGAAATTCTAAAACTAGAGTTTCGTTCGTTCTATTTTATATTGATTAAACATAATACGATCTGAACCACAGAATTAACATAAATTACAGTTGTACAATTTGAGGAATGAGTAATACAATAAATGGACAATTGTGTGTTTATAGTGGTTCATTTGCCTATTGGTCAGAAAATGAACCACAATAAAAAGAACAAATATCAAACAACCATAATGGAAGAAGTGGTATGATATGGAAAATGTAGGTCGGTCCAACGCTGGGCGGACTGGGAATAATAGGGGGTTATCTATTATTCCTAAAATGAACAATTTTAGAGTTAAAAATTGTTTATAAGTAAAAACATACCGGGACCGAATAATAAAATATGGCATTGAAAAAGGTTTTTTTTTATTTAGCCTCAATCCCTAAGGGTCATAGGCTTTTTATATTTTTGGTAGAAATCGATTTCTTTTAAATATTTTTAAAGTTTTCCTATTTCTTTTTCCTCATGTTGCAGAATTTCTTTCATTTGTAGATTTTCCTTTAGATCAGTGTACCTACTACACTCTAACAGTATATGCTTCATTGTTCTGTTCAGTGTTCACTGTTCAGTAAACGGTGGATTTAACAGAAAAAAAAATATTATATGGGATTACAATCACTGAAAAAAAAATTATAAAGGTATATAAAACGTGTCATATGTGCCGTTCTAAAATAAAGGACATTTATTTTCATATGTATTAAATATATTTATTTAATTTTTATTTATTACGAATAAGGGAATCATAAATCTAATAATAGAGATAATTAATAAATTTAATTATTGCAAGATGTAATTTCCGTCAATTCGGTAGTGCTATTGATTGATTGTATCGGTGAAGCTGTTCGTCATCCCTCCAGTCCTCAGATAATTATTTCCCTCGGAGCAGAAGGACCGCGAAAGGTGGTTGAGTTCTTTTGATATAAAGCGGGCCGAAGCGAGGACCCAGGGTAAATAAGCTACTCTATTAAAATTCGAAGAATAACAGTTTATTTATCCAGAGCCACGGAGAGAACTTTATCCGAAGCTAAAGCTAACAGCCTGCCCCAAATGGGCTCGGGATCCTGGGCTTTTGCAGCAGGACCAATCTCAGAATTAGCTCATGTCATATAAATGTTCTCTTATATTTTAGAGATCTCTTCTCTTCCTTCCTTCCTGTTCCATTACACTAATGGAACAAGGATAGGCAAAGATAAATATAAAAGTTAAACGACTTCGGAATTGATAAATCCACGAATGGATCCGATGCTCGGCTTGTACTATATATATATAAAATGTTTTTAATCCACGCCCATATTCAACATACATAGTATATATTACACATAGTTTGAAATATCTGATACGGTTCATCACACAATTTTCATTTATAACCCTACTTTTTGTGGAAATTATTTTTATATAATCTTAATATATTGTTTGAATTATAAGTATAAACTAAACAAAAATTAATTGAATCATGAAAATTCTGTGAACTATATATTCAGTGTTTATGTAGTCAAAATAAAATAAAAATCTATAACTCTTCATTTCATGTAAGTTCCATTTAGTTTCTATGGATACTTGTATTTTCCATTCAACTATATACAAGTAGGCATTATTAATTACAATAATTAAAAGCCATTAATTGTATATAAATAGTTTATTTTAATCAATATGGAAGTTAATTAGAAGTGAGAATTGCAGTCGCAATAAGGAACACAAATAAAAATATGCTTACTTTATTTTGTGCAGACGTTTCGGACTGTTTCAGGGCTTCATCATGGCAGCTAAGACACCAGCAAAAAAAAAAAAAAATTATTATAAGCAGGTGCTGAACCTTTTATGGATCTTTTTTAAAAAGTTGCATCTTGACAGTTTTGGGAAATTTTTAAGGAAAAAAGTTTTGTTTATTCGAGTTCTTAAAAAAAAAAGTCTATGAAGAATAAGACTATAATTGGGCTTAAATTAGAGTTATAATTTGCCTCAATGAATTACACGTGATTCTAATGTGTCGATTGTTTGAGTAGCTCTGAATGAAAGTAAATTTTTGGGGGGATTTTTAAATTAAATTTCTGTAAAATCTAAAGTTCTAGTTCCAAAAGAATTGAAAAATCTTCCACAGTTAAAATTTTAATGATACCGAAACTTTAAAAAAGAAATTTCCGTTTCAAGTCTTGCTAATAAGGCTTAGCGAATTTGATGCCGATATCGCCAATTACTTTCTACATTCTTCAATACAGCGCCCGTCGTGTAAATCTAAATCTACCAGATTTACTTTAACGTAATCCTCAAACATTCGTTCCTGTCTACGCTTCGGACCATTGGCATGGTGCATATTAGCTTGATAGGAATTATTTTGTCACTAAGCCCAGAAATTTTACATGCTGATTCTTTTTACCTCAACCTGGTCTCCTCAATTATATTAACCGGGTACAGTTCGCGCAATTCGTTGTTGAATTTTCTGATCGACTTCTTCTTCTTTGGTCTGAAACTTTTTTTTCAAAACCTTAAGACGTTGCTCATCTCTCAGTATAAAAGGCCTCAACTTGCATCCATAAAGAACCGAAAAAAATAAAAATAATACAATAAAAAATAAAATACTTTTTTTGTATGTGTTTCTCGTTGTGTCTGCAATTAACTTCTCACCCGTAAAAGTCAATAGCTTGTCATTTATTTCGATTATATTATGAAATATATTAGGCATTATTTTTTCTAAAATGTTTGCCCTTTCAACTGTATAACAGGCCTTATATTACCACTTTAACTATCAGAAATTTATTTTTATTTTGTGAACATATTTCTGCAATTTTCTCCTTTAGGTATCATATATTTTTTGAGGCTAGCTCTGTTGCGAAAATGAGGTATTTTTTCTGGTTAGCACCTAGTTTTTTGTTCACATTGTATAATCAATAGTTGATTGTTATCGGTCATGAAAGTTTTTCCATTCCATTAAATGCTATCATAGTTTATCCATTTCTTATTAATTCTAACAATAAAATATCTGTAATTATTTCTAATAAATTAAACTGAAGATAATTTAGTGAAAAAAAAAATGGAAATTTCGTGGTTTAAGTTCTAATCTCTTTCGAGAGAGTTCCAAAAATGTGTAAAATAAACAGTGAAAAGTGCCACTTAAAACAGTAAATCGACTTAAGTAAAAAGCTTGCTGTAACATCCCTTTCATATTCCTAACTTAAATACGTAATTTCATGGTCATACTTCTCTTTGCTTTTGAGCTCTGCTGTTTTCGTACTTACATACTGACTATTTCGGAAGACTTGATTATTCGGATTACAGAGCATCTTAAATTTCTCTTGAAATTTTAAAATTTCTCACGATCGCAATACCTTCTGTTTTAGTATATTTTTTAGTAAAAGTAAAATTATAGAATACATGCAAAATTTACGCAATCAATGTTACATAACTATATAAAACTTATTTAGAAATCCAAATTATGAAGTAATAATATCCTCGATACGGATTACTGAATAAAATCATTCATCAAAAATGATATTGATAGAATTCTCAGCGAATTAAATATTTTACGATAAAAATATTGGATACATATGGCATACATTTCCAGTCCTTTGACGAGGGTCATGTCAATCAAAGACAATTTATCAAGAGTGGTCTTTCCATTCCAGCTGACACGAGTTTGATCTCTTGCTTTTGTTCAAGAGTCGGGAGGATTTTCAAATATTTGCATGTTTTTAATTGTTTGCAGTTATTTTTTTTCTTTCTAATTGTATTGGGGATTTGTATTGGAACGTTACCAATTGATAGTTCTCAAAAAGTTTGTTTGTACGGGCTATAATAATTTATATTTACTTCTTGAATTTTCAATAATATTGTTGTAAATTTTAATTTAAAAAAAAATATTACATAAGAAGTCACTCATAATAATTCAGATTTTAAAATGTTTTTAATAGTTATTTAATCACATATTAAAGCTTCACTACAATAAATGAATTAAACGAAAGAATAAAATTCTTATCAAATTTTAATAAACGATATTATTGAAATCACAATGTGACATTTTATCCTTTCCAATATGTCTATTTTCAAACAAATATTAGTTTATTTCTAAACATTTTATTCTATAGTTCCCTAATGGAAAAATGTGTTTTAATAAAAAAAATCTTTTTTTACCAATATGCTATTTGTTAATATGACTAAATAGTCATTGCAGTAGTTGCGTTCCTATTGCTTATCTTATAGTATGGAAACTATAGATGTTTTACGATAGTAGATAGTTATCTAATAACATATCTATTATTGTTATTTTATTTTTTATTTATTTTCGTTGCTTAATTATAATCAAAAAGTAAAATAATGGGAGTTTATTTTCTGCATATTTTTATTAAAAAGACAATTATTGGTAGAAAATACATAGCACTCAATGTAATTTAGTTTTATTTATTTTATCTTTAGTAAAAGGCAAAAAATGTATCGTTTTATCTTAATTATATTTTATTCATTTATTCTTATTTTATTATTACTATTATCATTATTTTCTTCCCTTATTTTATTTTGTTCTTATTTTGCTGTATATTTTTTTGAAATTGCCTTATTTATTTTTGGATTTCACAAATATCGTGTGAATGTGCTCTCTGAACTCTATTATAACTGTCCTTAATTGAGACCAGTTGTAATATTTATCAATAAACAAGTAATCTAATAAAAATTATCTTATATTTTTTTCATATGCCGTGTAAAATTAGTTATTACATTAAATAGAGATTACATTTTGTATCGTTAATTTAGGTTTAAACTATTATTTGAATAGTTTAAATTATTAAATTACATAACCGATGGATATTTGATGATGGAATATTTTATTGTTAAGTCGACGTAAAATAAAAAAAAAAATTAACAGAAGAGGTATAAGGGAAATTAAAAAAAGCTTAAGCCATAGAATTGTAGTAAGGGTTTCTTTAAATAAAAATAGCAGAAAAGCATATTTGTGAGAAAGCTTTATCTTAGGTAATTGTAATTGTAATAGTATTCTCATATTTATCTTTTTCATTTCATTGTTTTTGTTTATTTTTATAACGAAAAATATCTTCAGACAAAAAGCGTTTCCGTAGAATGAAATTAGAAGAAAGCACTTAAGATATGATTGCTTTCATCTGCTCAATTAAATTTTCAGGGTTCTCGTAAAATATTGAAAGAAATCATTTGTTTAATAAAATAATAATGGTTCCGTAACGGTACTGGTATCCGATGGAAATCACTTCAACTATATTTTAATAAGAAAAAATTTTACTTACACACCCTCTTGAATGAAACAAGATAAACAAAAATTTTCCTCTCAATAAATGTAATTTAGATAAATTTCTGTATTATAAATGTTTCGTCATTGATAACCGATAACCAAATATGCCTAATGGGACGAGATATACTAAAAGCAAAGACTACTTTCTTGTAGAGGCAAGATAACTATTCATGACTACGATTTGGCTAGTTAATGTTTAGATTATGTTTAATTTTCCAACGATAAGCTAATCGATGTTGACTGACGAATATCGACTTTTATCCCTCTTCCCTCTCCTCGCCAGAAAATACTTGTACGAGCGTTTGATCTCGCCGTATATCGACCGAAAATGAATAATGCCCCTCGTACGTCCGAAACAACTAACAGTAGAGTGACGTATCGCTCGCTCTCTAAGAAAAATCGAGAGGGGGGAAAAATATATCGGCGAGAGTGGAAGTGAGGAGGATATAAATAAAGAAAATATATAAAGAAAAGAAAAGTGAAAAAAAAGGAAATGAAAATAAAGAAAAGAAAAGAAAAATGGAAGAAGTTAAAGGGAACTTTCACAAAAGGCTCGGTGACAAGAAGAGATGATAATAGAAGTTGCCCGGCGGGGCTGGTTTTAGATTTATACACTCGGCAGCTCTAGCGAGATTGCTCATTCGATCTCGAGCTAATCTCAGTCCCTCTGGAAGATATTCGCAATTATTGTTCCTATTCGGGATAGTCCAATTTAAAAATAGTTAATAAAACAAGTGATATATAATTGCCACCAATTTCGTTTTAGTAGCATGCATAATTACAGCCGATTGATATATGTATCTATCAGAAATTCCCTTATAAAGTTGATTTAAATCTGTATATATTCATCCTAATTCAAACATAAATTAACATACGTCTGTACTATTTTACAAAACTGTACAGGGTGTTGGCATCAACTTATTCCATATTGGAACTTAAACCGTATTGGAGTCGACTTAAGAAAATACTGTGTTTTCCCTCGATCCACCATATGTTGATTTATTTAAACCAGAATGCGTAGAAAAACTATAATTTAACTAAATTGAAAATCATATTTTACTTTAATATTTACTCATTATTTGATCTTGATTATAAAACGGCTCATTAACTGTGTTAACAAATGAAAAACAAGAAGTTGAAATATACATCTTTTAAACTGAAAATTAATGTTGACTACCAGTCTGGTTTCTCGGAGTACTTTTCTACCAAATGCTTCTCGTGATATTTATTTTGTCATAATTTTCAAGTCAGTACAGTCTGTATTCAGTCCAGTCAATAAATGGCTCAAAAGAGGGATTAGAGTGCGTGAGCTGGGATCTAGGAAATTCTATCAGAAACTTTTTCATGGTGCTTATTGAGTAAACATATCAAAAGTCCTGACGTGTATGTGGTGAGCCGGGGGGGGGGGGGAGAGAGACAGTGAGAGGCGAGGTTGTGGGAGGGGGCAAGAAAAGATCACAATTTTCAGGTTTCCGCTTATATCTCTACAATGGTGCGTCGCAGGGGAAGTTATCTGTTAGTAAATGAAAATTTATAAGATTGTCTAAAACTTTTACTCTATAGGTTTTCGAGCTACACCCTTGAAAAGGGTGACATTTAAAAAATAAAAAAAACATTTCACTTATTCTTCATTATTTTCTGCGCTATATACAATATAGTAGTATCAATTCATTTTTCACCTTTCATAAACGAAGGATTTTGATGAATGAGATAAACCGTAATATTCTTGCCGAAAGCCTCTTAGTGTTACAGTTGCCATTTGGTACTTATTGGATGTTTATATTTTAGAATTTTTTTTTTTAATTTCTTAATGACATTTACAACTGTATTACATAAATACATCAAGTAAATTTGGACATAATAGATATAATGACATGAATACACTTGCTGAGTAACTACCCAATGGTAGCACTCTAATGATATGACTACATTAGGAGATCACGGGGCCATCTTCTTTTCAGACGCCTCGGAGGGTTATCAGGAATTGAAGAGGAAGCAAGGTTAGAAACGAAAGGGTTGGGATGGTTCTGAAGTTTATTATGGAAGGATGGGTATCTGGATTGGGCCAGATCTGAAACATAAGGAATATTAAGATCTTTATGGATAATTGTATTAGTGACAAAGCAAGGAGCATTGAGGATTTCACGAAGGATTTTGGATTGTAAGGATTGGATGCGAGAGGAATTCGATGGTTTAGTGGAGCCCCATAGCTCAACTCCGTAAGTTCAGATAGATCTTATTACAGTCAAGTATATGAGTCTTTTGTAATTAATGGGAATTGAGTGTTTGTCTAGTAAGTGCTGAAGTAATCGGAAACGTCGAGCGGTTTCTTGTCGTTTCAGTTATTTTAGAAATTAAAGTATTTGTATTAACAATATTTTTTAATGAATTAAAAATCTATTTAAAAGATGAATCGTAAGATATTATGATCACAAATTCGAAAAAAAAAAAATAGTCTACAAAAATATTGATCCGTTTGGCTTGACTTACATCCCTTAAATGTCAAAATAACGAGGTTATATTGCCCATTATTATACCAGTAGAAAGCAAACGGGTGTTCATGAGTTTTCATTGCAGAATTAATGGAAAAAGTATGCCAATTTCCAGATTAAAAATCGCTTCAATTTCGAGAAATTTCATAAATAAAATAATTGAAGTTTACAACGAGATGAAACTATTTGCGAAGTTTTAGGCGGATGTTAATAATTTTATAAAAATGGGTCTGTATCACGGACTAACTAAAGACTCTTCTTCGTCAAACAAATAGATCTTGAGCTAGTACAATAATGGATTATTACAAGTTCAGGCATAACAGTGTCTTATTGCTAACTGTTAAGTAGTAAAGATATTTTTCAATGATGCGAGGTAATTATTTATTGAGTAAATTGTTATTTCATGTATCGTCGTCATGAAGCTTCACCGATTTTGTGTGTTGAATAGACTATCTCGATAATATTGTATTGAATATACGAATAAAAATTGTTTGATATTGTCGATTATTCGTAATATGCTTTATTGAAAAAGATAGCTATCTAATCTGAGAATTCTCTTTGAGGAATATTAATATAGTTGCCATTATTTTAACAAGGACTTAGCAATGAGGAATAACTCCTTAAATTGAGAACCAATATTCGGAAAAGAAAATGAAGACGCGATCTCCTTTGACAGGTCAATTTCTGTATTTAATGCTTTCTGTTCCTTTGATCTATGTTGAATGATGAAGGACACGAGGAGCTGTGATGGATGCCCTTCCCATTTGTCAAGAAAACTTGGAGACTTTTCAGAGATTAATGATTCTAAATTGAGGCACGATTTTGAAAGATTGTGCCCTCGCTGATATTATGTAACGTCGATAAATTTTGACTAATCGATACTTATTAAATATATGTTCATCGGATAATTTTAGAGGTTCTAATGATTGCACGAAATGAAAAAAAAAGGAATCGTCAATTCGATGGCTTTAAAAGTAGCAAAGTTTTTTCTCAAGAATAGAGAATGTTTTTAACTATGTATTTATAGAAAATTTTCTGTACTAAAATGCCTGAGATATTTTTAATTCTGTATTACCATATGAAAATGTGGCATTTTTCTCTACAACTTTAGACTACATGAAAAATAGTGTGAGAAAACACTATCTTTTCTTAAGTGGATTCCGAGATATTTTAATGTTGGTCTCTGCGCTGTATTTATAGTGAAAACAAACATTTGCGGGTAGCTATGGGGATATCGTGTTATAATAAAGTTATTAATAAAAGTACTATTCAAGAATAAAATTATTATTCAAATCGCTCTGTTGGTTCCTGACATCAGATTGTTCAAACAAACTCTTGCTCTTAAAAATAAACTCTATTCAAAATGAACTCTAAAGTTTCTGAAAAAAGAACAACAGAAAAATAACTAACGTGAAATATAAGAAAAATATTTGTAATATTTATAAATATAACTAAAGCGTTTAATTTACTATTCATTGTATGGATTTCCAACTTAGGAGCTGACAATGCGAAAATGTTTGTTATAAAAGTTGTCTATCTACATCAAAGAAACTAAAGATTTTTTTATATATGGGTACCTATTTAAAGATGTGATAATTATTAAAAAATAAATTGTATTCATCCTCATTTCAAAACAATCAATTCATATCGCTTCAAATTAATACAGAATCCTGCTTCGTCTTTTTTTATGACAGGCAGGAAGATTTTTCTCTTGATTACCAAAATATATCTTTTTTACTTTTTTATTAGTATGACGAAAATTTAATCGAAAATAGTTCAATGGATAAAGTCAAAGAGATTTAACTTTCATATTATGTAAATCTGATATTGAGAATTCTTAGTTTTTCCTCTATCAATTTTTATCAAACCTCAACTTAAGCAAATTACTAATTACATATAATTATTTATATAGACTTTTATTGTTGTGTAGGACTAAAACGTGTAAACACAAGAAAATATATTTATATAATGATTTTTTAAAATTACTATTGATTGGATTATGCAAGCTAAATAATGTACTTATATTCAGTTCAATAACTGTTCTATCTTTTATCTTATCATTTTTGTAATAAATTGCAATCAGTGTTCACACGTAACATAAATCCGAGCGATGAAAACAACCAACATATCACTGGCATACATATATCAGGAAGAATAATTAACTACATATGTATAATAGTCCGTGGTATAGACCCCTTTTTATCAAATTATTAACATCCAACTGAAACTTCGTAAATAGCTTCATCTCATCGTAACCTAAAAATATTTTATTTAGGAAAATTCTCGGAATTAAGCCGTTTTGTATCTGGATATCGGAAAACTTTGTCTATTTAATGAGGTACTAAAAACTCGTAAACACCCATTTGCTATCCACTTTAATCGTAAGATAACATGAATACAAAGTCGAGAAAAAAGGTGGCCTTCAAAAATATTGAACCGTTAAGCCTATATTATTTTGTTTTGACAATTTGAGGGTGTAGGTCACAATATTTCTGAAGGTCACCTTTTTTCCAAACTTTCCAAAAGAGACAGAGTAGCGAAATTGAGAAATAAAATGACCAGAATAAATGACAAATTTTTGTCATTTGATTGTTGATGATTAATTGCAAAATGGCGAATTTTCATCAATATGTGTTAAGTATATCCAAATTAAAAGCCTCATGTCGCTTCCTGTCCCAATAAATCATAATTCACTGAGCCGATATTCGAAACCATTTTGAGTCAGACGTCAACATAAGAATTATCGAATTCATAATCACAATCTTGTACGTGAGGAGTGGTGGAGGGGGAGGGGGAAGGCCTGCACACGCACTCGTGATCTGTGTGCTTTGTTAAGTCGTGATGAAAGGCCATTATATCGATCCCAGTTGCTATCGAACTCTTCGATATATTTTACGCTCTGTTGGCCCCGACCCATGAGGTTCCCACACACTAGTGTGGAATATTTTTTTTTCCGGCAATCCCATTTTATGTTTCGGATTGTTGATAAATCCAAAAAGAATTTGAGCTGGGCACCGAAATGTTATCTGTGATTGGATCGGATGGCCGGGTTTTCGTTTAATACTTTTCTGGCAGATATCGCTCTATGATTCGCGAATGTTGTGTGAAATTCCCACTATCTTGTGTTACCCAAAGGCGAGACCGAGACGAGTCTTGGTCTTTCAAATTCAGTCTTGGCCATGGTCTTGGTCTTGCGCAAGAGCCTCGCTACAGTCTTGCAGTTTCTTATTAGCTTATCACTATAGAGATATTACTGTGATTTTTCAGGTAGAAGAAACCTAACAAAGCTCGAATGAAAAATTAGAGAAGTTAAATGCAAAAGTATATTGGGTTTACCAATTATTAACGTATTGTAAGGTATTATAATTTAACTAAATTTGTTGAGCATTGGTAGCTATTTTACCTTAATTTTTATTAAAAATATCTATTTTTTTACCAGTCCTGGTCTTGGTCTTGCAATAGTTAGGCGGCCTTGGTCTTGGTCTTGCAAAGTCCAAGACCGATTTTGGGTAACACTACCACTATCCGTACAAAAATCTATTGAATTTTTAATCTTACATTCAACAATTACACACTAAGTACATTTTAATGTTAAGTTCACATCTTAAGAGTACCATTCCTTGAGTGACTAAGCCGACACTTCAAGACTTTAAATCATTAGTTTATTTTCAACAAATATATATTGATTTAACTATCTGAATTTTTCACAAAAAAAAAGAATTAATTTTGAAAAACGTACTTTTAAATATTTAAAGTAATGTGCTGGGTAAGAACTCTTATAATGTTGTTTTCAATATGTTTGAAGTCGAATTATATCAATTTTTGATATAATGTAACTAATATTAGTAATAAATTTGACCATGAAAATTAAAAAGTTGAGAAAATATATGTAAAAATGGTAGTCTCCATTGATTGTGATGAGAAGAGTATCGAAATGATAAGACACTTAAAGTGTCAAGAATCAGTCAATATTGCCATCCACATTTAAATCAATCTATGTATCATTTCTTTTCCTCAATGTCTCTTTTAGCCCTTTTGCACGGTCAATTTTATGTACCAATTTCTTGTATAAACTCACTTCGGTAGAAAAACACAACCTTGGAAAAGGGTTGGGTTAGGTCGCGGGATCGAAATGATCATGTTAAACATTTGTGATAAAACTATATCAGCGCTCCTTGTGTTCAGGAAACATTCTATTCTGCGAAACACTCAAAATATCTTGCCATTTTTAGTATGTAGTATGTATTATCAGTGTGAACATGATTTTCTTTTAATTCTTTTTATGGTAAAAAATGTCGAGATGGATCAATGACCAACATTTTTAAATTGATTGAAGTGATAAAAAACAGACCATCTCCAAACATTATATTACTTATGTGAACTGTTTTGGTACCATAAAATCGGGTTACGATATTACATGTACGAATGACTACAGCGAGATAAAAGAAAAATCTTGCTCATCCTGAAAAATCAACATTGTACATGCAAAATAGGATTTTGTCTAAAATCTAAAAGTCAAAAAAGGAAAATAATACACTGTATTAAAGTTACCCAAGATATAACATTGTCACTGTAGTTTACGGTACTATTGAAATTTACTACTTTAAATATTTGCCATTATTAATTGAAGATCCCAAATATGGAGTTAAGGTATTCGAAATGGTAGTTCATTCTTCAGTTTTTTAAGTCGAACAACCAACAACAGTCTGGCACACCCAGTGGAAAAATATGTTAAACTTATTTTATAACAACAATCTCGACTTTGTTTAAGAAACTTGATCATGTAACAGAGTTTATAAAGTCTGTTGTGATCTCTCCTGATGCTTCACTGTATAACAGCCTTTCGAGTCCTCTCTTCTCAGAAATAAAACGTGGTGTTGCTCCCAGCACAACTTCTATAGTTGACACCTTAAAACAAATTAAAACAAACAAATAAGTGAAGGTGATATTCGATATTGTCAACCTTTCGAAGAACATTGCTGATGAAAAACAAGTGTTTATAAAATTCAGAAGTTCTAGTTACTTTTTGGAATCGCTTGGAATCGTATTGAAATCGCTCAATGTATGACGAAGGATGACGTTTTTGACCGTTAGGAATAAGGTATTTTCCAGATCTTCTTCATAAAGACACTCCTTCATCCCGCAGGAATAGTGTTATTGGAGCATTCATATGGACAATAACCCGCATGGTCCTCGAGATACCAGAAAGCTGTTGACAGACTGGAAGCAGAGCGGCTAAGCCAGGTAGACAACTTGTGTTCTTGTCTTTTGTCATTGGAGACACTGATTGAGAGGTTCACACGCTGCCATTACAAAGGGGAGTATTGTCTGCGAGCAGCGTTCTGAGCGCTCTGCAAGCCGAGGCATCTGCTCTTCTCGATTCTCGCACATTTATGATATGCAAAAATATTATTTAAAGAATTCATCATAAGAAATTAAAGATACAATGGGTACTCGCACAACTTGTAATGAATGAACAGTACACACAAATCTTGAGTGAACACCCGAGCTGTTGAAGTGTTCAGATGAATTCGCAGTTGGATCCACGGGGAAGGGGCTTTCGAACTGAAGATCTCAAAATAATAAAAAATAATATTTTTGTAAAACATTATACAAAAAAAAATTTATAATAATAATTGTTAAAACTAAAATAGATTGTTATCACCATCGTACATTTTTAAAATTTTTACGCATATACGTTATAATTTAATTAGTGTTTATACAGGTATAATATATAAGTACTTTTTAATGGAAAAAGTATCACAAAATATTCCTAGAAGCATTGTTGTTTCTGTGATTACTTAATTTTTTAAGAGGATTTCAGGAACACCTAAACATCATTTTATATAATTTCTTTCTTTTCTTATCGCACAGAAATATCGATACATTTTTTATTTTTCCAATGTCTATATTTTTATTCTTCGGAAATAGGGAGATAAAATTAATTTTTTTTTTTTTTTGTAAATGAAATTTTCCACTGTATACAAATACAACTAGTAAATATGCACAAAACAGAAATAATGACATGAACAGGCTTTAAGAGATACCACCCAGTGATAGCACTCCCTAAATAATTCTAGATAAGAAGATCAAGAGGCCAGCTCCTTTTCAGACGGCCTAGGATGATTATCAGGAAGCGAGGAAGAAGCAAGGGTGGAAACAAGTTGATTCGGATAGGACTGGAGGTTATTATGAAAGCATAGATATCTGGCTCAGGCTAAATCAGCGACATATGGTACATTAAGGTCTTTATGAGTGGTTTTATTCGTGACAAAGTATGGAGCACTAAGGATTTCGAATTTAAGGATTGGTTACGATAGGAATTCGATGGTTTGGTGGAGCCCCAAAGCTCAACTACATATGTCCATATAGGTCTTATTATACTTATGTAGATAAAACTTTTGTAATTAATTGAAAGTTTAGAGCGTTTGTCTAGTAAGTGTTGGAAGATTAAAATTGAATCGAAGTATTACATTTGTTATATCTTTAATAGGTATGTATATATTACTCATCGCAAAAGAAAATCTCATTGTTAAGTTAAAAATAAAAGTTAAATTATTGAATATATATATATATGAAAATAAAGGAAGAAAGGAAATATGAATTGTAAATTTACAATTACAAAATTTACTGCAATTAACTATAGAAAAATTATTTAAAGTGCTCAAAAAAAAAGAACCTAATAAAAATTCGAATAATGACTGAAACTTTTATAAAGAGTCAACATTTTCCTTAATCCACAGATAAAAAAATTAATAAAAGTTCATTAGTGAGATATAAAACAAATAATAATATTTCCCTATTATAGTGTTTAATTATAATCTCACTTTCCAGTCCTCACAGATTGTTAATTATATTTTTTGTTCATTTTAAAAAAGTTTTTTTTTTTTCGTTTTATATTGCTTCCCAGAACCCACAATCACAAAACTGTAAACGAACCGGAAATGCATTGGTTCACAATCTGCGGAAGTACCGACTTGTATTTCTCTTTCTCTCCCGCTCTTTCTCTCTCTCTCTCTCTTCCATTCCTGGTATTCCAAAATATTTGTTTATATTGTAATTGTACTCTCTCTGATTGTATGTATTAAGGAAAACTCGGCAATTATTAACAGGAAAACACGTGGAGTGCGGCCAAAGTCAATTTGTATACATATTTCTCAAATAAATTTATCTATATAAAAAGTTATGTCTATATATTTTGCGATTTATCTGAATCAGTATTATCTGTACTTATATTACAATAAGTGTATGACCATTACAACATTTGTTCCTGAGATTAATTTTATTTTATCGTTGGAAATAATATTCAGTTCGAATTCCTTATTTAAAGAAATTAATAAATATTAGGAACTAATTATTTCATTATTTCTAGAAGATATTTATGTGAGATATGTTCCATCGTTTTCAAAATGAAACTCATTCGGAAAATCACTACAGTTTCCTAATACCATTGTTGCGCAGGACCAGTACCAGTACCAGTCCTATTCTAAAAGGAAAGTATCTACAAATAATCGATATAGTATAATAGTCCGGAGGGCAGAGCGGTGGAGCTCGCCTGAATTCCAAAAAGGAGCTGTGCGCTTTCGTCCTTGATGCTAAGCTTTGAACTTGCCGCTCTTTTTTATACAATCTCCCGCCGGCGCGGTCTTGTAGCCTTGTTTTTACCTTCCTTGTGTCTGCCAACTCTGGAGAACTGGTTAGGATCATATCCAGTAGTCGCCAAAGCAGTAGTCGCATCGAGAATATATATATATATATATATATATATATATATATATATATATATATATATATATATATATATATAGCTTGATTTTGGGTCCGAGCATGTAATATAAAACGAAAATGAAAACCTTTTTTATTTAAATTTAAAAAATAATGTGTAAGCACATAAAAATGAGATTATTACTTAAAACAATACCAGAGAAATATTGCTTTATTTATTTATTTTTCGTTTATCTTAATAAATTTTTTATTCATTGAGTATTGCAACAATCTGTCACATGGTCAATAGTTATAGTAAGGTAGGATAACACTATATGTACAAAAAATATAAAATAAATAGAAGCAAAATAACAATAAATAATAATCAAAGAGTATATACAATAAATAAAATAAAATCATCTAAAAATAAGAAAATTAAAAGTAAGAAAAAAACACATGCATACAATATACCTATATATATATATATATATATATATATATATATATATATATATATATATATATATATATATTTATTATTTTTCCCTACGTGGTAACCCCACACAAGGATCGTTTATTTGATTTTCCTTCATGCTCCATGCCTTAAAGACATACTACATGAATTACATTTGTTTACAATTGTTTTTTTTTCTAGTTTTACATGATATACATTTTTAGTTCAAATTTATATAGATTAATAAACAAAAATAAAAAGAATAAACATACAAAATTTAAATCGGAAAATTAAATATTAAACACACAAAGTCAATCCAACAAAGCCATCAAGAAATCACTCACGCTGCCCATCCCTGCTTAGTAAGTCGAAGTCGATCGATCTAATAAATCTAAGAAAGTCTGTCTTGAATTCAGTAAATAACTTTTGTTCCGTCTCAGGCCAATTTCCACTTTTGATAATTATGCTTTTTATTAACTCAAATCGCTGTCTGTCAAATCGTTTACATTCATATATTATATGTTTAAAATTTTGAACCTGTCCGTCTTCATCGCATAAGTCTGTTTGTATAATGTTGAATCTTTTAAGATATTGTTTTGTATTCCCATGTTCCGTAAGTACTTGCGTAAGTTTGTAGTCATTACTGTGAATGCGTCTGTAATTGTGAATTGAAATGTGTGGTATAAATCTGTGTAAGCTTGGTGACTTAGCTGAGGTCACCCATATGTGATCCCTTTTTTTGATGAAATCCAACTTTAAATTCATCTTAATATACGATAAAGGACCTTGATTAGGTATATATATATATATATATATATATATATATATATATATATTATATATATATATATATATATATATATATATATATATATACCGATCTTAATAATAGCATTTTATTTATTTTGTGATTTATAGAAATAAATGAATGGGAAATGTTAATTCTTTTGAAATGTTTCAGTCATTTTTTTTTTTATTTGAACAATTCAATTCATTTTTTCACAGCTATATTTAATTCTGTTATTGGTTTTTAGAAATTCATTTGATATTAATGTGTTTACATCGTTTTAATTTGTGTTCATTTATCTAATCAATTTATTTTTTTCTTATCATTGTAATACAATTTATGATCAATATAAGATAATAAAATATTTAATGGTGGCTATTAAAATAATTACAAATATAATAATTGCGGGTCGATGGTTGACTGTCGTGAATAATGAAGAGAAGGATGGTTGGGATGATCAGTCAGAAATAAAAAGGCAAAAATAAATAATAATATTTATTTTAACATTTGCCGACGTTTCGACCTGAAGTTCAGGCCTTCATCGGGGCTAAGAAAAGAACCAGATAACAAGGTATGAGAAACATAAAGAATGTAGATAAAAAATTAATGTAAAATGAAGTGGGTAGAATAATGAAAATAACAAGAACTAAGAAATAAATAAGGATAACCGTTACAAAGTGTGAAATAATGAAGTAAACATCATCAAAATACGGTGAGATAAATACTGAAATCGTAATCTTAGAATAAAATGTAAAACAGAAAAAAGGAATATGAAGTTATATAAGAAATAAAAATAAATAGGAAAATTAAGATATTGTAAATAGAATAGTTATATAGATAATTAAGATGTTTTAAAGTCTATCAAAGTGTACTGACAACGTATAATAGAATAAAGAGTTAAAACAGAAAGGAAGGACGAAAAAAAAAGTCGTCAAATGTTAAAATAAATATTATTATTTATTTTTGCTATTTTATTTCTGATTGATCACCCCAATCATACAAATATAATTCCTTTCAATATTAATCTTGTTACCCTTTCTTCAAATGTTAAACATATTAGTGGCAAAAATATACCCTATTCCTTTCAAAAATTAAAAGTATGTATGCTGGATATAATGTAATATCGATATAGTTTTTCGATTCATTTACGTTTATATAGTCGTGTTTTATTATGAAACAGCATTAATTAACTTTTATTTTTAATATTGTAAATATTCAAAAATGAAATCATTATAATTTCTTTTTTACTATCAGTTCCCTAAAAAAAAAAAAAAAATTACTAAAAAAATTAAGCCAACTTTTAACTGGAAAAATACATATGAAGCGTGAGTAAAAAAAAGGAATGCTTAATGATAAGAAAAATTCTGGGACTAAAATTAAGAGACAGATCAGTGATAAACATGGTTATAGAAATATTTGGAAAAGTCGACTAAATCTTTATGAGTATATCAAAAGAATGGATATTAGAAAGAATGGATATGGAAACCATATTATTAGACAAATAGTTGGAGTTTATGGGTCAGGATTAAAGCGGAAACTAACTCTATAAATTGTATTGTCGAAAAAAAAATTGATCTAAAATTATGAGAAATTGCACATGAGGACAATGAAAACAAAAAAAAAATCTTTAGAATAAAAGTTCACACGTGGCGAAATGATCCGGAAGAGGTGCTTTAGAATAGAACCAGGAAAACATGGACCGTCGAGATAAAATAAGTACAGAGCAAGAAGATGAAAGACATATGTGTGTAAAGGAAGGCTAAGAAGCCAGCATCTGAATACTTTGTGTTGTCCAAATTGGGCTTGTTTGATAATAATAAAATAAAATAAAAATATAAATAAATGAAACTCATAACGTTCCACGTCAATTATATTTATATAAAAAGATTCTAAATATTTACTCCATTATTTCTCACATGTTTAGTAACAACAACAGTTACGGAGATACGCACAACCAGGTACATGCCGTAGATGGAAATTTCGGAGGAGCGACAATTTTCAACATTATAATTTAAATACATTGGAATCTGGGATAGAAAATAACAGATATAGGTTGAAATTTTAAACCTTTGTTACCATGTTTCCTTTCTTAAGAAATATATTTCCATAAACAATGTAATATTTTAAACATTGACTAGAGGAAATTAAGTACTTTGACCAATTCTATAAAACGTTTTGATATAAATTCAATAATATAAATTCAATACTATTCAATAATATAAATTCAATATATACATTATCAGATTATTATTTTCTGTAACTATCGCTAAAATCGAGCCTGTTATTGTAGGAAATATTAAAGGGTGTCCGCATCCTTTAAAGAGATAGCCTGTTAAATTGTGCAGAGGCAAAGGGCAATAAGAAGAGGAGAAGACTTGCCTTTAAATGGGCAAAACGACCCTGAACCTGAGGCCGGGACCTTGCCAGTACTTTCTCTTATTGGTCAGTATATCTGCTCCCAGGCCCTCTTCTCTTCTCCCATTGGCTACAATATCTGGTCGCTCTCAGTATCAGCTAGTCCTCTTGGCCATTATGTTAGATCATATTTTATGCGATGATCTAATCGATGATCTTCAGTTAGATAGTTATTGAGTATATTTTTCGTACCAAGAATTAACTTTCTATAGGGATAAGAGGTATTGATGACTAGGAATAATCAATCCTGAGTCCTGAATAAATATATTTTTTTTATATGCTCATTTATATTCCAAAGATTATCATGCCCAGAGTGTAACAGAAAATCTAACGGAAACACATAAATTCTTATTTTTATGACTACTTAAAAACAATAACTATATTGATTACCACAACTTCTATTACCATTAGAGGATGAAATCCTGAAAATTTCCCTAATTTACTGTGTGATTTTTAGTTGCTTAGATATTTCAATCCGTATGCTCAACAAAACTTGATATAATATGGTTTTCGGCACTATCTTTTTCTCTTTCCGACTCCTTTACATAGCGCCGCGTTAAGATACAATTTCGAATAATAGCTCATTACAAAGAGAATGAAATGCTAAACATTTATCTCACTTGCGGTACGCAGGTTCGATTTATAGTTTCTGAAATATTTTAATCCAAATGAAAAAACACTTCAATTAGTCGACTCAAGCCGACTTTTCCCGTATGAGCATTACATATCCGAGCGTGACGGCTCAGTCTCGTTCATTCTACCTCCCCCCGAAAATAATTTGCTAAGTGCACTTAAAGTTTTAATCTAAAAAAAAAAAAAAAAACCTGCACCAATATAACGCATATCTATCTAGGTCAACGTTTGTGCAAGGGGGGAGGGGCGATTTGAACGCGAGATCACGTTTAATTTTGTAGAGATAGAGGCTGAGTGTGCCGCAGGAGGGTCCATCCACAGCTGTTGAAACAGGATAAATAATCACCAGATCATTAGCCTGATCGACCCAGGACCTTAAACTTTGGAAGTCAGTGCCCTACCATTCCTGCTCCCTTATATACTTATATTTTTAATATTGTTGGTTAAGATTTCTATTATATTTGTAATAATAAAAACACACATAACATCTAAAAGTTCTACATTATTTTTAATTTATAGTTTTTAATTTAACTATAAAATTTAATTAGTTTACCCACGTTAATTACTGAAACCTTACTTTACATAAAAATACAACCATTTGGGCTTGTATATAGTAGGGCAAATATGTAATAATACATTATATATCTCTCTCTCCTTCCCTCTCTCTCTCTCTCTCTCTCTCTCTCTCTTCTATATATATATATATATATATATAAAATAGATAAAATGTAATGTTATTACTTTTTAACATTGGAAGTTTTTAGTGTGATTTAGATGATAATTTAGTGTGATGTAAAAAAATTATATATATATATATATATTTTTATCTTGGTCCTTCCATTACAGTAATAACTCCCAATGTTAAAAAGTAATAACATAACATTTCTAAGTTAATCCCGTCAAGATTTGACCAGAGGTTGGCAATCTAAGGATCATAGTTGGGACCCTTACAAGATGTATACACTCCCTCCATACTTGTTGACAGTGGATTATATTGACAATGCACCATGATCCTACACATGTCCTCTTGACATATTACATCAGTTTCTGAAGCCACATGATTAGAACAAGACTCGACATTTTACTTCAACAAATAAATACGAGCGAACATTACAAGATATCATTTTTAAACACATGGAAAATTTGATCAAAGTGTGAAAAGTTTTACGGAGGTTAGAAATCTCAATGGAATAATTACAATTTAAACAAAAATAGATATAAGAAATAACATGAATAAGTACCTATTTAAGCCGTTTGCTCTGATTGTGGGTACTTTCTCTAAATATTCAAAGTTCTTAACCTGTACTTTCCCTTAAATTATCACAACTTTTTTTATCACTGTAATTCTCTTGTTTAATCTCCAATCATCCCGATGATCCTTCTATACATTATTCCGAAAATGGGGCAAAGTTACTTTTTAATTTAAGTTAATTTTTTTTTTTTTTTTTTATTTCAAAGAAGACGTCCCACATTCTATGTTAAAGTTTATTAGACTGTATAGTCCGTGGTAGAGACCCCTTTTTATCGAATTAATTTATTTATGAAAACTCTTGGAATTAGGGCGTTTTCAATCTGGAGGTGGGCAAGTTTTGTCTATTTAATTAATTACTAAAAACTCGTATATATCTATTTACTTGTACCGTAAGATATTTTGATCACAACATCGAGAAAAAAGGTGGCCTTCAAAAATATAGAGAAGTTTGGCGTGACCTACACCTTCAAAATTTCAAAATAACGAGATTCTATAGGACAAACGGCCCAATATTTTTGTAGGCCATCTTTTTTTTTTTATTTTGTGATCAAATTATCTCACGATCCAAGTAGTAAGCTAATGGGTATTTACAAGTTTTTAGAACTTAATTAAATAAACAATGTTTGTCCCCCTCCAGATTTAAAACTCCCCAATTCCAAGAGTTTTCGTAAATAAAATAGTTGTAGGTTACGATGAGATGGAACTATTTAATAAGTTTTAGGCGGTTGTTAATAATTCGATTAAAAGGGGTCCCTACCACGGACTAGTAAGTTTTAAAATAAAAAACAATTTTTGTATCTTGTGAAAAAAACATATTTTATTTCAAAGATACTGCAATACAAATATGGATTTTATTTTGTATTTAAACAGAAAATAAATTAGTATGAGGCCCAGTGTTCAGGTCTCCACAACCATATATCAGAACTGGTTTTATCATAGCATTGTACACCCTTATTTGAGATTTCTTGTTATTTTTCAGGATTTCATTATCTTTGAACGGGATAAGATAGAGAAAGACCTATTATGTTTAAGTATACTAAATTAGTATATTTAATGTAACTATATCTATTTTTATTTAGTGTATTTAAATACAAAATAAATTAGCGAATGTAGTAGATTTCCTGCATTATAGGCTGATCGTCCACCAGAAGGTATTTTGTGTTTGTATTTTTTTTAATAATTAAAATAAAAAATACTTTTAGTATTTGGTATTATAAATACATTTTCTGAAAACGATTTAAATATTTTGTATTGAAAAGTCGCTGTATTTGAAAAACAGAAAATATGTAGTATTTTAAATACTTAAAAAAACAAACATTCAAAATACATTTTGTCCAGGTCTGGTAACCAAAGATACATACTAAAGAAAATAATAAACATAAGATTGCAAAACAAATACTTTTTTTTTTCAAAATTCACTAACTATAATTATGATGCAATTCAGATCAAATCAAGGAATACATTTTCTTTTTTTTACATAAATCTGTGAAATGTATAAAAACAATTACATTTATATTCGCAGACGTTAAAAGGACTGTCAGGATAGAAAACAACATATATCCTACCAGCCTCTGATATATGATACGGGGCCCCATCCTTGGAATATGTCCCCTCCCTCGGAAAAAAAAATAGTTGCCATTTTACAGTATTGTTTAATACTTTTAATATTCCAGAGCGCCCTGACTCATCCGAAACACCGACTGGCTGCGGTCCAACTCTCCCGAGTTCCAACAGTCCCTGGAAACAACCGAATTTATTACGTCCCGAAAAGACCGCTTCCTGTGAAACGGGTTTTATTATAGCCTTTTGGTTTGGGATCAGGCCCTGCGTGAATTATAGTCTGATAATATTTATAATTAAACTCAATAGACCGCCTTTAATAATATACTCTAAGCTTATTCATAAATGTTTTGGAAATCATTTCAAATTTAAATTATTTAATATGATTTAGGTTATTAATAGAAGATTCCTAACCTGTTTTCTTTTAAATAGCAATTAATACCTATATTATGTCAACGTTCAAGACAGATACAGAAAAAAGAAACACTGAAAAATTATAACCACTCGAATTCTCACATTTAATATCCAGATCATAATGAAGACAAATCGAACTGATGAATTTTCCTTTTATAAAGTCAGAAAATTCTGTTTAATTATATTTGATATACAGGATCCTGAAAGTATAAGCAATGGTCCAATTTTCTGCAGAAAAGTATTTTTTTTTTTTTTTAAGTAAGACAAGTTTTTGTTAATTATCAGGCGGTGACAAAAAATATTTAATTTAGGTAATTAACAATTACTTCAACGTAAACTTGAAAATTATTTTTAACGATAATAGCGTTTTTCATTTTTAAAAATATTAAAAGAGGAATTTTGAGCTGCTAAACTAAGCAAGTTCTTTTTTTTTTCACCCTCAAACTATATTATAGATACCACATCTATAGAAAAACTTTTTTGTACAATAAGCTTTAAGTCCATATTAATTAAGTTGAGCTGTATAATTAAATAAGTTGAGATTCATTCATAGTTTATCTAAAAGTGGGTTTTATTTATTTGAGTTTATCTAACTATATATCTGTTGTATATAGTTACAGAGTGATGAAAAATACTCGCGAATAATTTATCTTTTTTTTTCTAGAATTTTAGAATTATTTTTGAATGAATAATACATGGAGTCTTAGAATTTCGGCCTCCTAAGTAATTATACCGTATTATTATTTTATTTTTTTTTTTTTATATAATATGAAAATAAAGTATATGTTTCACTGATAAGTAACTGAGGTCTGTATTTAATTAATTACCTAATAATAGAACCTATTTTAATATTCTAAAAAAAAATATTATATTATATCGGTCACCATATTATGTGAGAGGAGGATGTCTTAACAATTATACATGTTTTTATTGTTGTTCTTTTATGTACCAATTAAAAAGGAAGAGGTCACAATGTAATAAACATATGACAATATAAGTTCATATTTTTCCTTTGCTTTACAATTAGTACAAAACGATTTGTATCGATTTCAAGTTTTTCCAGTACGTATAAATACCAGAGTCTTCACTAAAGCATACATTCCAACCTCTATAGAACGATATAACTAATTTTGCTTGTTAGTTAGTTAGCAGAAAGATAAAAGCAAAGAGATACCCTTTACCGGTAAGTAAGCAGTAATTTAATGGAATTACCTCTTGGGGATAAGTTGTCCCTTTTGAATCCAAGTCCCTTACCCGGAGCCGACGGCGAAGAAGAAATAAAAAGGAGGCTAGAGGAATCCCACTCGGGGCCATTACCATATTCGAAAAGCCGCTGGGATAAATCAGGAATCGACATTAAAAAAGGAATCGAACGCCGCCCAGTTCGATGCCGACTATCGATATATTCGCGATATCTCCTACTGTGCCCTCCCATTCACCTGTGTCTACCTTACTTCAATCGAAATGGCCGTCTAGAGCTAATATTTCCATCGATAATTATCAAATTGTTACTTTTACATAAATATATATTTTTTGACAATTCAAAAAATGAATATACGTTTTATTATTCATAATTATAACAATAGCTCATTGGCAGAGTACAGTCCTCTATTTAAATCTTATTATTGAAAACTTCTTAATTGAATCTTAAAGTATAGGGAAAAGGTATATTAAGCGATTCCCCATCAAAAAAAAAAATGCATTTTACGTTACTAGAACAATTAGGGTGCATCGTCGGTTTATTGCAAAAAGTCATTGAGTGACATTTCGTAATCTCATATCGTAAAGAGCTCTGATTGATTTTCTCTTTGTGGAATGATATATCTATATATCATATATTACATATTTGTGTTATTTTAGTACACTTACTCAGATTTTTATTTATCTATTAAAATAGATATCTATAAAAGTTGGGAAAGAACGTTCAGACATTAAATCTGTTTGAGCAGGAGTACCTCATGGAAGTGTCCTTGGACCAGTATTGTTTAATATATATATGTCTGACCTCCCGCAACACAATGACACCATACTGGCTAATTTTTCTAACGATACCGCAATCCTAAGCTCAGATAAAAATCCTGTTCGAGCATCCACCACTCTTCAAAACTACTTGAACGATATTCCTGATTGGGCTAACCCGAATACCCCTTCTCCCGAAATATATTTTAATAACATTGAAATCCACGCATCCGATGTAATTAAATATTTGGGTTTTTATCTGGACAAAAGACTAACTTGGTGGACTCATATTAGAAAAAAAACGAATGGAATTAAACAGACGATACGGTCTTTTATCTAGATTACTTGACAGACGTTTAAAATTATCTTTGACTAACAAAATAACTGTCTATAAAGTTTTACTTAAACAAATTTGGACTTATGGCATAGAACTTTGGGGTTCTGCTCAATTTCAAATATTAAAAAAATCCAGGCTTTCCAATCCAAAATTTTACGAAGGAATGTTGACGCTTCATTTTATTTCGCATATTAACGATATATTACATAAATGCTTGAACATCCTAACAATTTTAAGCACTGCAAAAGACAACTACATTAACCTTAACCAAAGATAACTTACAACATAAATCCTCTGACAGAAATCCTTAAACGTACTAGAAATCCGTACATCACATCTCGACGATTACGTAGGTTGTGGCCAAGGCACTGCTGAGCTGATCTATTTCCTGGATATGTGATTTGACGCTGTGAAGCTGCCACAAAATTTGCTCTTTGCAAATCGCAAATTTAATTTTATGTTTATGTATTAATAATAATTATAATTTATAAAAACGATGTTTTAATGCACAAAAACGTTCTTAAAAGTTCAACTACATCAAAAATGTACTTAAATTAGTGATATTTTGCAATTAAGCGACATATATATATTTAAAATAAAAGTAATGCAGAAGTATTCACTTTGAAAAATTAGATTAAATCACAACATATAACATTTACGCTTCGACGAGACACATCCCCACTAGTTTATATCGGCGACAACCAAATTCCCCAGACGGACACTGTCCGTTATCTCGGGTTAATATTTGACAGAAGGATGACATGGTCTACATGTCAAAATGAAACGAAAGACTTTGAACCAGCGACTGAAAATACTGTACTCACATTTTTCCAAATCAAAATTGAAAATCAGACAAAACTGAATATATACACTTACCTACTCAAACCCATAAGGACGCCTGACAAATTTACGGTTCTGCAAAAAAGATGCTCTTACAAAAGGAGCTCCTTGGTACGTAAACAACAAAACTTTACATACCGACTTACGACAATCAACTATCGATCAACACATACGTGTTCTCTACTGCAGATTTCATCTTAAACTACACGTACATCATAACGGACTTATTAACGACATAGGCACAGCTGATCAGGAGACGATTAACCTCTTTAATCGTATAATAGCTGGAGTAGAGGTCTCCTTTCCTCAATTAAGGAAATAATTCAAGAGGAGGTAGAAGTGCTGCTGGGTACTATTTTTTCCTCATGCCTAAAATATCATTTTTTTTTCTTATTAGTTACAGCACATCTGCTTATTGTCAAGCTCACGACAGGTGTGTATGGAAATATAAAGACAAAAAAAAAAATAAACTTCTGAATACGATGTACTTTTAATCAGGGTTCTAAGGGTAAGCTAAATAGCAATATATTTGAACAGCAAAAGAATTTTAAAAATATCTGATTTCGGGCCATGGAAGCACCCAACTTTTTAAAAAAATTAACATCAAAACTGGTTATGATTACTTAAAAACAGCCCAAAGAAAATGTTTGTACACGTTTTAAAGTGATAGAAATTTCGAATTGTGGCCCATGTCGAGTATTTAAGCTTACTTATCTCTGTGCTTCGTTTTGAGTACTGCGCCGTATCCTCAAGAACTAGTTTCGGCATAAGCTGCAAGACGCAGAGTACCCATTGGGTACCATTGGGTACCGACAAAACAAGCCGGAGCGTGGGAGCAGAGACACCCAATTGGCACCCTGTTAGACAATAAGGCAGTTGAGGAGAGTCCAGATTAGAAGATCCTCAATTGGGCCCAACAACTTCCCCAAATTACGAGCGGTTTCCGCTCCCCTTGGTGTCCCGTCCACGATCCTCTGTCTCTTCATAAGGCAGGTCATCCTTGCCTTCTCAGGGAGGTTATCTCTGGACGATTTTTTAAATATTTTATTATTAATTTAATATCGTAAAATAGAACCTATCAAAATCTCTTATTCACAAAGACATAAGTAGAAAATATTACTTTTTGGTTTAAGGATAAAATCAGTTTATTGGAGCACTTTTTCACGAATAGCTTATTCACTCAAGGTCTTTATAAAGAAGACAAAAAAAACACCATGTTGTCATAGTGATTTATATTAAGTAAATAGAAACCTTTATTCATTAGTGTAAATCATAAAACACTATTAAAAAAATCATTCATAGCAAAATAAATATAATGATGGATTGCTGAGATATACTCACATTTCTAAATTATAATTTATAATTCTCCATCTTATGAACAAAGCAATACGAAAAAATTTACTGATAAATATATTTAAAATTCTGAGAGGTACGTTCTGTAATTCTATTTGAGTAAGAGAAATGGTTATAGAAAGAACTCCATTATATCTTTTTTTGCTTCCTTACAATCGTAAGCTTTGCACTCTTGCGAGAGGTTAAAAAAAAAAAGTGCTCAGAATCGAAAAATTCCACTCGCGTTTCACGTTTCAGACCTTAAGGATCAAATTTGGTTCGGTATCTGGATGTCAATCGATCTGTCTGTAGTCAAATCGATGTGACGAGCATATCACCCACTAACGTTAATCCGATTTTCAGGAAATTTTTAGGGATTGTGCGAGTTAATGTGTAGATGGTTCCATAGTATTTTCTTAGATATCTAAATATTTCTGAAACGGCTCAAAGCTAGAAGAAAGGTAAATCATTTTATTATTAAGATGTAGTAACCTCACCTGGCAGACTTTTTTATTTTAATATCTGTAATTTCATCATAATAACAAAAATTGGGCGCGGCTTCAAACCAGTTTGTTTATACATATATAATTGTTTATTTTTAAATATAAGTCTTCTGGAAATCGAACGTTCGCTTATTTATTTTTAGTTTCTTACGAAATATATTAAATAAACGCGCTTAACCAAGAAAACAGCTTTAAAGCTTTCACATGTTAATCAAAATAAATCCGAAAAGTTAGAAATATTAATAAAAACCAACGGTTTGCAATAGAAATAAAGTTCAACGAACTAATTCTTCATTATATTGGTTTTTCTTTTAATTTCGATTTTATGATAATTCTAATATTGAAATTTTTTTAAATATATTATAGTGCTATTCTTCAATAAAATTATGAAAAAAACATGATATCCTGTACTACTTGTATGATTCTATCGATGGAATATCTTAACCGTATCTTCTTTACTGTTTAAACAGCTGACGCACAAACACTCCTTATTACTTAACTACCCTTACTACGTGATTCGTTGGTGCTATTGGAGATTAGTGTAGTGTACACAATCAATACTCAGATACCGAACAGTTGTATTAAAATTATATTATTGAGGATTAATAATAAATAATTATAATAAAAGCATTTATGTACATGGCTAACAATCTTTCCTTAACTAATACGTGAATTAAGGTTGGTGCTATTAATTTTCTTACCTAACATCAGACAATTCCCTGATTAACAAAGAGGTATTAAGAGTTACAAATAAAAAATAAATAAAGCAAATATAAAAAGAAACAAATACTAATAATAACAACATATACTAATTAACCATTTGGCAATCTGTACCAGTCTTTCAGAGGATCGTAGCATTTTAATATTTTTTACTTAAGTTACAAAAATCATTTAATAAAATCTCTAACAAGACTGATACGAGATCCACACATAAGCAGACATTGTTTGTTGAATCCAACTATTTTCTTTGTTAAATATTTATCATTTGATTTTCTTTAAAATTGCTGTCTAAATAATTTTGCTGTTAGTTAATTCATCTAATTATTTTTTTTTTTGCCTTTAATATTATAGCTTTTAAAAAATTGTTTATAATATTTTTCTCTTTAGTAGCAGTGTTTTTATCTCTTATACTTTATACTTATATGTAGTGTTAATGGATACTGACATTACTAATATCTATTTTCCTGAAGTGTGACAGCATGCATTGTTTTTAAAATAATAATTTTTTTTTTATTTATTCATAATGCTTACAACTCAATTAAATTGAAAATTCACACAGTAAATGTGCACAGAGTAGTTATATAATCACACGAAAACGCTTGTTGCGAAACTACCCATTGGTATCAGTCTAATAATATATTTACATAAGTAGATGAAGAGGCCATCTTCTTTTCAGACGCCTTGGAGGGTTATCAGATATCGAAGAGGAAGCAAGATTTGAAACGAGAGGGTTCGGATGGTAAAATAATAATTGAAATTCAAATATCGAATTTTAAAAACCAACCTAATAATATCATTTCAACATACTTTGAGCGACAGTCAGAACATATATACTTCAAATTTTGCAATAACTAGGACTACCTGTCAAATAGATGTCCCAAAAAAATTAATAAAGTGTACTCGTATTAGAATTACTGGTACCAACATCTTTCTCATTGGTAACAATTGAATATTTATTAAAAAAACATTTTATCACAAAAACTGCTCTTATTTATTTTATAAATAAACGTGACTAATATCACTGCTTTGTGCCAGAATCAAAATTACCAACCACCAATGTAAAATATTAATTTCTCCCACTGACTATTATATTAGTTTGGTAAGTATCGATTTATTCAGTTACAGAATAGTTTTTTATAGGACTCTGGTCAACATTAAATAAAAAAAAATACATTTTGCTATCGAAGCGCTTCGATTTCTCTTTAATTATAATAAAGAATGAAGTTCATCATCGTTTATCATGATATTTATTTTTAAGATACTTCGTAATAAATATCATAATTAAAAGGAAAAATATTATAATTTTAGAGTAATTATTATATAAATAATATAGAAAAAATTACGTATATCAATGTTGCAAGACGGCAATCCGAAATATCTACTTACATCTGTTTCTACTACGAGTATTGTTCGTTTTTTGTGTTCTCAAAACTATTAAGAAGTTTAATACAGGCCGAACAATTCTCTGAAAATTATAGGTTCTGTAACAATTAATACTTTATGTACTAATCATTGATAATCTTTACTCATTCTTTTCAATTTTTTTTTTAACATTGAAAATGTGTGGATGTAACCCTAGACCCAAACCATAAACCATCCCCCGATAGCTATCTCTTGAAACATGTTATGAAAACAAAGAAAATAAGAAAAACAAGATAGGGAAAAGATGGTATACAAGCTGCCGTTTATCAGTAGTAGATTCTAACTTGCTCTGACGTTATCAGTAACGCTCTGACAGCGTAAAAATTCCCTGCCTCGATTTACTGTTCCTCCCGCTCCCCATATCCACTTTTCTATTTCCTTCATGTTCCGTTTAACATCCCCCGTTATGATACTTAATACGTATTTAGTATATTACTTGCTATGCCCCACGACTTCACTCGTCATTAATTTGGATTATACGTGACTGTTTCCTACCATGGACTTGATGATTACAGCGCTTATATAAAGAGAGTCCGATAAACGCAATAACATCCAACTTCAATGTGAAAAAACGAAAGGACTCTATCATTAAAAGAAAAAAAAGAACTAAAACCTGATTTGAAAATTTAATTAATTTGTTATTTTACACTGAAAAGTTTACTCATATATTTTAGACAATTTAAAAGTTTTCGCGCATTAGTGAAAATATTTTTAGTTTTAGTTACTTATAACATCAAGTAGATTTCTAGATCTAGGTCTTTCGTCCAAATTATTGCGCATCTCTGTTGAATAACAAGTGAACAAAGAGGCCAACAGCGGGCAGGAACTACCTTGGAACCGATTTCAACCTCATTTCGCTTCGTCGGAACCGATCGCTTGGACTTAATCATCTGTGACGCACTTCAGTTCAGTGCTACACTAAGACAGTATAAAGCAATTATTGTATTATATACAGAGCGATATGTCTAAAAGAGCGTGTTTCTGTGGTTAGATAATAGAAAATTACAGGGACTGAATAGTTGCAAACCTGCTTCTATTAAACATTATCTGATTTTGAACGTCTTCAAACTAAACCTATATGAAAATTAAAGTTTAATGTATGTTTTTTTTTTATATTGATTTTTTACATCAATATCCTATCTATTCCAAAAGCAATCTTTCGTTCAACCTGACGGTACTATTGGAATGGGCGATAAATTTCATTTTAGTGAAGAGCATCAGTAGTCCAGAACGGAAACATAAGGATGAAAAGAATATGGATCATAATACTAAAGGCTTAGTAAATCCGAAGGTTCGATGTCTACACCACCCTTCTTACATCCTATAACTTCTTACTTCCAGGCTTCTCTATCCAATCTCTTGATACCAGATCTCAACCTATATACCTATATATTACTTCCTATAAAACAACTTCTTTCTTCAAATCCGTCGTGGTACCTCCTTTTGGAACTTCTTACCTGTGTCCAATACTCAACCACATTTAACCTTACCTACACATTTAATCTTTCGCCAGCTTATAAGAATTTTGAGGTTATGTATATTCAATTGCTCACCAATAATTAAATGATAAGAGCCTTTTTATTTTTATGTTTATTTTTCTTACCATATTTTTTATATATACCTGTATCTTTTCTCACTATTTTTGGTATATATCTGTATAATATTCACATGCCAGCCTGATGTATATATTATTTGAACTTTGTAATTATTCTAAAGGTACTTTAATCGCAGAATAAAATAAATTTTTCTTTTCGTTTCATATTAGCCTTTTAGGGATTCATTCGTTTGTGTATGTTTACATACCCATTTTATTCGCCTGAATATAATCACCTAATAAATTTTTTTTTTTTTTGTTCTTCCCTACCTCGCCTTTTAGGCTACACGGGATTTTCCCGGGCCGGGGGGGTGAGGGCGGGGAAATTTAAAATGCCCTCCGGCACCGGGACGCGAACTCGTACTTTTTATATCATCTCAAATCTCTGTTATCCGGTTGCCAGGCAACTAGCGGTTCTGTTACACACGCTTTAGCCTATTCGGCCATCCCGCCCCCTACAATCACCTAATAAATATTTACCGGGTATAATTTAAACTATTCTCGAGTCCAGTGACGGCGGCTTATTTTTTGCCGAAGTATGGAATGAATCTTGACCTTCCCACTATAATTAGAATAGGCTTGGTTGTTCCTACAGAACGAACCCTCTCTCCTTCCTTCCTCCTTATAACTGAAATAGCAATTGAGGTAGTTAATGAAAAAAAAATACAAAAAAAAAAGACAACCTTTCAATACGTTAGAATGGTAGGGGGTAAAAAAAAAAAAAAACATGTTCATGCAATACAGCATGAATTCTAATTCATATATACATTCTTTTTGTTTTATCTCAAAAGAATATGGATATGAAATATAAGTAATTGTGTGAATAATCAGGGATTCTTTTCAGGCTTAGGAGAATGTTATAAACTGAAAATTTAAGTTAAAAGAGGGAGATTCTTTGATACATGAGGCAAACAGTTAGGCTCAACCTTTATGCAATTTTTGCGATTTTAAACAGATAAAAAACTTCCCGCACCTCTCAGATCATTTTCGAAAGTGACAATAGAAGTTTTAAATAAAAAAAAATAAAAATTCAATAAGTTTAATTCTTAGCAAAAATTTCCCGATTTGGATGACGAGAAAAATGAGTTTTTGTGAATATTGAATTTTTTTTTTTTTTTTCTTACCCTCCAAAATATTTATTGAAACAAATTACATATATAGTATACAATAATACAATATATACATGTAACAATATTGAATAGGAATATTGAATTCCTGAAGAATCTCAGTTTTTATTTGTAACACCATGTTCATTTTAATCGGGTTTAAATTCAATAATCTTATACAAAACACCTTATAGCCTTTAATTACGTGCGAATCGCGACCCGAGTCGCCCACACGCGTCAAAGGCTTTACCGGCATCAAAACTGCTTACGCTAACCGTTCGCAAATGGGATTTTTCCCCGCGCCCTGGTGACGTCGGAAGGAGCCGTCAGTGCCAGCCCTCGTTAGAGAATTATTGTCGCGGAGACAGAACGGAGGAGCTAGCTATCGATTTTATGCCAAATCATTCATCGCCGTATTCAACTCCCGCCGCCTCTTTCCAACCTTCTTAGTCAGCCACGATTATTTCTGCCCTACTTTCTCTCCATCATTCTAGTCACCTTCAGATTTACTTATTATATTAAATCAATATATATGTATCATTCGGTTATGTTCGAATTGATATTTGAAATCAATCGTCAACCTATACCTTTGATGAAACCGATACCAACACAACAATTTATCTCCTTCCACACTTATTTAATTGAAAAATTTACGAGGGTACAAATTTTTCAATTAACTATTTTATTAAATACCGTTATGAAATACGAACAATTTTATTATAGATTTCAAAAACAATAATTAAATTGCCAGAACCTCCGCCCAACGTCTATAAAACACTTAGAGCAGTTTAAGGAGTTTATAGGAGGACATTAACTACAATTTTTCTAGGTGAACTAGTTGAAGTTTGCCTTCTATAATTTTTTTTATAATTGTTACTAGGCATGAACGTAAACATTTTTCAAATATTAATTTATTTTTAATGATTTTTTAAAATGTTGTTTATCTCATGGAATCTCGGTATTACTTCATTCTCTTTCTTACTATAAAATCGTTTGATAATGATTCCTTTTTTTTTTTTTTTATGTAACCACACCAAACTTCTGAATATTATTATATCTGTATTTCTCCACTTTTTTTATTGTTATGAAAAAATATCTGTTGGAGGACCAATGTATTTGAAAAATATATGAAGAAATAATAATTGGTTCAAGAATATTAAATTATAAATAATAAATAAAATAAATAAAAGAATCTTAAAGTATAAAATTATTTATGTTGTAATTTTTTGTTCAATTTACTTATACGTGTTTTATTTTTATGTTACAGGTACTTGCTTTATTTTATGGAGTTAAATACAGTCGTGAGTAACCTTGCACATATATAAGATTTATATTGTATTAATATATATTTTTTTATGCATCAATAATTATCTTATTTTACTTAAGAAATCTTCATTTACTAAATCAGTTTTATGCTTTAATGTTTAATTATTGTTTTCTACAAATTAGTGTAGGGCAAGCAATGCTTCTTCTAATTCATTTTTTTTTTTAATCGTCCCTTTTTATATATCTGTGTCTTCAATCCTTGGATTTTTTTGTCCTCTTAACAATGCTTTTTAGCAGTAAAAGAATTATTAAAAGGACAAAAAAATCCAAGGATTGAACATAATTCTTTTACTGCTAAAAAGCATTGTAAGGTATATTTTGCTTCTTTTTAACGTTTCTCTGTATTTTTTCTAAATCTAAAATATAATCGGTGACTGGGATCACATTAGGTTTGAGTTGACCTTATACCCCAGAAGTTTTAACAAAATTTAAAAATTTATCTTATATAAGCTGTTGCCAACGTTTATGTTGGCTGGTAATAAGATGTTGAAAAGAGGGTTTGCCAAGTGTTGAGCCTTTGAAAAATGATTTTTTACGTTAGGTGATATAAAATATCTAAATTTATCTACTAAAGTATAAAAGTGATATAAATCATAAATCCAATTTATAGCCACAAATTGGAATTTATGTAGTGTGAATTGTAATGATAAAACGAAAATTTTATTTCTATTGTTTTTTTTAAAATTTATTATTTGTTTATTTATTATGGTCTCGTCTATTTTTATCTGATAATGCAAATCTGGATCATTTGGGTTTTATATTTGATTTTTTCCGTCAGAATTTTATTATAGAAAAGTAGATTTAAAAAATATAATAAAGGTACTTATAAATATATTATCGAAAGTCTTAGAATAAATAAACTGTTGGGACAGTTCTTAAGAAATCCTTTTGGAACATCTAAAATGGTTTGTTCTTTACTTATTGTGTTAGAAATACTTTTAGAGGAAACGTCTATGAACCACAATGAACTCGTAATGTTAAGGAACTTTTATTATTTATTTTATTTTCCTTCATAAAAATACACTTAAATTGGCTGTGTAATGAATTCATTTTCTTCTTATTATTCCTTTCTCATCCAAAATTACTAAAAAACTCCTAAACATGGGTTTTGATAATGAAGTGAAAATGTATAAAGTTAGAGGAGACTTTAAGGATAGTTTAATAATTATACTGGAGCAACATAAATTATAAAATATTGTCGGAATGTGCGTTAAAAATGAGAAACATCGCAAAATGACGCAGTAAATAAATAATATATACGGAAGATACTGTATTCACAAAAATATCCTTAAATTTACAATGCAATTCTTTCCCATTAAATAATAACAAAAACTACTTTTTAAGAGTAAAATGCAGTTTTATTTTTCTAGAAAGGAATATTGTAATATCTATGAATGGTTATACGATGGAAAAATATTTTTAGAGAATTTTTTATTTTATTATAATTTTTTTATATAGAGTTGCAATTTATTGAGATAACTAGCGATGTATGTAAATATTTACTTGTAAGATTGCCTTCATAAAGTTTATCTATTTTATGTAAATAAATGATTTATAAACGTTGATGCAAAACCAACAGTTTGTTTTAATTTAGCCCAACGAGTGTAAATAGTTAAGTTAAAAAGGATGGAGTCATTGACTATTTAAATAAACTGTCTTGTTCCAATGTAGGCAACCGGTAAAGCGTAGAAGTGGAACGGGAGAGTATCCCTCTGCCTTACTTTATGGAACCGTTACTATTACTATAATTATCACTGCTATAAAATAACTACTATAATATAATACTAGTTCCCATTTAAAGTGGAAATCAGATATGTAAACATTTGTTTAAGAATGATTTGTTTCAAGCCAGCATGAAGCTGCTACAGTCCCTAAAATTCAAAATCCACTTTTTTTGCCAGATAGTAAACTATTGAAAATATCAAGAAAACAGCTATTCCTGAGAAAATAGTTATTTTTAAATGCGTGGTATTACATTATACCAGTTTCAATTGATCTTTTGTAGAGCTCTTTACGTTTAATGGTTCGAGAGAAACTGACTTGAAAAAAAAACATCAATTTCTTTTTAACAAATAAAAAACGAGTTACCATTTTTGGTTTCTATTTAAGTAACTATCGTAAAAACTGCTATTCTTATGAAAATTGTATAGTAATTATCTTCGTGTAAACAGTTCTCGTGAAATCGGTAAATGCTTTTGATGTCAATAGCATTCAATTAATTTGTTTATACTGATAAAGTCAAAAATATATTCAAATCTTGAGAAGTAATTTTCTTCAATATTAGGAATGTCTGTTAATATTTCTGTGATCAATAATAAGTATAATTTAAAAATAATATAAATAAATTTCCATTAGGTAAGTTAAGCATATTTGTATTTCATTTTATTAACCTGGAATGTGATTTTAATATTGCCAGTATTAGCCAAATAATCAAGGAATAAGACAAAAATCAGTAACCAAAAATTATAATAATAAGGAAAATAGTCAAAAGAAAACATATAAAAAATTATCAATAGTAATAATAACGGACCAACAGACTTTTCTATTTGGGAAAGAAGCAGATGAAAAAAAAAGTTATGTATATTACTTAGTTATGTCGGTTTGTTATTTTTATTTTATTTGTTCGTGTATTTTTGAAGTATTTTTTTTTTTGTTTGCTGTACGATTTTAGTTTTTATTTTATTTCTGAAGTTACTATAATTATGAAGAAAAATCTGATTTATTTTAAAATAAGTGATTATATGAACTTACTGGTTTGTGGTGCAGCCAACTTGATTAAAATTCCTCCCTAAATGGAAATGCTTTTATCATTTATCATTTATTGATGCCAATGAAGCTTATTATTATTGCATTTTATTAGAGATAAGGGCTAAAACAATATGTTGAAAATATCTATAAGAAAAATTTATTAAAAAGATTATATTGCTGATAAGTAACTGGTACCAGTTTCAAATGTTAGTTTAGAACATTAAGGAAATAGTAGTTGAATAGACTGACAGCAGTTAAAAGGAATAATTAAATATATTAACAGCTGAATAATAAATTAATATTATTTACATTTCGCCTTTATTAATCATCTTCGAATAGCTTCGCCTCATTTGAATTTTTTTTCTTAGTGTTTTAATTGAGCATTTAAAAAGAAATTATTAAACATTACAAATTCCCTATGAAAAATTACACAATGTCCGTCCTTAAATATAGAAGTAATTTAAAGCAGAGTCGGAGGTAAGTTTATTTATTATAGCCACTGAGTAGATCGGCAAAGTGAGTAATTCAGAAGGGATTTTATTAATTAATACAAGCCCTCGGCATTAAACCGAAACACCGGCTTTTTAAGACCGTTATAAAAGACCCCATTTCCTCCCTTAAGTTGGCACAAGTGGCCATTTGCTAGCCAATAAAAAAGAAGGGAAACTCGTGTCACTGGTTTATCTCGTAATGTCCTGGGGAACACCTTTAGTACTCAAAGTTAAAATGCTTCAAATCACCCAGTTTATCTTCTCTTCATTCAACGTATTCAACATTGAAAGGGAGTAAGTTAGGTTGTAAAGATTAAGATATCGGGAAATCGAATTAAAAATTAAATAAAAATAGTATGAACTTCTATTTATTTTTGTGCGAGGTTCATATCACGAATTATGTGAACTTTTTTTTAGGTTTGATTATTTATTTTTAATCCAATTATTTTATCTTTTGAAAAACAATCAATAATTTTTTTTTTGTCTTCAATTCTTCATCCGCACCTGTCATGGTAGTGACAATTAGCAGATTTGTTGTTAGCTAGAAGAAAATGGCATGATAGGAATGAAGAAGAATGAGACCTAGCAGCTCCTCTTCCCTGGTCTGTTTACATCCTAAAATCAGGAAAGGAGATCTCTCATCCAGCTCCTTTTCAGTCGCCTCCTGATGAGCGTTTCAGCCGAGTCCATGTCGTTGATAGGTCCATTGTGATGTCCGTGTAGCTTAAGATGAAATTGGGAGTAGAGAGTACGTATGTGTTGGTCAATGACTGGTTGTCTTATTTCGGTATGTAAAGTCTTGTTGTTGGCATACCAGAGGGCTGCAGTTATTATTCTTAAAATATCAGATTGAAAAGATTTTAGTTTTTGTAAGTGAGTCTTTTTTGCTGAACCGTAAATCTGTGAGGCGTATGTCCAAATGTATTTAGTTTTTGTCTAATTTTCAATTTTGATTTAGAAAAAAGTGAGTATAGTATTTTCAGTCGCTTGTTCAAAGTCTTTCTTTTCATTTTGAAATGTGGGCTCAATAAATTTAAATTAATTTCAATCAATTATAATTTATCTATCATTAAATCAACCTTTTTTTTTGTAATAAATCTGTTACAATAATTTGTAAATTTTAGACTATAACATATTAACTTATATGGAAATTTACTGTAAAATGGTTGAATTGAATTCTGGGAAAGATAATGGATTAAAAAAAATAGATTTTTATTTTAAATTAGAATAATAATCATTAAACATATTTATCAGCCTTCAGACTGCAAGATTCTTGTCTTTGTACAATATACCAAATAATTTCTTCTAAAATATTATGTAGTTAACAATTAAATTAAATTGCATCGTCTATTATACTATAATATTCTTTTATACGCGCTTCTTTCTAGACGCTCAAAATTAAAACAGAAACAGAACAGCCAAAACGACCCACATATGGAAACTAAAAAAACTTTTAGGACTACAATTAAAGCTCTATGTTACCTCACAAACATTAGTTTACATTAAGATCTAAACATGCCAACAGTTAACTTCCACATACGCACACACTAAAAAAAATTCACACTAACTTAAATGGACATACTAACCCACTGAAACAAAACCTCGATTAACATATCCGAAAACACGCTCGGAGGCTCAAAAGAAGCTAGATGAGGGATTTCCTCACCTGATTCAAGAAAAGAAAGTCTGCTGCTGGGCACTCCTTTCCCTCACGCCGATCAAGCTACGATTACTATTTTAAAACAGATTCGTTAATTGTCAATATTTCTGCCAGGTGTGAGTAAAAAAAAAATGAAGTTAAAAAAAAAAGTAGTTGCATAAGACGGATTATTTTTTGTTTTTTATATTATATTTATTTTATATTTTAGCCAAATAGTTTAAATAATGGATATTGTCAGTGAAGTATATATATATATATATATATATATATATATATTACTGATGTAAGATAATCTCTCATTGAAATTAATTTAATGAGAAGAAAAATATTGACTTTTGTATATGTAAATTATAAGTTTTAATGTCCCTTTACATAATTATTAGAATTGTTATTTACTTACTTTTTGCAGACTTAAAATTCTGGTTTGGAAAATTCTGGCCGAAACATTGTCTTTAAAAAAATAATATATATTAAAACTATGGTGATAAAATACTATATTTATGAATAAAAAATGAATTGACTTAATCGCGTTAATTTGTATGTATTTATTTTTTATAATTAATTATTACAAAAATAAATTTGAATTTATTTAAAAAATTATATACATGTTAGTAAAATTATTTATTAAACATATAGGCCCTTCGAGGAAGGACACGACCTAGGGCCCAGCCTTGACCCAGAGAAGAGACCCAAACCCAAACAAAGGGTTGCGTGACCCAGAGGCGCTCGTTAACACCCACGCCCTGGCTATTGTGAGCTCTCGGCTCTGTGTAGTCTGTCAGCGGTCTCCTCTCTCTGCTTTATATAGAGTAATTGCTGTCTTTAACCGACGTCACACTTTGTCCAGGATTGATTTATTTATAATTTTAAAAAATAAAAAATAAATTTAATTTTATTAATATTCGGAGTCATTCAAGGTAGTAAATAAGGCTTAAGATATTAAATAAACATGCAGAATTTTCAGCTAAGTACAGAAGAAGAGCAAGCCAAAAATAAAAAATAAAATACCTGAAAATGTTTTGGAGAAAATCAGGAAAATATTCAAACATAAAATATTTTTTAGAAAATTATTTTAACTTACAAAAACTAAGTTTGCGTAAGCAATGTTAAATGGCCATTAAAACGGATTTGTACCTTATTTGAAAATATTTTCAATTTTTTTTAAATGTTACATTTGTTGCACTTATACAGTTTTTCATCGAAATAATATATTCATAATGGTGAAAAATAACTATCTTATCAGATTTCATCAATCTTGATGTTCCAGGTTATCGAAGGTACTTTTTATGAAAATACTAATCATTTTTATATATCGATATAGCACAGCAATTTATTGTAACTTTTAGGATTTCTTTGATAAAAGAATCCATTATTATAATGAATGAGGCGCTTTTTATGTAAATACGGAGGATTTTAAGATTAGAAGTTTACGTGCGATATTTATATTGAAAGTATTTTTAAAACTCAAGGGTGGAATTAAGTGTCGAAAAAATCCAATATGTTAAAATCAATTAATCGCAACCTGATCGTGATATCTCAAAATCGATAAAAATTTCACAAACAAAACATACTTTTTTTATTTTAACATGATAATATTGAAATATTTTGTTTAGTCAGTTCATTACTACTTATGATTAAGAAAATTAAAATGCATTTTTTTTTTTTTAGAAGAAAATTAATTGTAACTTACTCTATAGCATTTTACAGTTTCAGTTGTGTTTTTTTAAAGTGTTTATAGTAAAAACAAATTATAAGAGATTAAATTTAAAATATTTTGATCCTCACAACTCGTATTAGGCCAAAAATATACTACACATAATGATGCATATAATAAAATCCTTTACATCAATTAGAATACATCATATTACATACCTGTTTTCTGTTTTCCTTTCAAAAGAAGGAAAATAAAATATATTTTAACAAATAATTTTATGTATAGCCCTCATCTTTATAAGTATAGCCAATAGCATATCCCACTCCAATATACTTGGAGTATATAAACGTTGTCCCTCAGCTTTATTTATAATCACAACAACATTACTGTTTTTTTATTAGTGCGTTAACAACCAAATCCATCGGCTTATTAAATATAAATTTAAGCTGTTCTTTACACAAATATAAATTATTTAATTTTTTCATAATTAACATTTTAAATGATAACTCTAATGTACGAATATAAATCTACTCGAATCCCGAAAGACGGTTGTACAAAATCGTGAAACAGTTATCTTTACAACTGATAAAATTAATGTGGTTAATTAATTTAATGTCCAAAATGGCGCCTCAGAATAATCCCCTTCTTCATAAACCGCTTAATTAAAAGTCGTTGAAGAATTTTAATAACGGCGAAGAACCAGGGACAAATAGCTTCTACCCAAAGCTATAATAACCCTTCTAACCGCTATCGATTCTGAATAAATTAAATAGACAATCGATTCTAGGGGCAATTAGGAGCGTACGCAGGATCGATAGCTCCGTATGATTAATGTGAAATCGATAGTGAGCTAAGGGGATTGGGCCCAGGAATAGTTTTAGGCTGCTCCAAGGCTCCTATATAACAGGGAGTATTGATGTACAAATTCTTCACTCCAGTTATGTTGGCTATATTATATATACATATATGGTTTATTGTAATGATTGACCAATCAAAATGTCCAATGAATAAGTGAGTGTTAAAATAAATTCCTGGGACCGCTAGAAAATAAACATTGAATACATACGTAAGAATTCGAAGACACTCCCCTAATGTACTCAACCACATTGACGCTGACTCTATTCCTGTTTATAATTTTTTATTATTATAGAACAATATGCTTTTATATTATGTTCTTTTTATTTAATTTTAAAATATATATACAAGGTGTCACAGATGAATTGTTGCTGCTTTTAATTCCACAATTTTTAGAATATTGAAATGAAATTTAGAATATCGGAAGTGGCGTAATCCGAAGTTAGGTTGAGTACTGTCTCAACATTATTCCTTCTCTGATTCCCGATGGAATGGAGTAGTTTTTTTTAACAATGAAAATTGTTAGTCTTAGGAATTACATAAAATGGGTTGTAAAAGAAATTCATACTTTTTTTTCAACTCACCCAATAGCCGCTAAATGCAATAAAAATACAAAAACGATTTTTATAAAAATTTCTGAATTTCTCTGAAGGAGAATATATGTTTTTAGGAAATTATTGAAATAAACCTTCTAAAACGATCATTGCGCTCCTATGTTGATTCAGATAAAAAAACGCAGCGAAACATAAAAAAAAATCAATGAAATAAAATAAATTAAAAAAAAAACATCATAGGTTGTTCGTTACATTCGACATTGCGAGTTTTCGCATCGTTATTTGTTTTAAAAATATTTCAGTTTGATTAAAAATATCGTTGTTTAGCGCCCAAGGCACATGGAAAAAAGTTTAGTTTGTATTTCATCAAAATGATAATGAAAGTAGCACAATTATTTAACAGAATTCAACTTTTCTTTTTATACCAATGACTGTTAAGGGTAGAGAAGATAAACGAATTAATATATAGCGAAACCTATGTTTATGATTCCTATCTTCTCGTAAGGGCATCCATTATTGAAGAAGTCTCCTCAGATGGCCTTGAAAGAGAATAACTACTTCAACTGTCCCTCCACCCGCCAGGATCCGACCAATCACGGGCTCCACCGCCTGATTGATACCGACAGGAAGAAGGCGGCCGAAGGAGGGACTGACTGAGCCCACTTAAATATTTCAAAAGTGGGAAAGCATTGGTCCAACATTAATGAAGTGATCTCATTGGCCGGAGCGGTGGTTACCATGGCTACGCTCTGAGTCAGATCTGGCAAATGGCTCGATGTAGCATATCGATTAATTCTGCCATTCAGGATGTAATGGGCTACGCACTCTCCTCGGGTGTACGGCCATTTTGAAAGCATTCCGCATCTTCGGCGAGAGTGCCTTAAAAGTTAATGGAAACCGTCAAATGTTTATTATTATTTCAATTATTGTTAATTAAACATAAAAAATAACTACAATTGATCTCTCAATCTGCCTATAAATTTATTATACAAGATAAACCTCCTCTTTTATGAACTTATTGAGAAGATATTACTATAAAGAAAATTTCGTTGATCAAGTTCTGGTGTTCAAATAAATTATTTTATAATGTCGCTGTACAAATGGATTTATTAAAATATACAATTAACATAAATATTATGCAAAAATTTTCAATGCAATATTATCAAGATCACACAACGAAGTTATGCGTTATTAATACTTTTTGTTTTAGTGTATAAAAAAAAACAGTACTGATTAGTGTTTTTTGCCTCATTAAATTTATAACATACATGTGACTTCATTACAATTTTGCTTTATAAAATTTAAGTAATATAAAACAATACTTTCAATACTCTCATTTTCCCAAATCTTCCAAACTGAAAAGTAGTCAAAAATTAAATACGACCACATATCCTCTTAAACCCTTCATATCGACATCCACCTAAAAGATCACGGTTCAATAGATAGGACGCACTAACAAAAACAACATACTTGTTAATCCGGAATTCTAAGAATAATATCAAACTCTCCTTGATAGATAAATAACTACATGGCATACGGATTTTCGACATTTACTGAACTACATAATATTTTCTTTAAGTTTTCATAATAAACTACACGGTCTTCACAACAGAATTATAAACGATTAAGATGCGACTGACATGTCCATCAGGAGGAGACTAAAAAGAAGCTGGATTGGAGACCTGATTTCCATTAATCTAAAGAGACTTGATCTAGACCTCAAAGAGATACTGCTAGGTACAATGTTTTCTAATATCTGAAATCTCTCTAACACTTTATCATTACATTTTCTAATAATCACACATATCTGGATAACACAATATTGACGGTTGACATATCCGTTTACTGTGACCATTTTTACTGAAAATTAATATTATAGAATATATTATAGTAAAAATAACATAAATATTAAAAGACATAAATATATATTATTAAAAATAAAAAGAAACATATTTATAATTTTGATATTGGCAGTTTTTTTTTATCATGTTTTCTATTATATAATTTGTCATACAAAAATAATAAACTGTAATATTGGACGTAATTTAATTTGGACCATTGGGGCCTTAACGACCCGATCAATTATTCAAAAAGCAAGAGGTACACTCCATCTAATGAATAAATAAAACAGAATAAAAATAACGAAGCAAATAAACTTTCCACCAATTATTGAAAAAACAAAACATAAAAATAAAATAAAATGGTATAATTGATATTGGTTTGATTGAAGTTGTATTTCCAGTTGATTTCATATTTCCTACTGAAGTTCCTTTTTATCTTTAGTGTTTTTTTATTATATCTTTTTTTTTAACGTTCTTTCTAATCGTAAATATTTCTTCCAATTACTGCTGTCTGTTTCCAGCAAGCCCTATTCTATTTCGCGTTTTATTTAAATTATTCCAGTTTATTTTATGTACTTCAAACGAAAAAGGAGAAAGATCTTCTCTAGTTAAAATTCAATCCGAGGTGCTTCCTAATCGGTAGTTTCCTAGAAATATTTTTCCACTGAAGCTCCAGTCGTTTATTAAAAACTTGTTTAAATTTATTATGATGTATTGTTAGAAAATAACAAAAAAAAAAAAAAAAAAAAAACCTGTACCAGTGCAACCCCATGAAGTGTCTTGTGTTAAGTGCTTTTTAGGGAAAGCACTGCTTCTTGGTCAACGGTTGTGAAGGAGGTGATTTGACCGATATCACGTTCAACCGCCAAGTTTTATTCCTTAATTAATTATTTAATTAAGGGCACCTACTTTATAGAGGCTGAGTGTGTCCCAGAAGGGTCTCTCAGGGTCGACTCACGGCCAATTGTTAAAAATAAAGATATGTTAAATTCAAAAGGAAATTTTCCCTTTTTTCTTGTAATTAGAAATAATTATACAACTTGAAAATTGATTTCATCATTAAAATTCTGCGAAAATATAAATAACAATTTAACTCATTTCACATAATTTTTCTATTCTTTATTTTTAGTATTTATGTTTTCATGTTGTAAGGGTATGAGCATTTCCATAAATATTAATTTGTATTTCAAATAAGAAAAAATGCATTATTGAAGAGAAAATTAAAAGGCAAACTCTAATTTAATTTTATTCTACTCGTTTATAAAATTTGAAAACAAGAGTAAGTAATGCATATTGAAATAATATTGCTATTTTTTTTTCATACAAAAGTTTAATTCAAAGCTGTTCCATTAGAATTAGGAAAAGGATTACCTGGCCAAGGTGGATTTCGAGGAAGAGAAACAGAATTTTTTAAAAATTTAACTGTTTATTTATTTATTGTTTGTTAGAACAATAATTAGGTTAACACAAATAATTAGGTTGTTTTGGCATCAGTTCAGTATGTAAAATTAGTTAATATTTCGAGGTGATATTTATTACGAAATATACTACCTAAAAGTTTCTTACAAAATGTTCTTTTATTGGAGAGTGCAAAAGAAGACGCTGCAATATTATGCTTTTCTCTCGTAGAAAAAATAAAGAAATAATTGTAATTAATAAATAAAAAATAAATCCATGTTTGTCTGAAGCTAAAACCTATAACACCTTCAACCGTTAATTTGTAGCCATTGTGCGGGTTTAATTGTATTAAATCCTGTTCGCTAGTTTTGCTTACGCATGCGCAAACTTAGTTTCTTTGTTGCCTATTTATTTCATACCGGCTAGTCATATTTTTACCGAAGTTGAGTTTAATTTGCAAATTATATATTTATATATTAGTATGTTTATAATTTTCCAAAACAAGTTAAAATTTGATCTTTTATTTTCCTAATACAGTTCTCTGCATTTTTCATTATCTATTATTTATGAACTGAGAGAGAGAGAAGTAACAGTTTAAAAATAACATGTAGTATCATATCATTTAATATTTTTACATATATATATTTGTATCACTTTGCGTATGTGAGTAGTGTATTAAGTGCAAATTTGTAAATTTTCATGTCTATCACCAGAAAGCTAATTTTTCTCTACTTCTTTGTGCCTAATGGAGTACGTTGTGCGACTATTACATGGATGAATCATGGCCTGAAACTAGGAGATTGGACTTGTATCTGTGAAAATTACGAACTTTCAATCGCGTTTTTCCGAAAATATGATTTTTCAGTTAATTCACAATAGATATTATTTATGGTTTGCCATTAATCAATTTATTGTTATATAATATACTGTATAAATATTAATGGATTTATTTTATTAATAAAAGCGTAGCCTAGGCGGAGTTGAATGGAATCAACTGTTTCTTTAAAATACATGTTGTAAAATATTGTTATATTCGTGAACGTTATACAATTTTTAGTTATCTAAAAATAATTTTGCCCTTTAATTATGAAAATAGAATTGTAAAAATTATTCATTTAAAAAAAAAACAGTTATAATTTAATATTATCAGATTTGAGAGTTTTTCTCTTATTAGATACTGGCATGGCGACCAGGCTGGTTAAGGAAGAAATACTGCGCTGTACAACTGGAAAACAGAAATAAATTTGTTATTCATACGCAAGTGATATATCGCGGTGGCCGTGGAATTTTATATTTATCGCTCCTTGATAAATTCACATTTAATACGGCAACGGCTCCCGGGAGGCGAGCAAACACCGCCCTTGTAGTGAACGTTAGTGACTTTAAAATTCACAAGGCTCTCCTTTTGATTTGTGATTTAATCTCCGTGGAATATTCTCCTTTCATTTTAAGGTTTTCATCGGTTTTTAATTGAGAAATCTTTCACAGTATATTCTCCCACAAGTACGATTGCTTTCAAATACTCCGGGTCTTGAAAGTAACCCGTATCAAACATTTTTTTCCTTATAATAATTTAATTATTATCTAAATCTTTAATTATTTTATATTAATACATTGTTGTTATCATATTAAATTTATTTGTTATTAATTTGTGTAAATATGATATAAATGAATACTTTTTAGATAATCATCGATGTCGTTTAGTGTCACCTCATGATATATAGGTCAATCAAATTCTTTAAAAAAATCTAATCATTGTAATCATTGGATATTTAATATATAAAATTTTTTTGGCAACACAATCCATGGATCTGCCAATGAGTCTGCTAGTTAAGTAAAATGTGAATAATGCGACTGACTTGTAACCTAAATAATCAATAGAATTGTTTGATCTTTTTTTTTTTCTTTTCAGACTGTAATGGGTTTTCTTATAATTAAACAAATATTTAATTATCTCCAAATATAAATATAAAATAAAATATAAATAAATATTACAACGTTTTACTAAAGCCCCTTGCCTTGAGCAATCGGATGGGGCAGAGTAAATATTTTTATAACAACTAAACTTGATATTCAATAATGAGAAATATTTAAAGTAGTGATAGTATATCTCAAGAGCAACAAAGTCAACATAAGTAATCTTACATCGTATAAAGATGGTTTGTCTCTCACCACCGCAATAAATTTTAAAACTTAACCATGGCTTCACCCGAATTTTTTACTATTAAAAGAAGAGCTTTATCACGCTTAGAATAATATAATTGAAAAAGCCGGGATATGTTTGTATAACAATAGTATGTTTTCTTAACACAAGGGGCATTGCTATAGTTTGATGGATCGAAAAATTTCAATATGTTGGATAAATTTGATCCGACTACCTAACGTAGCTCTTTTATTCTGCTAAAGTTGGTTCATCCAAACAACCTAACTGAGTGCTTTATACATATTTTATTGAAGGAACTTATTCGACTGTTCTACATATCATGGGTGATAAATATTCAGGACGCAGTTATTATAAAGTTTTTATTAGTTCCAATGTTTTTATTAGTGTGACCTGAATATTTATCACCCAGTATACATATTTTAGATAATATACACACCACTCGATGCTGAGGAATATTTCTCTTTATATCTAAACAAGAGCACCGATATTTTAACCTTCCAAGTCCCCGTCTTTCGGACTATAACACTACCTCCCAAAGACGCGGCCCTTACGCAAGGGCAAACAAGCCCTCGGGGACCGATGAACCGGGGACACGGAGATAGCTGAAGGTTAAGGGCGCCGAGGAGGGCAAACACTGGGGCCCTGGTAATTCATCTCTCGCCCGGACCTAGGGCAACCCGTACCCTCCCGTCCCTAGTACCTCCCACCCCTCCTTCAATGGGACAAGCCTCTCTCTACTATCGCTTTATCACTCTTATCACACTGGTATTCCCATATGTTATTGAAAATAGTAATGAGTATTACTAAATTTAAATATTATAAAATGGAGTAGAATATTTTACATTTGTATGTACTGGGATGCTCCCTTTATATAACAAAATTAAAATTTTCTATTTTTATTATGATTTACAATTATCTCACTCTCTCTCTCTCTCTCTCTCTCTCTCTATATATATATATATATATATATATATATATATATTATTTATTTTTTTTTTTTTGTGAATTTTGATGCATGTCTCTTGATACCGTGATGGATATCATTAGGAAGCTATTTTTTCTATATTTCTTTGTGTCGAATGGACTATTAGAGAGATCAACATTCGTTTGTGAATCGGGGATTAAAACTTAATTCCGTTTTTCCATAAATAGGATGTTTGCACTTATCGCATACACTATGCACAGGTGCCATAGTAATTTATATATATATATATATATATAATTGTAATAATTATTTTTTAAAATTGTTTTTATTAAATACATTATAATACTACATTCTGCCTTAATCAAAGACAATTGTAATAATGATAAAAAAATAACATGTGAAGAAACTACTCTTGATGATGATCGATTATATGATAAATTAGGAATACATGAAATTTTCACCGTGAAAAGTTGGTATTTCGTATGTCCACTTTTTTGTTTTTCTCTCTTATTTAGCTACCCTATGTAGGAGGAGTTTATTTTCTAAGAATTATAAGCTCCATATAGATATAATTAAGTATAATTTATAATTATATAAATAATATAAATGTTTGGTGTACTTATATTTTAGTTAGGGAATGGCTTCTTCATGCGTTTAACAAATTTAAAAAAAAAACATAACAAAGTAACTAAAACAAAACGTAAAAACTAAAACCTAAAGCTATATATGGAATAGTAATTAAAATATTTAGAGTAGAAATAAAAAAAATATCTAAATTTAAGTAAGTGGAATTGAAATTTTAATGATATTTCGTTTGAATAAAATCATTGTCATTGACAAACTACTGCAAAGTAGAATTTATTTATTTATTAATTCGCCTTTACCCCTAAGGGTCATTGGTATTTTAAATATGAGTTTTATACTCCGTGATATAACTTAATTGTAATGTCTAATATTATGTACTTCACTCTGTTGTATTTACTCGAAAATTAATGGAAAAATAAAATTGTTAGCCGTAGAACAAAGATTCTCTCCTACAAAACACTGATTCGGCCTATAGTGACTTACCTCTTATTCAGTAACGCTAAATAAGATCAATTCACAGTTGATAGACAGATTTAAAGACGTTTCCTCAGATGTACCATAGGACCAGGAAGGAAAATTGTATTTGACGAAGAAGAAAAAATGCAGAGAATGGTGACTGGAATATCTTTTGTAAGGAAACAAAGGTTGAAGCAGCTGAATTAAAAATAAATGGATGAAGGAAGAGGAGTGTACGAAAACCTTTCTAATTGAGTGAGGAGGTAGGAGGGAAATTGGATCGAATCAACAGTGAAGATGGAAAGACATTGTCCTGGAAGGAAGACCTCGGGCAACTTAGAATAAAAATATCACATCCACAGAACAGATGGACCTTGGAGATTGAGCAGGCCAAGGATCGCTTTAAGCAACTCTCGCGTCAATAAAAGAAGAAGAAAAGAAAACAACATTTTTTTATATGATTAAATAGATTTTGGACGAACGTAGAAGTTGAACGTATTCTAATCAATAATTTTAAAGAAAATCTTCTTTCTACACATTTATAACTATGCGTGTTTTCCTGGAACCATATGTCAACGTTATTTTTTATTTATTTGTTATTTGTAAGATCGATGACGGTACCAAATCTAGAAAAGCTCTCTTTTTATGTCGTATCTCCAAATCAGCTGTAACGATTTTGATGAAACTTGCTCCATGTCTACTCTTTAGAGCACTTTGACTTGTCATGTATAGTACATCACTGAGCAAACTAGGAAAAAAAATACTATTTTTTCATAACTTAGACTAAATTCCTTTATAAGCCAAACATGAATCTTAATATGAATCGTTGAGGCTAGTTGAAGTGTTTTTGATGCAGCATGAAGTATTATGATGATATGTTCAGTTCTTGGTGACTTCCTCGAAGGGCAGTGGATGGCGGTAGATCGACCCGACACTCTGGAGGAGGACAAGGCCTCGAGGACAGTGTCAAGGTTGAGGTCGACCGCGGCTGAAGCAGCCCGCCGGGGGAGCTTAGTGAGGTTTAGCCTCCCTTCGCTCTATTTATAGCTCTCACCACCTGTTACCTCTCGGCTCCTCTGTGTATGTGTTCTGGGGGGAGGGCTGTTGTTGTGGTCTATGGGGGGTCTTGTTTACTATTGGCATTAGTAGTGGTCAGGAGAGAGTTTAAAAAAAAAAAAAAGGAGAAATAAAAAAATCTATTTTAGAATAGCTCAAAGGAAAAAAAAGTACACAAAAAAAGTCAATTACCCGAGAATGGAGTAGCTCAGTAGACTTAGAGTAGCTCAGTTTTTAGTAGACGGTACTGCTTAAGATCCTAGGTTCGAATCTGGCTGATTGCAGATAATTATTTGATTTCACACTTATTTGCCTTTACATCAATTTAATAAATAATTACAACTAGTCTTTGACCACTATTTATTCATGAACGTTTCGGGGAATCTTAATTCGCCTCTTTAACATATGATATCTCCGAAAATCATAGTTGTATTTTTCATTGTAAAAAAATTTCGCTTCAATTGAGGGCATTGAGTATTTAGGATGTATAAAATACAAACATACCATATATGCAATAAAAGAAAAACAAGATTATAACAAAAGAAAAGAAAACTTGGAATAACAGAATCAAACATGAGCCAATATTAAATAAAAACAAATTCATACATATTGGTTATTAATAATAAGTTTGGCCAATAGCTGTAATCTAACTAAAATACATACTTTTTAGCTGGATTATAGATATTGACCAAACTTATTAGTAATAATTGCGACTAGGAAAATATACCCAATTTACGCTTACCTAATTTTGAGCCATACATTTGTTGTAGAGGAAGAAAAACATTTACCGAAACGTTCATGAATAAATGGTGACCAAGACTAGCTGTGATTATTTATAAAATGGACCTAAAGGCAAATATATGTCAATGAACATACGGCGAAGTGGCCGTGCAAGCCAACGCGTGTGAACAGCACCGCGTGGCCTGGCAACCTGGTGGAAAATACTTATGAGTTCGCGTCCTGTTGCCGAGAGAAGAGATGGGGGATTTAACTCTAGTTATAGTCTCCCATTAATCTCCCGCCCTCACTTCCTGCTCCGAGGAAATCGTGAAAAGATATTATAGAAAAAAGGTCAAAAATATAATCATCCAAGGAACATTATGTTTTAGTCTGCTGTACAGATCTCTTTTTATCAAATTAATAACACGTCTAAAACTTCGTGAGTGATTTCATTTTATCGTAACAAAGTTTTTAGCTATGATGATTCTAAGAAATGTTGCCTTTTCTGATTTGCCCAGTTGCTCTCTACTTTAATCGTAAGATACCCGATTAAAATATCGAGCGAAAACGTTGCCTTTAAGAATAGTGGGTCTCTATGGTTTGTAATACCTAATTAAATTGACACATCTTACCGATGTCCAAATTGCAAAACACCCTATTTCCGAGAATTTCCTTTCAAAAAGTTACAGGAAACGAAAAAATGGAACCTACCACGAAGTTTTAGATGAGTGTTAATTATTTGGTAAAAAGGAAGCTGTAGCGCGGAATATTTTCGCTTTCGTAATGAAAAATATAATAAAATATTACTTAACGGATAGCAGAAATTAAAATAAAAATAGGCTTAATTCAATACTTAATTTGCAGAAAAAAAACACTTAGTTCAGATTATAAAAGAACATGTAGTCTAAAGCTACGGTCATATTTGATTTTCTCGAGAGTAGCATCACTGGAAAAAAATATTACTTTAAACATTAAACGAAGTCCTGCGGGCCGCATTGAGACCTCCACCCAAGTCTCTCGGGCCACGGCTTGTGATGAAAAAACTAAGTTGTGTGCTTTAGAAGAAACGATATAAGTGAAAACATCAACAACGCGAGATTAATAATATGGAATATAAATTATAAATAATAGCTCATTATAAAGAGGTTCATTTGAATTTCGACACTATTTTTCCTTTTTGCTTCTCCAACACGGCGTCGCGTTAAGATACAATTTTGAATAATACTTGATTAGAGGGGAATGAAATGCTGAACTATTCCCTCGCTTACAGTATGTTGGCCCGATTTTTACTTTCTCAAATATTTAATCAATATCTTCCAAAAAACTCGTTATCATTTGGTTTTCGACCCTATTTTTTACTTTTCGCATCTCTTACCGCGTTGAGATACAATTTTGGATAGCAGTCCACTACAGAAAGGATGAAATGCTGAACAATTCCCTCATTTACAGTATGCAGGTTCGAATTTTGGTTTTTGAGATATTTTATTCCATATCTTCCGTGAAACTCGTTATTTTTTTATTTTAAATATTTATTTATTGAAATTTACAAATTTACTAAATAAATACAGCTAGTAAATATGAGGAAATCAAGAGTAATGATATGAAGAAACTTGTGGAGGAACTATCCAATGGTAGCACTCCCTAAATAATTCTTAGTATGAAGATCACGAGACCATCTTCTTTTCAGACGCCTACTATGATTATCGGAAATTCAGGAAGAAGCAAGGCTGGAAGCAAGTGGATTCGAATTGGACTAGAGTTTGTCATGAAAGGATATATATCTTGCTTGGGCTTAGTCAGCGGCATAAAACTCGTTATCATTTGGTTTTCCATTCTAATTTTTCCTTGTTGCCTCCCCAGCACGTTGTCTTATAAAGTTTCAACTGTGGATAGTATATCATAAAAAATGGGATGAAATTATTCAATAAAACATTATACAATGATTAGTAAATAAAAAAGGATGGATATTTTCCTTCGCTAACAGTATGCAGATCCGATTTTTAGTTTCTGAGATATTTTAAAACATATGCAAAAACACCTGTTTTTTAAATGATCGTTATACATCATACATCTGACGGCTCAATATAATTCATTTCCCACAAAAAAATTACAAAAAGTGCCTAAAGACGTTTTCACATAAAAAAAAAAAAAAAATCATGCCATGAAATGAGCTTTCTAAGAGAAAAAAAAAACCATGAAATAAATGTAGCAACCTCGTGTGTGAGTAAATTGATTAATTTTATATTTTTAAAAATCGTTTTTAAAAGTTTACCATCCAATCAAAGAAACTTTTGCGAGCCAGATAAAATATGCTACCTTATATAGTACTTTATAACACTAGCGGATCCAGAATTTAATTTTGGGGGGGCTTCAGCCCGAAAGATTTTTTTTTTCAAATACATATAACGATAATTAATTTGAAAAAAAAAAGAAAGAAATTAACTACCTATATGAAATGGTATTTAAGTGGTTCTTGAAGTCCTATTAATTGTAATTAAACGAACAAGAATACTTTAAGAGATAGTTTTTAATATTTTTTTCTGTAAAACTTGATTATATTTTACCATTTGGGGGGAGGGGGGCTTCAGCCCAAAAGCCCCGTAGATCCGCCTGTGCTTTATAAAGATAATAAGTAAAACAGTACTTTATCGTAAATATTTTTGAAAATTCGGCATTTTAGCCATGCCAGGCAATATCAATGACAACAATACCCGTCTAATATTAAAGACAGAGTGTGAATGTGATCTCAGAACACTATTATAAATGTCCTAGAGACAGATTGTAATAGTTTTCAATAAATAAGTTTTAAACAAATATTAAAAAAAGTTTAATTTTACACTATTGTGATTCGCTATGGACCGAACATACACTTAGTTTAGGTTAGAACAGCACATAGATTGTTGGGCTACGACCATATTTGATTTCATCGATAGTACCTTCTCGAAAGTACATAATAAGACCGTGGTGCTGTTCAGACGCGGTGCAGGCATGTCTGTTCCAATATTTATTATGTTTTAATTTTTGTAGAGCTTTCGAACGATGTAAATATTGAGTCAGGCTATTTCTGCTCGGTTACGAAATCTCTCATTGTTTATAAAGAGATTGATTAATTGATGCAATTTACAATGAGAATCGTCATTATCTTTTTGTCTTTTCTATTAAAAATACAAATCCTCGATCATCGAATGATCCAATTAAACGCCGCCAAAAATAAGCCTCAATTAAGAAGAGAGACAGCGGAGCCCAGACAGAGCCGATTCGCCGACAGAAAGAAAGGAGCCCTAATAGGATAAACACGTGACTGGAGCTCCAAGGGACCAGTTTTTCGCTCTCAATTAATGCCAAGATGTCTCCTTTGACTCTTCCTCTCTCACTTCTCCTATTTATTGCTCAAATTATTCCAGAAGAGGAGGGCTGCCTTTGAGAACCTTGTTATAGCTTACACTGTGTCCTTCTTTCCGGTTTATTTTATATTTGTCCTACTAAAAAGGAGGAAAAATATGCAAAGATTATATTATTCCTTATGTTAATAAACAAATTATGTAATATTTTGAAAATGAAAGTATACAATTTATTTCCCATTATCCGGTTTTCATATATATCAACGCTTACAGTATATAAAGTATTTGTAAATATGAAGTATCTGAAGCCTTCAGAGTTCGAACGGGCCCATGGCAGGAAGATGGACTATCACCGATGTTGTTCAACTTAGCCCTGGAGAAGGTAATAAGAGCAATATCAAAGGAAAATGGACGTCGGAATGAATCATAAAATCCTTGGATACGCAGATGATATAGCTGTCCTTGGAAGTAATCAAGAGGACATTGAGAAACTCGCTACAACACTGATAAGAGAGGCAGAGCAGATCGTCCTACAAGTAAATGAAGATAAAACAAAATATATGATAATAAGCCGAAAATTCTACCCCAATAACAGGATCTGCGTAGAAGAAAAATCATTCTCGAGAGTAGAAAAATTCAAATACCTCTGTTCCACAATAACCTCAATAAATGACTAACGAGTAGAAATAGACCAGTGTATAATTTGCGCAAACCGAGCTTTCTTCTCCCTCTCATAGTTATTGAAATCCCAAGAAATCTCAAACTAAGGGTGTATAATACTATGATAAAGCCAGTTCTAATAAATATCTGTGAGACCTTGATATTTATCAGAACCTTGAAAATGTGTTGAAAGATTTGAGAGGAAAATCCTCCGTACGATATTCGGAGCGATCTGGAATCAGAGTACTAACACATAGAGAAGAAAGACCAACAAAGAACTGCTTAAAGAAATTGGTCATTCAATATCCCATGATATGAAGGCACGGAGGGGCATGTACCTCTACGTAACAATGAATACCTCAATAGAAGGCAAATGACCACGTGGAGGGCTAAAAAGCTGATGGATAGATAGAATCAACAAAGATGCAACGGAGCTGTGTGCAGATAAATGGAAAGAAATAGCCCAAGATGGAGCATGCTTGTTAAGGCTGCTAAATATCTACATGATCTGTAATGCCAACAGAAAAAAAAATTCTATTGCATTTTATCCTTGCAGCATCACTCCAAATAACGGGATAAGATACAGGACCTGTTTGTTCCTTTGGAACTATATCGAATATTGATGACCATATCTGGATCTTTGAAATACAATTTATTTTATTTTATTTAAAACAGTCCTATAGTATCATTTAATAATACCCCACTTATCCCTTTTGAAAAAATCCGATACCTTGAACAAACTTATAACTTGGAATCCTCATACGAGATTAAAACGACAAGAAACCGCTCGACGTTTCCGACTACTCCAGCACTTACTACTCTCTAAGCTTTCAGTTAATTACAAAATACTCATATACATGACTGCAATAAGACCTATTTGGACTTACGGAGTTGTGATTTGGGACTCCACAAAGCCATCGAATTCCTCACGTATCCAGTATTTACAATCCGAAATCCTCAATGCTCCTTACTTTGTCACTAATAAAATTATCCATAACGATCTTAATGTTGTTTATGTTTCTGATTTGGCCCAATCCAGATACCTATCCTTCCATAATAAACTTCAGAACTTTCATTTCTAACCTTGTTTCCTCTTCGATCCATGATAATTCTCAGAGGCGTCTGAAAAGAAAAAGGTCTCGAGATCTCTTATTGTAAATACATTTTTCAAAGTGCTACCAGTGGATAGTTGCTCAACGAGTGTTTTCTGTTAACACATTTACTGAATATATTGTATTCATAAATAAATAATAATAAAAATAAAATAAACACATTATGCACAGGTGCTACAGATATATAATTGATATTTCAATTTTTATATGATTAGAAATCCATTGCATTAAGATTCACTTTCACTAATATTAGGTTGGATCCATGCGTTATCTCTAAAACGGGCCCTTTTCAGGACTTCAAAATGGAGGGTCAAGCAGATTTTCAAAGAACTATAGTGGATTATCATGTCCGCATCAAATTATATAAATAAAAAATTATCCCCGTCAGGATCCGCCAACTTGTTGAAACCTTCCAATTTGTTTAATGGCTTTGTTTACTGTAATTATAGTAAGGATTTAAATAATGATCCGCCATTTCTTTATGACATTTTCTTTCGTTTGATATCTCATATTGCAAAATCGATTGCTTCTGGGGCCTCGAAAAGGTATTATGTACAGTGTCAATAGATTGATTCTCTTGCAAAAATCCTTTCTTGATTGATAAAATGCGGATGATTTTAAGTACTCCCTCTATGATGGCCTTAGGAGACCACTTGAGACATGACCGGCGCTGAAGAGAGTTGAAGAGACTCTATATGGAGTATAGAGTGATAAAGACGAGGAGCGGGGTACAGTGCTATATATAGAGTGGGGTAGAGGAGCGGCGGTCAGCGAGGGCTAGGTCAGGGTTTGTTTACTACGACCACTCTCGCTTTCCCCTCCTGGTCACTGCCCCCGTCTGTACTCTCTGGTCCTCCGGGACGGATTTCCTCCAACGCAGGTCTTTAGCAGTCAGCGTATTTATTTACTGGAATTAATTCAGTTCTATAACACCGTAAATAAAAACTGCAATGTTAACAATCAGCCTGAATAAATGTACCTATAAAAATTTTTAAAAATAATTTCAATTTTTTTTATTTTGCCGTCATTATACAGAACATTTATTAAAAATAATTATTTATAAAAAAAAAATTATTTTACAGAAATGAAAATCTATAAATAATCATTACGAAAAAGGAAACACATATCTATTTAATAACCAACTTCAAATTTGAGAATTTCATGTTATTTTTAGTATTTATATATCGTTAGTATAATTATGTGCAAATTTTCAGTCGCTAATCAGCAACTACATTTGAGTTCCTGATATTCGGATTTTTTTTTAGTAGATATTTCTTAAAAAACGTCGTATAATTATGTAATAATATACGCAATACATTTATCAATTAATAAGCATAATATCAAGCTCAATTTTTGCACTTCAAGAGCCTTTAAGATACGCCACGTTTTGGCATCACAATGACATATTTTTAATTTATTGAGAAATAGTATATTGAGTGATAGAGCTGTGTTAGACCCATCCATACACAATAACAAAAAAAATATAACAAAAGGAAAAAAATAGAAAACTTCATAAAATAAAAGAAATGAAACTTGAGACAACTTCAAGCAATTATATATGAAAAAAACAGATTTTTTAAAATCTGTTTTCTAATTTATCTGTCTTCTAAATCTAAATCTGTCTTCTAAATTATTTTAATTTTATGAATCTCTATAGATTTAAAATGAATTAATTATAAACTATGAAATGAATATATGGAAAATTTTCAAAGAAAACAGAAATGAAACAAAATAACATAATTTTTTTTCTTATTCCTTCTATATATTTATTTGACAGACCTCCTATTTGTAATATATGATGGAATTACACCGCTTTTGTTTTTTTAAGTGAAAACTTCTTTAGGCACAGTTTGCACTTTTTTTGTGGAGGGTGAATTAGATTGAGCCGTCAGATCTATGTGTAACGCTCGGGTAAAGTCGGCTAATTGAATTGTTTTTCCATATGGATTAAAATATATCGAAAACTAAAAATCGGAACTGCATATTATAAGTGAGAGAACTGCTTTTCACCCTCTCTGTAATGGGCTATTATTCGAAATCGTATCTTAACGCGAGGCCGTGTTAGGGAGGCCAACAGAAAAAAAATATGTCGAACACCATATCATAACGAATTTTATCGAATATGTGGATTAAAATATCACAGGAACTAAAAACCGGACCTGCTTACTGTAAGCTCATCCTATTTATAATCAGCCATTATTTATAACTCATGTTTCATATTATTAATCTCGCCTTGATGTTTTCACCTCTATCTTGTAGTCTAAAGCTCACACCTTAGTTTTAATTTTTTTGTTACTGTTATTAACTTTTTAGATCATTGATCACCTCAATCAGTCTTCTCTATCTTGAGATTGCGCACTCCAGTTACCCACATCCAGATTAGATGTTATTGGTTTATTCAATCGATTCATCTACTTTTTGGCGTCCCACATGGTCTCTTGACAAGTATTGTGGCATTGATTGTTGTTCAGAAGTCCCATCTATCATAAAAATCCTTCTCTTCTTATCATGAGAATTATAATCTGTTATAGACTGACCAGTTTTTATAAGCATTCTTTTTCATCCTTACGTAAGTACTTTGTAATTGGGTCACTCCCGCTTTTAAGGATTCTTTTTAAATCTGTCAAGTTTTTTATTTAGGACGCTGGTTTCTTTTATTAAATATAAGAAATTTTAAGTCCCGGTTTCTGTACTATTGTACTCATATCATTGGTAATACTCAAAAACGTTTCAGGTGATACAATAAATAGAAAAGAAAATCATGAAAAAAATATCGTTTTTAAATATTATTAAGTAACTATAAGACGAATTAGCAAGATCTAAACTTAATAACAGTAATCTAATATCGTTACGGTAGTAAAGATCAAAGTACCCATTGTTGAAGAGGACTAAAGAATTGAGCTCTATATTTATAAAAATATAAATTATAATAAAAAAAAAAAATTGAAGGTTGAGTTTGAATATGAAAAAATTACACAAGTTTGAATCAGTTTACAATGTTACTACACTATGCCTACTGCTAAATAAACGTATAGTGTATTAAGCCTTCGGATGTACAAACATTTCAAGGCTATTTAATCGAAATTTATATATATTATAGAATATGTATATTTTTATAAGAACAATAAAACCCAATTTTACTATTATTATACAGCTGTAAAAAATGGTCGACCATGACAGGAATTTTTAAGGATTTACAGTCGGTTAAAAATAATTATGCTTGTACAAGGTGATTTTATATTTTGAACCAAATAGCTCTCCCGCTTTTATTTATAATTTGAACCAAATATCTCTTCCGCTTTTACTTATTTATTTTATTTTTATTTTGAGCAAAATATAATAAATGCTTATTTTTTTCGTTGGATGAATATGAAAACTATTTCTTTTATTTAAAATAAAAATTAAAGTATAATTATCAGAAACCAGAAATATTGAAATTGAAGTAAAAAATAACTGTCAAATTCTATTGAAATTCATTTCAGGATGAAAAGACGATTTTATAAAATGAATTCGTAATTTTTTAATAATTACATATTTTTAAATATTTTATTCAAACATTATAGTATATGAGGACTGTATTTAATATAGTTCACATTCTATTTATATTCTAGGAATATAAGAGGCAGTGAGATATCATGACAGGAGAACGATGCTGCTATCGAATGAGTTTAACATATCGATTTGCTGACACAGCCACGCTTTCTCAGCCTCCGTCTCTACCAGCATTTTCAAAGGCAAACTTCTTCATCGAGTACTATTTATATCATCAAACAGAAAAAAACAAAAACAATCGTAATAACTATGTTCATATCTTTAATTGCATTATACTGCGTTTTGTAAATACTTCGAGTGATTTTAAAGGAACTGTTTTTCAAAAGATGTACTTATTCCTATCTTCTACCGTATTAAGCAAATATGATATCAAGGAATATACATACATGATATCAAGGAGGACAGAACAATTTAAAAAAATGAAAGAAAGAATATTGATTTTAAAAGCAGTTTAAAAAAAGAAAATTAATACAATCTTAATGCTCTTCATTAATGCAATCCTTCCACATTCTTTTCGAACTCATTTTCTACCTCTAGGGCACATATCCGTCAATACATCTCATATTAACTTTATAGGAATTCTTTTGCTACCGATCCCAACAATCTTACATGCCAATTTTATTCGCCTCAACGTAATCGTCTGAATTATATTAAGCAGGTACAGTTCGCGCAATTCAGCGTTGTGGAGTCGCCTAAATTTACTTGTTCACTTATCCTACTTCGGTTCCAATATTCTACTTAATAATTTTCAAAAACCTTAAGACGTTTCTCATACATTAATGTAAGCAGCCACGTTATACATCCATAGGAAGAATAATGGTTTGTAAATACAATTTTTAGGTTTCGGGAAAACAGCCGCCAGCTAAGTATAAAGTTGAAATTATATATACATCGTATTTTCTTTTTTTCTAATATGTTTCAGTAAGTCACATACTAGAAGTTTGTAATTTTTATTTCATTGTTTCAAACTGTACCTTTTCTTTATAATTTCAATATTTTTAGCTTTTAGAATAACAATGAGAAGATAGTTAAATTATTATTTTTTTTTTCTCTCTTCATACTTCTATCCATATCTGTCATAGTATTGACAATAAGCAGATGTGATCTCATTGTATAGAAAATTGGCATTTAAGGCATGAGGAAGATTAGTACCCAGCAGTACCTCTGCCTGGTCTTGGTGTACTTCATAATTTAGGAAAGGAGATCTCTCATCCAGCTCCTCTTTCGTCGTCTCCTGATGAGCATGTCAGCTGTGGCCATGTCGTTGATATTATTAAATTACGAAATATGAATAAATACTTTATACAACGCTAATAATCTATATTTATTTTTAAATAACATATTCTCCAAAATATTCTCTCAGAGAATTTCGCCATTCCACAATATCAGTGAAATTTATTCAATAGCTGTTTGTGATACACTGAATCATTATGAGTCGAAAAAAACACGAACCCTCAAATTGACTTGTAGCTCACGAACGAGGAAGTTGTGTGAGCAGCTTAAACCATTTCACTGACTTCATTCCCTTGCATGTATATGCACTAAGGGGGCTTTATTCCAACGGTCTAAATCTGTTTTTTTTTTCCTTATTTTGTTTTTCCAATGCCTACTTGTTGTCATTATTAAGAGATTACAGGCATAAAACCACGAGGTCATCAATGCCTATCTATTCTTCATTTAAATTATTTCAGTAATAAATTATTATGAAAAAAAATCGAATTTAAATTTTGTTTAGTAAATCATTAACTTTAAAAAAAATGTATCACCGACTTTACTTTAACTACATCATTATTTAAAACAACTGATAATTTTAGTATGAGTCCTAATTTGGTTAGAATTGGTATGTGATAAGGACACTCTTATCTAATGTTTAGTTCTAAACAGTTTTAAATATCATTTCCTTTATATGCACTTTTCAAAATTTGAGGTACTAAGTAGGTAAAATTTACCATGTGTTGTAAGGTATAAATTAACCAAACAAATAGATTAAAATGTATTCACATATATTTAAAATAGCATAATCGCATATTTCAGCGGGGCAACCGTTTACGTCATCCGAATTAATTTAGTATGAAACCCTTTAGTATCCTTTAGTTGTGTTTGCAACGTACGGAGTACGATAAAAAAAGAATAACTTTTTTTGTGAATGAACATTATGGTTAAATAGGTAACAGAACGATTATTAAGTATTGTCAAGTTAATTTTATTGACTTTGTTGGACTTTTTTATGTCTGTATTTTTTATGTCTACGTATTTAATAAATAGCAATAGGCTAATAGGTAATAGTAGGGCTTGTGAGATTCTCACTGCAAGTCCTTGACCAAGATGTGTTGACGACACCAAGACCAAGACTTTTTAAATTTCGTATAGTTTAGCATTTGAGCTTCTTTACTCTCCAAATCATTTGTTTTGCGCACCAATAATATTACTGCTTATAACCGAAGCGTTTTGGTATGTGACTAAAAAAAAAAAAAAAAAAAAACTATATACTGACTTTACCTACCTATTGTTGACCAGTATTTAAGGACTTATTTCCAACAACTTAATACTAATGTATATACTAATATACTAACGGACTAATAAGAGATAACGGACTTTAGCTAACATGCGCTCGAAGATGGAAATAAAATCGCTCATAAATTCACTTATATTATTTTTCAAAAGAGTATATTGATTTCAAAACTTATTTACTTTACAACGAACTAATTTTTTTTTCGAAAATCATCTGACAATGATTTTCAGGCTGTTTAACCCATTTTCAAATCCACGTGTAAATAAAAATAAAGAAAAATACACTAATGAACCAAGAAGGTTGAATGTTCTTTAAAAACAACATGACTTATTCTTACCATATCCGTAAATGTATAATATATATTATTGATGTATAATATTTTAGTAATAAAATCTAAAAAATAAATTAAAATCGACTCCTCACTTTTAGTAAAAGAATAAGGTTTTATTCCTGTTGGTTTCTTAGTTTGATTATGGTGTTTACAAAAGCAATAATTCTTTTAAAGATAAAATTTGCATACTTTTATTTGGCATCTGCTTACTTACTAGCAGAAGTACCCGCGTTATAATTTAAAAAAAAGGAACATATTGTGGTTGTTTAAGTATTTGGTTATTATCACTCATATCTACAAATCTAGTTTCTTTGTGTGTTTTTTTTTTTTAGGGGGGTAGGGAAGGAAGCTGCAGCTCGAAAGTCACTCCTTTTTCCCTTGAATTCGCTAGTGCTCTCTTTCAAGATATCTTTTCTTAACTTACCCTAGTCTCTGGAATTAATCCCTTGCTCTCTCTCCTGACCTGGCAAAATCCCGTATAGCTTTTAAAAAAAATTAACCTAGACAATTAAGTCGTAATGAACCAAGCCAGGGTAAGGTTATTGCTTGGTAATACCCTTCCTCATGATTAAGAAGTCGCTACTTCCTATATGGTACCATTTGCTCAATCTTGAGAAACTGATAACAGGTGCAAAGTCATATCTAAAGTTTTAAAAAAAAACTGTTTAGATATTATCAAAGACTTTGACATTTACCATTCGCATTCTTAAAAGAAATAAAGTATTCCTTAAATGACTTTATAATTGTAAGAAATCAAGAATAAAGGATCGTATTGCATTCTCAGGAGACTTATTCCATCGGGTTATAGCCATTACAGGTGGAGGGGGGGGGGGAATGTGGACCGAGAGCTTGGCCTTCCAGGTCTGTCCTTGCTGGAGGACACTCACCGCCCGAGATCTTACCAGATAGCTCCTGTCCATATTCTATTCGGTCTCCTCCGATCTATAATACACCGGCTACTCATTTAAATATATCTAATTCAATATAGTGCTAGATATAATAAGTAACAGAAGGAAATAGATAAGTTATTACATATTGATTCGCTCATAATTTATATTTAAGTAAAGAGCAATTTTCAATTTGAGTCTTGAGTCAGAGGTGCCTGATCCAAGAAAAACCTTCATTAAATGGTTGCTACATCAAATTTATTACTAACAATAAGATTACGGTGAAGATATTATATGACAGAATTTTATAAGTTAGTTGGGAGTAATATTGTAGATGAAATTATACTCAAATAACAAGTATTATTTCATTGTGTGTCGATGCTTCTGCTTAATTTTTAAGTTGAGTCCGTCAAGTCGGAGAAAAAAATACAATTAATCAGAACTGATGAGATTGAAAATATATATAAAATAAAAATAATGTTATAAAGAAAATAATGTTACCCAACTTTCAGTATAAAGAAATTAAGTTGGTAAAGGGATGAAAACAAGTAAAATACAAATTTTGAGCATGTGCAAAATGAGACATGAATTAAAAATGATGACAAGTAAGATGTAGTTAGATAAATTGAAACATACATTATGTATTTAAGTATTGTACATGATGGTAATGTATGATATCATATATGAAGCCTCATATTATACTATGACTGTGATATAGGGCATACTAAAATAAAATGAGTGTGTGCTTAAGACGACACGATAGGACTGAAAACATCAACAGGCAGGATTAATAATATGAAATATAATTTTTTTTTTGTTATATATTCATAAAGTAATAACATTTAAAATATATACAATTATAATTGTGCATATTATTCTTAGTGTTGCCCAAAATCGGTTTTGGTCATGCACTTAGCAAGACCAGGACCACCACCGTCTATCTCTTTGCAAGACTAAGACCAAGATTGGTAAAAAATCGATTTTTTGAATACAAATTGAGGTAAAATAGTTACTAATACTCTACAATTGTTGTTACTCTATGTAAAAAATTGGTGTAACCAATATACTTTTGAATTTAACTTCTTTAATTTTTCACTCAAACTTAGTTTGGTTTCTCTTATCTAAAAAAATACAGTAATATCTCTCTAGTAATAAGCCAATAAGTAACTGCAAGATTGTTATGCGAGTCTTGCGCAAGACCAAGACCTAGCCAAGACTAAGTTTGCAAGACCAAGACTCGTCTCGGTCTCGCATTTGGGCAACACTAATTACTCTGGTAAACTTGGCCCTGATTGGTCGTTATTTATATCACATTCCGCGTCACCTCAGAATAGAATTATAATTATTGCTCATTGCAAAGAAGATGAAATGTTGGAGATTTCCCTTGCTTACAGTATGAAGGCCCGATGGTTTGTTTCTGAGATATTTTAATCCACATGTTCAAAAAACCTCTCTATCGTTTGCTTTTTTTTTTTTTTTTTTTTTTTTTGTCTTTTTGCCTTTATAACACAGCGTCACGTCAAAATACAAATTTGAACTATAGCTCATTACAAGAATTTTCACAAGAATTATCTCATAAAGGTCCGATATATTGTTTCTGAGATATTTTTAATCCAAATGAAAAAATTAGCCAGAACTTACAAACACTCATTAAACTGCCTCCTTGAGAATAGTACGTCAAGATTTACCCGCCATTACACCCGGAATATGAAAGGGATCGGACAGAGTGATGTCCTTGGAAACAGACTCATCGCCACTAAATCCGGATGACGCCCAGTTGTCGCAGTCCGTTTGCCAAAACAAATAGCAAAAGCCTTCCTCTCGCTTTTTCCAGAACTGCCCTCTATAAATATCTCTCTCTTCCAACAGTTCTAAAGGCATTTCGCTTCTCAATTGTGCGACTCATCCAGTCTGCAGTGACTCATATAGCTACCACTGCAAGAACAATCCCGTTTCGCAACCTTGATGGAAGTATAATAAAAGTATATTATTTTATACTAATTATATATAAAGAAAGTAATATTGGCGCAAAAAAAAAAAAAATCAGCTACAATACAAGGAAGAAAAATTTTAAACCAATAAATATAGGCATAGGTTTCATAAATCGACAAAAACCGTGTTAAAGCTAAATTTTCAACTGAAGTAACTCAACTCTTAACAGATATATTAATGAGCAAACGATGTAGCCTTGAAATTAGAAAGGTTAAAACATGTTTAATTCTGGTTATTCTGGCTTATTTGTCAATGTTCGTGCATGCTGATAACGTGTAATGCAGGAAAGTATATCCGCAAAATATGCACTATAACATTCACAACAACATTGATGAAAGTTGGTATAGAATTATTATTTTGGCTAATTGTCAATTGTGTTAAAAACCAAGATGATATCGTTAGGTACAACATGGAATTCGGCTCAAAACATGAAGAATTATCTATTGTCTAACCAGAACAATTGAAACTGAAAAAAAAAAAGAGAAATGTAATTCAAGGATTATTTTTTTGTGATTTCTCACTTACGAAAATTCTCAGTTTAGTTTCTTCATACGTACTATACAATATTTTCTGTTTTTATCTGTAAAAACAAATTGTATTAATATGATTAATAGTTAACTTTTCGTATAAAAGGATGAAAAATATATTCTTTATAAAGAATGTAATTGGCTTTAATCTTCATACAAGGAAAGGTGTTGTGAAAACTAGTTGTATTGATACTATGATTGCTGTAAACTACCGCATGGGTCGGTAGGACAAGCAAAAGCATTAAATTATGAAGCACTAAAATTTCTGTTTTAATAAAGCTAAAGCCTAGGAATCCACCTGGACAAACGTCTAACTTGGAATCCTCGTAGCAGACTGAAACGACAAGAAACCGCTAAACCATCGAATACCTCTCGTATCCAAACTCCAAAATCCTTAATGCTCCTTACTTTGTAACAAATAAAATAATCCATAATGACCTGAAAATTTCCGATTTGGCCCAATCCAGATACTTATCCTTCTTCCTCGATACCTGATAACCCTCAGAGGCGTCTGAAAAGAAGATTGCCTCGTGATCTCCTAATTTAGAAACTTTATCAGAGTGCTGCCAATGGGTGGATTTTCTACAAGCCTTGTCATGTCATGTATTTATCTATATCACTTTTGCTGAAGGTATTTTAAATGTACAGTTGTAAATTTCATAAATAATAAAAAAATAAAAAAAAGATAAAGGTTACTGAAATATGAACTAGAGATCGGAAGGTACTTCTTGAAACCATTTAACCCAATGTGGGTGAATTTCTGTCAACTATCAGATAAATAAAGCAGTCATTGAAACATAGTCCTAACTGTTTCCAAGAACACCTTAAGATTAATAATCAGAAAACTACCTGCCGTTATAAAGTCTGTGTAATATGCCATTTAAATTGATAATTAATGATTGGTTAAATATTATAAATTAACATAATTAAATAAAATATTTAATTATCAGAAGTATGCATGCACACAGATGCATCCACCGAAAACAAAAAGTAAATCCGTTAATACGATTTTTAGTAACATAAGCCTATTTTTAATATAACTATAGTAGGAGATGACTAAACTATCGATATAGCTCACTATCGATTGCATTATACAAATGGTTCGATGACCTGGATTCAGAGACATTGAAGATAAACCTCTAGTTACGCGGCACCGTATCCAGGCCACCGTAAGTACTCACCTGTGGCTACAGCTGTTGATGCGGTCCACGTGTCGCCTACGCTCCCATTCATACCCTACCAGCTGAGCTCCTTTAGTTCTTTTATTTATTTATTTATTTATTCCCATCCTTTATTTATTTATTCGCGAGACGTTGCCTCTTTTTTCTTCTCCCCGCCATACTTCAGTTCCTACGACTGTCTGGTTCCAAGAATACACTCGGTGGCGCTTCTCTCACCGGATCACTAACCCCCAAGTCTCTGAATCACTGGAAATTCTTTCGAGGTTTCTAAACAGCGTTTCATCACTGTCCGAGTGATGGAAGGGTTTGAGTGATTTCCCACTTCTGCACGGATTGCCTTAATATTTCAAATAGACATTGAATAATATTCAGTCCTTGTTGTAATTTATAAAAGCTTATTAATGTATTCTTAATGAAATTGTTTTTTCGGTTCTTATCAACTTTAATTATTATTATAAAAAAATTGGAATAGCACTTCGGTGTCGTTTGTTCTGAAGTTGAGGCCATTGACTTAAATCTCACCTATAAATTGACAGTTAATTAATTTAATAACTATTCTTTTTTTTTTATGTCATTGAAAAGGAAACAATTAACCAAATGTGTGGGCTACTAGTATTAATAAATAAAATAAATTGTTATAATGGGAACCTGTCTCTTTCAAAGGGATACCGAATCATATCTTAAAAAAGTATTAAACAATATTTGATTTCGGTCGTACATTGCTTAATTTAATGAAGTTTTTATGTCGTAACTATTAAATTTATGTTTTAAATTTGCTTTAATGGAAAATACTTAATATACGTAATAAAATAAGTAACAAGACACGTTAATCGTTTGACTTAACATCAGTAGAAGTTCACGTGACTGGAGAGTAATATTTATTCAAAAAATACAAAATAATGTTTTAAATAATTATTTTCAGAAATTATTTTTATAATCCCGCTCTCCAAAAACGTTATAGCAACATCATTGCCAGTAAGCATTTCTACTCCTATCCCAAAAAGCATAATAAATCCCATGAATAAATGTCATCAAATTTTGAAATTTGTTTCAAAATGATTAAATTTTGTTTTGAATTCATGTGTATTAATGCAATTTATTTGAGTGAATATGTGATACACAAATTTCGTTTATTCGGCTATATTTCAAATTATTTCTTAAATTTATTTGAAAATAATCTAGTGCCGTATTGAAGAACGTGGGTCTGTAAAACCAAATATAATGATATTCTCCCCCAATTAGTCGATCAACATGATTGTTTTATCATAATCATTTAAGTATTGTGAATAGTAGTTTAAAACTATTGACATATCATGGGTAAAGTTATATTCATATGATCTATAGCACATCAAAGCACATAAAATTATTTAAGTGAATAAATAGTTCATTTTATTCTTATTTCATGTTTTTCTGGTGTAATAATTCGTAATTATTCAATCAAACTAAAATTTATTGTAATTATTTGAAACAAAAAAAAAGAATTAATTATAACTAAAGTAGTATCATATAATTGTAATAGTTACAGTAAATATTGGTCAGATTGAATGATTATGAATTACTTCACCAAAGAAACAGATTTTGTACAAAATGAAATGGTTAACTTTAATATATTCTCTTTTCTTTATTTGAGTAGCAAGTTGATGTTGAATCTTGTTTTTATTATTTCAAAAGATGGGCGTAATAACTAAACTTTGCCATTGTGGCCAACTTTTTCTGCTTTAGAAAAAGATTATACCAAAAAAAAAAAATACAAAAGGGAAACCGTTCTTTCCTAGGAAAATAGGTAAATAAATAAAATTTAAAAAAAAAAAAAAAAGTTGTTTGAAAAAGGATCGGTCGGAGAGAGCCCTAGTTAAAGAAACACCTATATAGGAAAGTTTTCTTATTAGTTGCCTAACTTTTTTAATTCCTGTTCGTCTGAACCGGGGGGGGGGGCTTATGTTCTTTCGTTAGAATTCAGAACGCCTTATTATAACTTTTTATGAATAAAAGAGTTCCTGCCTCGGGGAATATTTCGTTCTCTCCCGGAGACTATATACCGCATAAAATTAAAATTGAAAACTTTTTTTTTTGTTAAATTGCCCTTGTGGTTAGGAAGAGGAGGGGGCCGCGAGATCGGATTATGAATTGAGAAATTATAAGTCGACTACTTAAGCAAGAAAACTTCGACGGAACTATTATTGAGTACTGGAAGCGCACAGAATTTATTAGTTGTCTTGTAGTTGTTTAAATTTAACAAATTTTAATTTTTAATTTATAGAACGTTTATGTTATTTATTAACATCATTTATTGCGGTGCCAAATGGTAAGCGTCCGAGGGGTAGACCGAAGCGAAGCTGGGAAGATTGCATTAAAGCCGATCTGAAGGGACTGGGTTTGGACGGCGAACGGTGGAGGGAGGTGTGTAATAAGCGATTGGTGGTGTCGGCATCGAACCTTCGGGTTCGCTAAGCCTTTTATTATTAGTTATTATTATTAACATTATTAGGCTATTATCTGTTTTTAGTTATTTTTACTTACATTTATTTGAAGTATTATTATTTCAATACTGTTTAATGCTATTGTTTGTTAAATCTGTATATACAAATACATCTTGTATTTTTTGTTATTTTTCAAGTCCAAAATTAGCGTGGAGTGATATTATTTTAAAGTTTTGTTCCATATGTCTTGATCGGATCCCCTTCACTCCTCAAATCCTCCCCAGTATCTCCCAAACTCTTCCTGAACAACTCACCTATCTTATTCTACACCACCGTTAAAAACCTAGGTGTTACTTTCGATTAATCCCTATCCTGGAAACCTCACATCTCCCAAATTTCCCGTCGCACTATTTCCACCCTAAAACAGTTCAATCGTCTACGATATCTCCTTCCATATAAGTCCCGTCAACTCCTAGTTTCCTCCCTTGTTTTCCCCCACTTCGACTATGGCTGTATGGTGTACGGTGGACTCCCGGGAGATTCCGAGGCCAAACTTAAACGCCTAATGAATTGCGCACTACGATTTGTTTTCGGAATCTCAAGGGATACGCATATTACCCAGTATTACACTGAGTTGAGGTGGCTCTACCCATCCTATCGCCGTCAGTACTTCCTAGCCACCTTTCTGTACCAAATTATTAGAACCCATCGACCCTCCTATATTTTTCACAGCTTACAATTCAAATATTCCATCCAATCCCGTCCCACCAGATCTCGTACTTCCGACCTCTATCCTCCTCCTCACCGAACTGCTGCGTTTGACAAATCCTTTGCAATACAAGCCGCCTCCCTCTGGAATTCCATCCCAGCTGATATTCGACACGCTCAATCGGTTTCCTCGTTTAAACCACTCCTCTTTAAGCACCTACTCCTTTCTCAATCCGAATGATTGTGAAATATATCTTAGAGAAATATCTGAGCACCACCAGAGACTACCTCAATTTATTAAGGTTATTTTAGCTTCTCATACATATGTACAATTTACTTGTTCTTTTTTTTCTCTTTTCTGTATTTTTATCGTAAGTCAACTTTCATTGTAAATATACAATTTAATTGTAGCCACACAGACATATAATCTGTATTCATATTTTGTTCTTAAGGGACAACAGTCCCAGAATAATAAAACATTTTTTTCATTTCATTTTCATTTCATTTCATATGCGATTATTTTCTGTGAATTTGAATGATGATGACCTTAGTATAGCTATTGATGGGGGACCAGATATCTGTATCATTTTTCTTTTTAATTGATATAACGTGTGGGTTCAGGTGATTATGGGTTCAGATGATTATTATTATTGAAGAGTGAAATATAATGTATTTGTCATGGGTTTTGGAATATCTGAAATATATCATACGTTAACAACTTTTCTTTGAATTTGCGATTATGTTGTTTGTATTTTTAGTTGTATTTTGTCTACGAGTGTTTGTTTTGCTGAACCCCATAGTTCTGCTGTGCACATTCAAATTTCTTACATGAGGAGGTCACATTCATTGGGTCACCGATTTCAATCAAATTTTCTTTTGATACTAATTATTAAATTATTAAACACATGGTTCCAATGGGTCTTAGGAGCCGAGAAAAAAAAGTTTTACACAATTTTGTTTGAAATCATATAAAATATTTTTGCTCTTGGCTCCTAGGGCCCATTGGAACGAACATGTGTCCAATATTATTCGATGTAGTACCACCGAAAAAAAAAAAAATTGGTTGAATTCGGTGACCCATTGCTTGTAGACCTCCTTCAGTTAGTATAGTTAGATCGGTCACTTATTTTGTAAGTGAGGACCTATACAGTCCAGAAGATGTGAGAGATGGTTATATCTTCTCTTCAGTTCAGTGACATTAATATTTAGTATTTATACATACTTTTTAAGTGAAAACTTCTTTTGGGGCGTTTTGCACATTTTTTTTTTTTTTTAAGAGTAAATCAGATTTCCTATGTGTAACGCTGGGGTAAAGTCGGTTGGAGTCGACTAATTGAAGTGTTTTTGCACACTGTAAGCGACGAAAACATTCCTCATTCCATCCTATTTGTAATGAGCTATTATTCAAAATTTCATCTCAACAAGACGCTGTGCTAGAGGGGCGAAAAGGGAAAAATAGTGTGAAAACCAAATGATAACGAGTTTCATTGAAGATATGGATTAAAATATCTCAGAAACTAAAAATCGGTCCTCTATTCTACAAGCGAGGGAATTGTTCAGCATTTCAACCTTTCTGTAATGATATTTCCACTTCTATGGTATGGTCTAAAGTACACACCTTAGTTGTTTTTTTTTTTTCATCTGATTCAATTGAAATAGTTTTATTAGATTTATGGGTGTATTCATGAAAAAAAAATGTTATTTTTGCAAGCCAACATACGTTAGGTAACGCTCCCAGAGCGTTTAATAAAGAAAAAAAACATTTTTGACCCCGACTAAGGATCGGGATGAGAGCCGAGCAGTTACTGTTTGGCGAAGGTAGAGCAGGTATTGCGGGCAGACAATAGGCTGTGGGAGCCGGAGTGCAGCTGGTCTCTTCCTGCCCTACAGCTGCCCTAGCTAGAGCAGTCTTCTCACACCGGGATTACAGCAACTGATTTCTCTCTAACATTTTGATAACGTTCGGTTAATGAGAAGATATATGGGAAGCGGTTCCATTCAGGTAGTCTTTAAAGGAACCCAGTAACTGAGTAGTTTCTCAATCATATATCGATCCAACATTACATAATCGCTCAAATAAAACACTCAAGGCTTTTATGCTTTGGCTATTTCACATAGATGTTGTATTACAATAATTGCATTATTTTATTTTATTTCTTTCCTTTCCCCCTTAATCATCCTTCTCCATTTCTACTTGAGGACTCCATTTCTCCATCTTTGATGATTCGATCTATCCATACAGTTTTGGACTTCCACCTGTTCTTTTGCCTACTATTGAGGCATTCGTTGTTGTATAGAGATTTCGAGATGGTTTGCCCCGAGCTACATGACTCGCCAATCTTAACCTCCTTGCCTTCCTACAATGGGATATTGATTGACCACTTTCTGTGAGCAGTTCTTTATTGATTCTTCACCTCTATGCGTTATCCCAGCTCGCTTTTCAATTTTATGAAAATCCATTTAAAAAAATACTCAATAACTATGAAAGCGATAAAGTCTATTGATCTAAAAACTCAACAAGGAGTGTAGGGGAGGGGTTGAATATCATTTTCGTGGCCGAAAAGAAAAATTGATATATTGATATGTAGCTAAAATTTGCAGATTTACTTCAATATATATACAAAATATTTTAAAAGAAATTAATATAATAATAATTATAATAGTTATTAATAATCATATTATAATTATATTATATTATAATAATTAATAATGATAATATTAATTGCAAAATAAAATATTTTATAATTAATATGATACAAGGATTAATAAATCATAATAACAGAATTATTATCTTAATAACTACAAGTGGGAATCGTGATGCTCGTTATATATATATATATATATATATATATATTCATATTATTCATATGGATGGGCCCACTCACCTTATATGCACAAGTACATATATGTTTGAGCCAATGCATGAAATGAAATTTTCACGTTTATTTTTAATCAGTTTCAAATAAAATCCTAATTTTTAATTTTTTTATTATTTTAGAACTAGCACTTTTCCTCTTGTAAATTTTTCTAGCAAAGGTTTCACAGAACTTACATTTATTAAAAACTTTTATTTAAAACTTTGTAAATAAATGACCCTCTAGAATAGTGGCATTTACAAGTAATAAAGAAAATGAAAGGTAAACTTTTACAATAAATCTAGAAATTTACTACCAAAAATTTCTTTTAAGAACGTTTTTCTTAAAACATATCTCAGAAATTGTTAAAATAGAACATTAAAAGCTTCAACCCTTGGTTTAAACAAATTCCAATAAATTTTAATCTACTGTCACATAACTAGGCGTTATGATACTTTCTAATCTAATGAATGATATCCCAATAAAGGGTCCGGATTCATAATTCGAATAAATAAAAAATAATAGAATAACTACAAATACAAACTTATTTATAAACGTTTATTTAACGAATAAAAAAAAAAATAACGAACAATATAATGATACAAGTAATTTTCGTAAGAAAGTAATGAGACGAAAATAAAGTTTAAAAATCTAAAATCATAATTTTATATCAAAAATAAAAAATCACCGTGTTATAGTTTAGAAATCTATGTGGCATTTTTTATTTTGTTTTTTTCAGTACCTATTAATTATTTTTTTTACATCTAGTATCTGTTTAATTTTTTTATATCATTTAATTGTCATGCTATAGTAATCCAACGAAACACCTTTCGCCAGAGGATGCAATATTTAGTCTTTTCAAATTAATTATTACATAGTTAATATCCGGATATTTTTAGTATTATAAAACACCTTCTTGAGCTAAATTGTATCTAATTCATTGTTGAACAAAAAAAGCAAAAAACTACATCAATCCAACACTTTGAAGGTGACATAAAAACGCATCATGGTGGTGGAAGTGTTTCAGATCTCGTTGTACTTGATAGATTATAAATCTCCCCAAAATAATTACATCCATTTCACTTGAACGCTCTATATAAAAAGTGACTATCTTGAGGAAATGTAGACACGAAAAAATATAACTTATAACAAAAAGAACAAAAAAACAGCACGTTTAAAATAACAGTGCTCATAAATTTTTTGGAACGGGCATTCAGACAATTTCTTTTTATTCAGTTTTTTTTGTTTTTTACTTTAGTACTTTCTGCAGTAGCCTTCTAAACTAGACCTTATTTACGAGTGTCCCGATTTTGCACCAAGGTCTTTCAGTTTAAAACATGCCCACCGAGCGGTTATATATCCCCTTCAAAGATGCCTCACGCTGCAAGGAACAGAGGAATTTAAATCTCAGAACTAAGCAGACAACAATAATTCTTCAAGGATACCGAGTGTTCGCTTTCCCATGGCGTTCGAATGTGATTAATTGCCAAGGTTAGAGTTCTTTATCGGCCCCGTGAGTACATCATTAGCCTGCATTTTGCTTTCTTGTTAATTTCATTTTTTTCGTTTATCGTTCTTCTTCGCTGTGCCTTGGTACAACCGGAGGAACCGGTCTGGTACCATCAGATGTCCTCAGGATGAGGAAGCAGGATACAGGATCCTCTCTAGTGGCAGCTGTTCCAATAATTGCTTAGTTCCGCGTCCAATCCATTTGTGTCCAGTTACGTATTTACTTTCGACAAAAACCCAGGTACAATAGAGGTAGAAGCTTAATGGTGGCTTATGTTAACGTATAACGGTTTTTAAAATTTTATTTTATATTTTTTTAAATTCTCTTGTCATATTTTTTATCTTATAAACGATATATATATATATATATATATATATATATATATATATATATATATATATATATATATATACAAATATATATATTTATATTTTTAGTTTCATTATTTCCATTTTTCTTACTTATTTACGAGTTTAATCTGTACCCTTTTAGCCAGTAGAGCTTCAACTGAATGAGGTCTTTGATTTTTCTTTTAACAGTCTTTAACAATCTTTTAAAGACATTATACTTATATTAGGTATGAATTGGAAAATAGAGATATTTCAGAGAATCGGATTGGAGAATAGAGATTCAGATTCTATCAAAGATTGGATCAGTATATATTTGTAGCTAGTCAGTGGGTAGAATAACTTTTGAATGATGTGTTTACAAAACACGTTGATACTCTATTTTCACCTCCTTGGTTTCTTCTGCATATATTTTCCAGCCCCTAAAGAAGTCCTCTGCGAGATGAGGACAATATATTTGAAAGAAAAAACTGAATAACTGAGATCACTACATGAAGAAGAACCTTGATAAACACTGAAACATGCTTCAATGTCTAAACAATAATCTCTTTAGCTTCCCTTTTAGTGTTCCTCTTTTTTATTTTTTTTTAAAGATGATGGTCATCATTTTAATAATATTATTTTATATTGTATTTATATTCATGATCTATGTAAGTTTCAAGCCATTTTTAATAAATTACATATCTAAAGTTAAGCAAACATGTTGGTGGGAATTGAATGTTGAACAGAATGAAACTATCACGAATATAAATGTTATTATTATTATATGGCGTCTTCCACGTTGCGAAAGCCTCTAAATGCAAAACCTAAAATTATTTATAAGACGAAAAAATTAATCGCATATTTCTCATTTTATAAATAATTAATTTTCTTTCACTATTCATTTCATGCTAAATATAAAGTTTTAATTTTTAAATAACGTATTTTGTTGGTATTTTTGGATATGGAAAAACTGACAACTGCAATACAATAAAATTGTAGTGCAATCTGTTTGTAGTATGACAGTCTTCATATATTTCGTTTAACATATTTAAAATTCATTTGATTAGAAATAAAATCAATAAAAATTTACCTATTAGACATCCTGGATACATTACATAAATATCAAAATTATTGAAATGAAGAAAACATATGTTTCAATCGCCATACTACTAATTTGTAAATTCATAATTAGTCATTAAAGTAATAAATATATATATATTTTTTTAAAGTAATAAATATATATATATTTTTTTTACTATCATCTCATATTTTGCCATCAAAAGATATTAATGCATAAATATCTACTTAGTTATTACTATTCTATCTGCTTAGTACTAAATGTTATTCATAAATTTATTTTGGTTTATAATTTTCAATAATGAACCACTTATGTATATAACATACTTAAATGAAAAAAAGCTGGAAAGAAAGTTACGAGGGATGGTAAAATTTGATTCCGAATATCTCAAGAAGTATAAGATACACTTTTTTGTCGAAATTGTGGTAAGATGTTTCAAAGGTATTTAAATTTCCTAAAAAATGAAGAAAGTTTCAGCGAAATCAAAGCAATATTAGTAAACATATCGCGATTTTTAAATTATTTTTTATTATTATTTTCAATAATGAACTATTGTTATAGAACAAAAAATGCAAAAACTCCCTCTCAAAATTTGTTTTATTATTTATTTCAGGATTCGTAGAATTCGAAAAACGAATAAAAAAAAATTTGTCCGTCCGCCTCTGTTATGGTTTTTGATTTTCGAATGTGTTACTGAAGTAATGCTAAGTTTTTAGCATATTACTAATGATTAGCCAAAAAAAAGTTTATCACCTTTTATTTCTTTTTCTTTGTAACTAGGAAGGTAATGTTACTTTAGATGTATAATTGCTTGGAATTAATAAACCTTTGTGAAATAATTTGCAGTTTTTTTTTTTAATTTATTATTGTTATTCAAGCATAAATTTATTATATTATACATAATTATTATACTCGTACATATTTACTGTGCGATGTTAAAAATTAATGTAACAAATATATGTAAATATACTTGTACTGTATGCCTTAGCGAGGATAAAATAGGGAGAAAAGAAAACAGTAAACAAGAGACGGTAGTAGAAATCGATGAGAGATCCTTCAACCCTTTCTCCTAACTTAGCATACTCACCCCTCTATCTCTATAGTCCTTTGTTATATCCCTGTCTTCGCTACCTACGCGTCCTCTACTGCCTAGTACAGTTTTACATTTTTATTTCTTTATTTATATTTTTCTTTATTTTCTTTATAATTTTTCTAAAATGTAATTCTATATATATGTGATCGTATTAATGCTAAAACAGTATATACTTCGACGATGAAAACGCATTGTAATTGAAATGTCTTTCAAAACGCATTTAACAACTGATTGACGATTTTTATACGCATAACGATCTTCTTAATTATTTATTGAGAGATATTAATATTTGTCAAAATTAAGGACATTTGCAATGGTGTTCACATTCACACTGTATTTACAATAAATAAAAATAAATAATACAGAAAAATAATAATAATAACGACGCATTAGAGCGGTACACTCATTGTTTCTGTTAGATATTTAAGTTCAATATTCAAACGGTCAGAATATATTATCTTAATGCATTTTTAAAGTGTTAGTATTATTAAAAGAATGAAAAAAAAAAAGGCTGCAAATTATTTCACAATGGTTTATTATTTCCAAACAATTATACATCTAAAGTAACATTACCTTCCTAGTTACATAGAAAAATAAATGAACTACTATTTAAATTAATGGTGATTCCAATTAATGGATTAAACTATTTTTTTTTTCAATGATTAGCAATATGCTAAAAAATATAGCATTGCCATATAACATATAAAAACATATTTAAAAAAACTAGAGACTACATCTTTCCCCCTGATTGTCCAATTTTAACGGTATTTTTTTTTGCTTTTTAAAAAACCATATCAACAAAAAAGTGTATACTTTTTGAGTTATTCGGAATTTAATTTTACCACCCCTAGTAACTTTTTTCCAGCTTCTTTTCGTTGAAGTATGTTATATAGATAAATTTAAAGAGTGTCGAGAACACGACTTTAGCGAAGTTTCATTGAAATCGGTACATTCGTTTAGGCACTACAGTCTATAGCAACGCAGGTTTTTCGGCCGCCATTTTGAAAGTAAACGGCGGAAGGTAATGTTGATGAAGGATGGCCATCCTCGGGTGACCTCTGGTTTTATATCCAAATTTGAAAATAATCGGTCCAATAGTTTCGGAGTTCGGAGAATATGCGTGGACGGCGGACGGACAAAAAAAATTATATTCGTTTTTCGAATTCTACGTATACTGAAACATAAAACGTCAAATTTTGAGAGGGGGTTAAGTTTTTTAATTTTTTGGTTGATAACAATGGTTGATTATTCAAAATAATAAACCAAAAAATTATATCCGTAAAATTAAATCACGAAACCGATATTGCAACAATTCATACCATATTGTAAGTATTTATAAATAACATAATTTAACTAGGTAAATGCCGAATGCCGAATCGTAGCAATCAGAATAAGATGTGAATGGCGTTTAGAAAAATGTCTTGTTTGTTTGGATTTATTAAGAGCGTAAAACTACTAGGCCATCGAGGTCCGTGGATTTATTTGGTATTTGTTGGTTATCCACCAGTCCGAGCCCGACAGATCTCCAACGATAGGCGCCCCCAGACCCGAAGTGGGCAGCCAGAGTACAGAAGGCGCTAAAATCCCACACGTCAAATGGAGAATTTGGAAATGTCTTTCTCTCTAACATTAAATATTTTTCCGTAGCTCAGTCCTACAACATAGGGAAAGCTCTTATCTTTGCCAACTCATTTTGTGACATCAACTGGAAGAAGAAAGATTTTTTTTTCCCACTTATTCCAACTTCTACTACATACTGGTATCACTATTTTTCGTAAAATTATATTATATTATCAAGTTAAATCTCTTTAATATATAATTTTAATCTCTCTTTTTACTTTATAAGAATAGCTATAAAGCGGCTGGTGAAGCCGTAGGTCTGATATCAATAACATCACGTTTATACAGACAGCTCTCTAATGAGATCCATCAAAACATTTCAGGTCGAATCTTATCCAATCGTCCTGTTTACGGTTTGAACGACTCATAGGACAGTTATGCTTCAATTTAGTGGTAATAACGTTTTTTAGAGATATTTTCGTTACCTTATAAGACAACTTTAAACGCTCATTTCATCCACCGTAATACTATCAAATGAATTATATTTTAGCGGACACAAGCCACGCAATGTCCGGTTGTATTGAAGCATCAATGCACAGGACGATATCCGTCGGTTTTCTTGGGTACAAATATTTTACACAATATAATATTTTTAATATTTGTACCACTTTAAGATAGCAGGTCAGTTACAAAAATTTCAATTTAAGAAAAATTACATTTAATACTCTCTTGACTGGTTAATATCTTCTGACATTTACTGAAAACCATATTAATGTAAGAAAAATTAATCAATATCTGTTTAAAATATTTTCTCATACGAAAATTCCATTTTTTTTAAAGCGTTATATTGCGTGTTCTTACACTAAGCCCTTTGACAATAAATTAAGTTTTGTTTAGAAAACTATTATATTTTTACGAGGCAGTGTTATTAAGTAATTACCATGCGTGAATCATAAAGGCTATTGTACTCAGGTAAAAGCCTTTAACTATAACAATACAAGCCTTAAGGGCGACTAAAAGATTGGGGAAACAGAAGAATATAGAAACAAAGAAGAGAAAGAAGTAAAAAATAAAAGGGAGTCGACGTTGAGAGAGAAGGGACATTATTTCATATTCAAGCTGACTGGCTTATTCACTCTCATCCCTCGGCTGTATATAATGTTTCTTCTTATCCTATGTCTTATCTGCGCTTTCTACAAGACCTTCGGTGATATCAATAATGTCATAGGCTCTTTGACCTATAGGCTTGTGTCTGATAGGAGTAATTTCGAATTTAATAATTCGAATAATAAATATAATATTGGGTTCTCCGGAAAATAATGCAGGATTATTACCTTCCCAATCGCCTTGAGTTAATTATTGACGGACGATTTGCTAAGGTCAAGTTTTCCTGCAATCTCTCAGGAACAGTTGATCTATGGTTTTCTTCCACCAAAGCCAGCAGAACATCGTAATCAAGAGATGAAGTCTTTCCACGGCCTTCTTTGTCTTCAAGGCTGAAGTTCCCTCAGAAAATTTTTTGAACCACCGTTGAACACTGCACTCATTAATGCTGTTCTCGTCCCAGACTTAATTGATGTTTCTGGCCGAGTTTAAACTCGTTAAACGTTGACATCTTATTAATGACTGAATTATTTCGAAGCAGCGAAATGCTATAAATGTAAACAAACATTATCGTTTGGAAGAGGATTAATAAGTCTTGACATTCATGCAAATGAATAATCCAATAAACGTAAACAGTTTGTTATATAATGGGGTATTTTAAAGAAAACTCAAAATTCTGCATTATTTACCGGACAACCCAATACCTATGAAGTATGAATAATAAAGATGAAGGTAACGTGGATAAATGAACTTTCACTCAAAGTAAATCTTTACATTTCTCAGGAGCCGTTTACAACAAAGTAAAACCAATATTTAAATGTCTATAATCATATATTTATGTTTGCATTACAAATGTTGTATGTTGTATATCATCCACCAGCTCCGCCACTTGGTTCTGCAGGCAATATCAGTCTCTAGTTTTCTGCATGCAGCTTTATTGCCTCTTTTTGATTCGATCTATCAATCTGGTTTCTAGACCCTCGTGTAGTCTTTTATCAACTGAGGCATCTATTGTTATGTAGATGCTGAGGATTTCTGATGGATTGCTCTGAGCTACATAAGACCTAGACGAAAAGTATTTTAAAACACGTTATTCAAAATATAAAGTTTTTTTTTCTCTAAAATACAATTTTAATAACCATATATTTCTATTATTACTTACTATAAAATTACTACACTTAATTATTTTATTTAATAAGTATTTAAATTTCAAATACAAAATACTTTTTCTGTGAACAATTTCAACATTTGATGATTAGAATTGTATTTCAGAAACATGAAATACTTCGTATTTTAAACAATGTATTTAAAAATTCATTTTTGTCCAGGTCTAAGTCATATCCCTCTCCTATCTCAACCTCTTCGAGTTTATATAATACACATCTATTGACCAGTTTTTGCAAGCATTTAGTTCTGCTCCTCCAATCGTTAATACTCTGATCCCATATCGCTTTTTAATTTTATAAAAATTAAATAAAAAACAACTTTATTTCGATAATTCATGTTTTTTTGCAATATTTTTTAATAATTATTATATTTAATCTATATATGATTATTTATTTATCAAAACCCTTTATAGTCTCGCAGTCTTTTATTATACATTTAAAACATTCTTACAAACATTAAAAAAATGTTATTTTTTAACGATTCGGCTCCAACAGCCATTTTCAAATGGCTCAAATTTTTAAAAAAGAAAATTAATTTTTGGAGATGGCTACTGGAGCCGAAACGTTAAAAAGTAATAATTTTTAAATGTATAATAAAAGACTGAGATTAAAAGTGTTTCGATAAATAAATAGTCATATATCGGTTTAACATAAAAATTATTTTGGAAAATTACCGATAACTATGGAAGAAGGAGGTTAATTTTATTTATATTTTTAGACACATCAGATTAGATTGGACAAAATGTTTTATTTATAAAAAAATTAATTAGCGCTTATTTGTTAATTTTAATTGAAATTATAATGTTTAATATCGTATCTATTTAGTTTATAAGGATGTTTTATTTTATATTTTTTTATTCTATACCTTTTAGTTATAATTCGTAAATATGCACATTTTTATTATTTATTGTTTGTTTTTTGTTTTTTTTTTTTGTTCTATTGACATTATAGATCTTTTGACTTCTGGGTGGTTAGGTGTTTACAGTTAATATAAAATAAGTGGAAAACGGCTCCATTCAGGTAGTCTTTAAAGGTACCCAATAATTGAGTAGTTACTCAATTTAAGATCTATCCGACCATACAGAATTCCTCAAAGAAAAAATGTGGCACATGCCATGTCTATTTCACATAGATGTTATAATAATTTCATTATTTTATTTTTATTTTTATTTTGCCTCCTTAATCGGCTTTCTCTCTAAAGATAGGCAGTATCTTGGACTACTTCTTTCAAGTTATTTGCATGTAGCTCTGTAGTATCTTTGTTAATTCGATCTATACATCTAGTTTTTGGTCTTCCATGTGGTCTTTGTCATAATATTTAGGCATTAATTGTTATATAAATGCTTTCAGATGACAACAAAATTTAATAAACTCATTTTAATATTTTTTGGAGAAATGTTCGAGTTCATTTTCAGATACTATGTTTTGTTTATTGTATCATCTTCATGCTTAGTTCTCTAGTTCTTCTTTGACGTAGTCAGAGAACAGTAAGTATTTTCCTAAACCCATTTAACGAGTGATATGAAGTTAGATAAATGGTACGACGATACATTGTGATTAGACATAAAGCAGAGCTATACCGAAAGGGACGACCTAAACAAAAGATAAAATGTTAAAGGTAAAAGATGACAGAAGAGGGAGAAGAGATAAAGTGCGTGAAAAGGGAACCGGCTAGGGCATAAGCGTCCGGGCTTACTACTCGTCTAGAAAACATTCCGTCTCGAGGGACTGGCAAAAAAGTTAAGTATTGATTATTTCAACAGGGGTCATGTTTTTATCATAGTTAGTAATTACATAGTTAGGGCAGCTCTCCCAACAGCATCTGGACCATTGCTTATTCCTTGCCATGTAATCCTAGATTTTTTATTTCTTCGCGTTATTTTCGTCTACGTTATTTAGGGATGAATCAGTGAAAGTAAACCAGATAGTTATAATTTAAAAAAAAAAAATTATAACCCTAGGCTTCATAGCTATGATATAATCTCGAACGAGATTTGAACACAAAAATATTTATTATTGTGGGTTAATGGTTGACTGTCGTGAATAATGAAGAGAAGGATGGTTGGGGTGATCAGTCAGAAATAAGAAGGCAAAAATAAATAATAATATTTATTTTACCATTTGCCGACGTTTCGACCTGAAGATGAGGCCTTCATCAGGTCTAAGAAAAGAACCAGATAACAAGGTGTGAGAAACATAAATAATCTAAGTAAAAAAATTAAAGTAAAATGAAGTAAGTAAAATAATGACAATAGTAAGAACTAAGTAATAAATAATAATAACCGTTACAAAGTGTAGAATGATGAAGTAAACATAATCAAAAAAAGGTGACATAAGTATTAAAATGGTAATCTTAGAATAAAATGTAAAACAGAAAAAATACAATATAATAAAAATATTTATTATATTGTCATTTTATTGCAAAAAGTAACTAATTACATTTTTGAAAGAGCTCTACTTTTATGAAGGTTTTGTTAATTTCGACCTTATTTATCGATATAAAACCTCAGTAAGTGGATCATTATAGCACAAACCATTTTATATATCAAACATAATTACAATGAGTAAACAATTTTCTGATTTTAAGAGGAGAAATTCATGATTTAATTTTTTGAAATGCCACTAATTGACTTTTTGTCTTAATATTTATATGTTCTCTTCCATTTTGCTTTAATATGATACTCAATGCTTCAAGTTTATTTTTTTAACTTAATTATTTTAAGAACACCTATAAAGTTCCTTAAGTTATTACTGACATGGTACGTAATGGGTTAGCAGATGAACAACCAATTTGACATCTAGCTTAGCCATTAGAGTTTGAGATCTCTTATTCAACTCGTCTTCAACTGAATACATTTTTACATGTTTGCATTTTGCTAATTTTTCTAACCATAATTTTTCTAACTATCCATGAAAATTTTTGTTTACGCTACACGTTATCTATTATATTAACAATACGTTTGTTTTTTTATTATTAATAAATAACCTCATATTATGCGTCAATGAAATTATCTTCATATTTTATTAATAAAAACTAAATACATTTTTTCTGTAGCACAAGAAAATTTAATTTTTTAATTTCTATTTTCATCTTCATTATTTTTTGTCCTAATTGGGGCTATCGTTTAATAAAATGCATGTATATTATGTGGTGAAATAATTATAATAAAACATATTATAAAATATTAGGATATAATTGGATATAAAATTCTAACCATCACTCTAAAGTCTCTAAAACAAACTGACCCGTCAAAGCTTCGGAAATTTAGTACAAACGGTGCTTGGAATTTTCCAGTTATATTCTAACTTTTAATTCATGGCTCTTTTTGAGTTTTCACTATTTTATGCTCATGAAATAAAATTAATAAATTGCATATTTTACATATAAATATGTGATAAAAGAAAACTTCATTAAAATTACCGATGATTATTTTGACATTGATTAAGAAAACAAAACAATAACAGTTTCTAACTTTGTTCGAGTGTAACATTTTCGATTTTTTATAACCAATATTTTTTTAAAATTATTATTTAACACCCATCACAAAAATACTTAAAGCATTATAGTAATCAGAAATGCCTGTTTTTTGTATTAAAATGTTTACGAAAACTTTTTTTTCCAGGAAAGTACAAAAATATAACTTAATTTTTTTGTTAATTTTTGTTTTATTAGAACGGGTCTCCATACGTTTTGGCTCGGGCTAAATTGAGACCTCAAGTAGTTCCACGGGCGATGGTTTGTGATGACAAAATATATTTTGTTCTAGAAATGACAGTTCAGCTATCAAATGAGCTCTCTAAACAGAAAAAAAAACTTACAATAGATATTGTAGTAACCTCTTTAGTGAGTAATTTCATATTTTTAAATTTTACTATGTTATCAAAGAGATTTATGCGAAACCAATTGAAGTTTTTGCGGGCCGTAGTTTGATAATGATAATACGTTTCGGTGAGTTGAAGCGTCTTGGCATATGACTACTAATCACAAAAACGAAAGATTTATTGTAAAGATGATATAAAGTAATAGACTATGTATAATCAAATTTGTTAATTTTTTTTTCCTTTCCTATACTTATTATCATAAAGTAACATTGCAAAACGAGGAATATTCTTCAAGTTGAAGAAGGCTCCTTTTTATCCAGTGACAGTACAGTTAACAGATCAATTGGACGCGCTGCTTCTTCAGTTTTTCAGTTGCTCAATTATCGAGGACATTGACACCAAATGTTGATAACTGTATAAATAATGGTTTCCCATCGTTTGATAATTTGCATTTATGACAAACATCACCAAGGTTGGTAAAACATTAAATTGTTCAGCGACGCACCTCATTCCTCCTTTTCAACCCCCTCATTGCTTAGTTATAAATATAATATTCTCTCTGTCGCGCGTGGATGTATCAATTATTCCCCCCAACAACCCTTTGAACTTTAAACAAATGAATGTTTAAAAGAGTCCTATTAGATGTGATTCGTTGGGAAGGGGTCGTTGGAGGGAAACCTAATGGTTTCGGAGTGCACTCAACCAGCCTCCAGATAACTGGGCGTTATTAAATTAATTTCGATCCTCCTGTTTCAATTCAATTATTTGTTCTTTGTGGCTTTGATATCAGAGAGATGTCCCGTTGTATCTCTATGGGGTAGATTCCATTTGGTCCGGATTCAATAAAAATAAAATAATATTAAAAAAAAAATAATTCCTCGTATAGTGTTGTAAAAAAAGGGTGATATGAAAATACAATGTTAGTGCATGTCGTCTAATATTTAATTTTTTTTTTAAATATTAATTTCAATAATGAATATGATAATATTACTATAAATCAGTAAAAAAACTCACCAAGAGGCAGAATTGCAATGTTATGTTCTAATTGGAAAAATTCCAACCAGACAGCCTTATGTCTCCAAATAATAAAAAAAAACGGTTTCGGCAATTCAGGCATCTATACTTTCCTTCCACTATGATGCTTGGAGAGGAGAATGTTACAAACACTATAGTTACAGAATGCCTGATAGAAAGTAAGAGATAAATATTAGTTCAAAAGTATTTGATGTATTAAAAATGTGGTGGCGTTTGACATGAAGTATTTAGTGTTGCCCAAAATCGGTATTGGTCTTGCACTTTGCGAGACCAAGACCAAGGCCGCTTAATTGTTGCAAGACCAGGACTGGTAAAAAAAATCACCTTTTTTAATAAAAATTAATTCAAAAAAGTTACTAATACTTGACAATCTTAGTTACTGGATGTTAATAACTAATATACTTTTGCATTCAACTCCTCTTATTTTTCATTCGGGCTTAGTTAGGTTTCTCCTATCTAAAAAAATACAGTAATATCTCTATAGTAATAAGCTAATAAGTAACTGGAAGACCAAGACCATGACCAAGACTGAGTTTGCAAGACCAAGACTCGTCTCGGTCTCGCATTTGGGCAACACTAGAAATATTACCCATTTAACAATAAATCCGTTTTAAAAAAAAGTTTCTTAATACTTTGCTTCTGTATGTAGCGAAGTACAGAAATTATTTGAAATCCTAGAACGTTAGTCTAGTTTTGAAGCTGCCAAAAACATATCATTTAACCCATTGATTTATGATCATGTACTCACCATTGTCACAATCTGCGATTAATACATTTCTTTTGTGAAAATCTGAATTGTTTAATATTTAAGCAGTCCCATCAAGGATAGATTTGTATGAGATTTTTAAAATTTACGATCTCAGTTGCTGTCATGCAAAGCTAAACATTTTCTCGTGGAGGGGAAAAAAAAAGAAAAACTTTAATTGAGGTGTCAGAAGGAAAAGCGAACCTTCAAAAATGAAACATATTTTCCAGGCTAGGTGATTAAGTGCTCTTACCCCAACGGGTCAGCCGAGCTTGGTCTATCGTTAGCTTCACGGATATTTATAATGAAAATTGAATTTTATACAGTTAGAATTAGTTATTATATTCATGAAACTATAATATCAAAATTAGTGTATTTAGTACCAAGTACTCATTATAGTCCTTGGCACAGTTCCCTTTTTATCAAATTAATAACGTCCGGCTAAAACTTTGGGAATAGTTCCGTAATCTTACCGTAACCTACAAATATTGTATCTACGAAAATTCTCAGAAATGGGATGTTTTCTCATTAAATTAATTAGTTTAGTTAGGTATTAAGAAAATATAAATACCCATTTGATTTCTACTTCAATTGTAAGATATTTTAATGTAAAATCGAGAGAAAAGGTTGCCTACAAAAATATTGGGTTTGGCTTATATAACTATATATATATATATATATATATATATATATATATATATATATATATATATATATATATGTTGGAGGTAGAGGTGCCCGCTAAACGGTGCAATATTTTTCTTGATTTCTTGATGAAATTATCTTATGATTAAAGTGGAAAGCACTTGATTTTCATATCATTAGTCTATTAACTAAATTTTGAATTGCCAAAAAAATAAATTAACTTGAATCTTTGAAGTTTTGATCATCTCCTAAGAAGGTAAAGAAAAAATCCAAGGTGCCCAGTATTTCGGTAATGGTTTATTTCGAGTAACTCCGATCAGAGGCCAGGAACGCCCGGAATCTTCGGCAGCGAGATTTTCTCCGATGTCCTCAACATCCTAAGTTTGGATCGAGGTCACCCGGAACAGCGCCTGTCCAGGGGACTATCTATAGGATATCAGGACACTCACAAGAAGGCCAGGGAACGTTGATTCCACAAGAACTTGGGAAGTGAGTGTATACCTCTTAAAAAAGACATGAACTGGATAATCTTATTTTCAATAAAATAATACATGGTGAAAAAAAAGTTTAAATTTATAATACTATTCTGACATTTTTAATTTAGACAAATTTTTCTAATAAAAAGTATCCCCCGCCAACTGTGTCCGTTCTACTATCTAAGAATACATTTTTTAAGAATTTCACATCTGTCACATTCCATATCACTTACGAATCTATCCTTCATACCAATTTTAATTAACTGATAATACATATTCTCAATCTTCATATATAAACGATGACATTAAAGTTTTTGCACTTATTTTCTTGGCAATGTATATCATTCGCTCTATTAATGTTTTACTATATTAATTAAATATTTTATTATCATTAATTCCTCTTTATTTTCATTTATATCCTTCATTACATAAATAATTAAAACACTAATATTGTCTATCTTTCATGTCCTAAGCTTTCGATTGATTTAAAAAATGGTTGTGTTATTTAAACTATCATCTCCAAAAAGTTTAAATTTAACCGGTATCACAATACTGCTTCATTTTTGTGATATACTAATTTAAATTGCTATTTATTCATTGTAAATAATACACAAATACAAAATTCCAAAGTTTAATAAGCTGTATTTTTGCTAATAAGTTCATAGAAGACTTTATTAATATTTTTAATAATTATGTGTCTTTCATTAAATAATAGTTAAAGGGTTTTAAGAAGTTGTCAAGATTCATAGAAACCACTGATGCCATTTTGGCTCTACAGTCTTCAGGCAAATATCTTTTTCCAGCCATTGTTGCACAGAGTAACTAATTCATTTTTAATCAGTAAAGAAATAAATTAGCTGTTTATTTATAAATATATCAATAATTTATGATGATTTTGAGCGTAAGAACAACAACTAACCAACCAAAATCTAATTTAAAACTGACAAAATCTCAGGTCTTTTTAATCGCCCAATTATTATTATTTATTTATTTATATTTTTTAACAAAAATAACCACATCACTTGTGAATAAAATAATAAAATTTTCATTTAATACTATAGTACTATTTTTTTCATCGGGTTGTTAAAAATGTATTATCACTTATCACCCTGGAATGATACCAACAAAAACAGTAAAAACAAATAAATTTTTATATTTCTCGTAAAAATTTACAACAGATTTATCACCTATTCAAGCAAAAGTTAAATTGACGAGCTGGCTGGGAAGCACTTTGGGGGAGGGAGGGTCTTAAAGACGCTATGAATACTCAGGACATCTTGCAAGGCGGTTCCATTGTCGAGGAATCAAGGACGAAGGAGACTCAATAGGAAGATGACAATACACCTGTTATCAATGGGCTTATGGAATTCATATGGTACTTCCCCTTAGTAATAATAAATTAATTGATTAATTATTTTTTGTAATTATTGATTTTATCATTGCCTGCATTAATTAGAGTTGTTCAAGAAATATGTGTCAGTTTTAACCTGAGGTCTTTGTAATGTGTATTTTTAGTTGTAATGTCACCGAAGGCAGTGAATTATTGCATTGTATGGAAGGTCTTTGGAGAGGTTTGGATGGTTACTCCAGCGGCTCCTTTTGAATAAAATGAACTAAAATACTATATATACTAATTCTTTTAAGGAATAACAATATCATAAATGCTAGTGGTATTTTCGTCTATTTTATTTTTATGCAATTGATTTTTCATAATATTTCGCACCACTGTAGTCCCTCTAAATAAATTTCTAGGATTAAAAAATTTCATGTATATTTTATTGGTGTTAGAGAAGTACTCTTTATAGAGTATTAGGATCTCAACTTTTTTCTTTCATCTTAGCCATTTTTACGCGGTTCGTAACGTTTTGCGTTCTTGTAAAAAACTTTCTAATTATTTTAAATAATTCAAAATTTGAATGTGAACTTATTTAGGGTTTTGGGATATCGGCTCTACTCTTTTTCTCAACCCTACCTATTCTATAAATTAAATCAGGAAAAAAATTATTAAATTTTCAAAAACAAAGCATGAGGTAAAACATCAATAATTCATTTTATTTTTAAATTATATTCAATTTTCTCACGTTATTAGTTAGTTTTACAAACCAATCCAAGAAGAAAGTACGATCTGAAAATCAGTGACGGAGCTCTATTGCTATTGATTAAGATTGGTTTGAATGAAAAGGTAAATATAAATAAAAGCACATTTTTAGTAGTTCATTTTTCACTATTTCGAAATAAAGATGAGTTTTTTTTTGAGAATTTTTTCATGGATCGCAAAATCGAATTTCTTGAAATGTCAGAGAAGCCAAATATTCAACTTGAAGTTGCAATAGTCATTTTTTTAACTGGATTCCTTTAACTTTCTTTCTACTATATTCTTTGAACAGTGGATGTTATCCATATTCCATTATACCAACATATCATAATAGTAGTAATTGTGTTTGAATGGTCCGTGTTATTTTTCTTTAATTTAAAAAACAAAACAATTTTTTTTCTTTTACTTTAATGTTAATTTTTACTTATCTACTGTTTTCTCTTGACAATCAGAAAATGAACTTACTATTTCCGGAAATAATAACATGTCAAGCATGAAGAAAGACCGTACCCAGCAGTCCCTCTTCCATGGCTTGATTCAATTACTTTGTTCCTTTAAAGATGGAGATTCCACATTCAGCGCTTTTTTAGCCTCCTCATAATCAGGGATATGTCAGCCGTAGATCATGTCTCTTGTTAAACTGTTGGTGTGTCCATTTAAATTTTTATAAAATAATTGGTTGAGAATTGCTACTTGTTGAGTATGTTGGGTTTTGTTAGCCACATCCGAAGATGCTTTTGTTATGAATCGTAATAATTTTTATTAGAATGTTTGAAGTTTTTGTAAGTGCGTCTTTTTGGAGATATCTGCGAGGAGTATATCCATTAAGTAGGTATATGTATGTATTCATACTCAATTTCTATTTTCTTTAAAAAACGGTTCATTCATAAATTTCGTCCCTGAACAAGAAATCACGCAGCTTGAAATATGAATAAGTAACCGACATAAATTATGAGGAAGCTATACTGACCCTATTTGGCAGATGTTTTAGTCATACATAAATGGCAGTATTGGTACCAGTATATACATACATCCCGATATATAGGCCGGGTATAGCGGGACAAAAGTAAGAAATTGGCAGTGATTGGGGAAGTGTCAAGATCAATAAGATTTGAGATGAAGACAGAGCGGTGATAGCGGGCTGTGAACTTGACCCCTGAGTGCAGGGCCTGGCCGCCAGATGCCGCTAGCAGCCGCGCCACCACTGCTGCCATCTGTCAGCCACCTTCTCAACTAACTGGTCCTCCCCATTCACGTGCTGGATTAGCTCTTAATGAGCCGCTTACGCTCTTGTTTATCTCTGCTCTACTGCTACAGCTTCACTTCACGTCTTTTTTTTTTATCTCCTGTCACAGGTGTTTTAACAACGCTTTAGTACCGATGTTACATAGATGTTTTTTTATATTAAAATGTTTCTTTTTGAAATTTCATCTAAATATTTTCTTTATTTTTAATAGCCACAACATATATTTTAAAATGATTTTTGTGAAAAATAAGGTGGTTATATAAAAATTATAGTATATCTCCGAAATTTTGTTTGTTGTTCTTTGCTGCCTTATTCATAACATAAAAATGTCTAATAAAAATAATTACTTAGTCAAAAATACTAACAATGAAAATGCATTATGAAAAGAAAATTAATAGAAAATCAAGGTCAAAATCATAATAATTACATCATGAAATTTAGAACAGGAATTACCACCTCTGAACAGCAGCTCAGGTGATGTAATAGGGATAAAATATGGATAAGTAGTTGTGTTAAAATATTTTACAAAATTTGTTGTAAAATTTTAAAACCAGTACCAACACATTTTAAGTTATGACATTGGCATTTTAATGTTGTATTCAGTATGTTGCAACTACTCCCATCACATACAATTTTTGGAACATCATTACAATAATCTACAAATACGCATATAGGTTTGAATTTTTTTTATATGGATTTTATATCATAAAGAGATCATGAAGAACAGGATGACTAATCATTGCCATAAAATAATGTTAATGAAATGCATTAGGATCCAGATCATCTGAAGGGTATAATAAATGAATGGATATACTGAAAAAAATATAACCAACTAACTACAATTTTCTTTTTATGTAATTATTTATAAAGAACGTGGCTATGCCCGGTTCAGTATGTTTATTAGGTAATGTTGTTCATAAAGAGTAAGAGTAAAGTTGGTTATTTTTTCTGGAAGGTAGCAGTGACATTGAGGAAAAGTGATTTTATTGGAATGCCGATATCCTTAGCTACACCAATGTGGCTAATAAAGAAGCAAAATAAGCTATTCGATCCTTTAGGGAATATTTCCTAAAACAGAAAGATGTTACCCTGTCAAGAAAAATTTTAAAACAAGACTGACTGTGAATGTGAAATTCAAAACTTTTAAATAAATAGAAACAGCAGACCTGGAGCACATCATATTATTACACGCAAAAAGAAAAAGTAGCATTGAACCGATTATGGATATCTAAAATTAAATTAAATCATAATAAAATAAAATCAAGACCCATGGATATCAAATTTTAAAAAATCTGACTCCTAAACACCTTAAATCCATATGAACAGGATACTTATAAAAACGTTTTTTTTTTTTTACAAATTTTTCATAGAAAATGATACTTCTAGAATAGCTCCAGAAAAAGTGAAATCAAAAGCCTCCCTTTCAACAATTCTACCTGAAAATAATTTAATCAAATAATTTAATAAATTATAGAGTTTACGAGTCTATACCACCAGAAAGAAATAATTGTCAGTCTACAGTATGTTTCACAGCCATGTTTATCATAAACAACGTTATTTATTAAAGGATTTCTCATCTTATTTTTATGAATTACATAATTTTAAGCATTTTTTCATTACTGTATAGCTTTATTGAGTATCAAAAAAATGATAATTCGGCATGCTGTAAAATATTATATATTAACATTGCAATTTACAACATTAGAAATAATACATCTATTCCTATGCACTAAAAATAAAAATAATTAACCACTCAATTTCTTCTTTCTTTTTTAGCACTTGTTGTACCTGAACCAAGAATACTCGAGAGGAGAGAGAGGTCGAGGAAGGGGCAAAGGCAGGGGAGCAGCGGTAAGTAAAATATATTTTTCATATCAAAATTTAAAGGTAGCATGTTTTATTTTATTATTAGATTTAATTTTAGGTTTAGGTTAGGTAGCTTTGATTGTGAAATAAGAGAATCATCCCTTTTTCTAGAAATAATTTTTTGAAAATGTAGGGTCTGCCATGACAATTTTGACCCAATAATAATCTTACATTATTATTCTTGGTACTTACTTTGTCAATCCTATGGTCAAAAAGGGTGGAGAATCTTAATGTTTAGTATTTATTACGATAGTTCACTTTAACTTGCTTTTTTTCTTTTTTTAAATATTATCTTATAGACAGATAAGTACCTTGTGTTGATTAGCATCTCAACAATCAACAACTGAACAATCTTGCAATTTCATTGCTATTCGCTCTATTAATATCATGTTGAAATATACAGTAAATGGTAAAAAATGTGAAATATCATTTTTAGTTAATTGTTAATCTAAGGAAATCTTGATTGGTAGTCATAATTTCTGAACAGGTACGTCCTTAGCTATTCTACAGTTTATGATTTAAGGAACTGTGATAGTTATTACAAATGTTACAAAGATTAAGATAATGTTCTATACCCGAAAAAACAAAGGATACACACTAAATTTTAAAATATTTCTTAAAAGTCTATTCAAAAATAATAAAAGAATTATGTTGTGAGATGACATCAACAGTAATGGGGGATATTTTAGTTATGCCTACGCTTCTTTTAATATTAATTAAATCTTATGTTTAAAACTTCAGTTGCAGAAAGTAAGCATTACTGATTAAAATTGTAATACATTAGTAATATTGAATAGTTTTGAATCATTTGAAATAGGAAATAGAAGAAAATTAATAATTATAAGAGAATATAGAAATCTGTGTGGCAATATAAATAAAACTTAATCAACGCTGTGGGTCTAGATTAAACTTTTTCTTTTGGGAAGTTTTGGTTTTTTGGTTGTTTTTTTTTCATAGGGCCTAACTGTTTTCATTACAATATTATTCAAACATATTCTACAGGGTATTTCAGGGTTAAATGGCCAAAATGCAAAAATGAACTCAGGACCAAAAACAAGAAAAAAATTTCTTCTGAAGTTATGTCCACAAACACATTTTTTAAGACATATTCATATCCAAAGATTTTCGTTGTTATGAATTATTTGCGTTATATGAAATAAATAAAACATATTTATTTTTTCTAACTACTTTATTAATTAAATGTGAACATTAACATTCATATTAAATGTTGTTCGAAGTGAAGGTATGTCCACAAACGCTTTATTTAATTGAATTTCTGTAATTTCTTAATAATGATTAATATGATTTAGTTGAACATACTCCACTACAACTGAGAAGGGACATGTGGCTTCAATTAGATGGTTGTCCTGCACATTATGGAAGAGGTCCATGCAGTCAATGGTTTGGCCGCGCAGGATCAGTGGCTTGGCCTGCATGCTCTCCAGACCTAACACCACTAGATTTTTTGTTTGAGGTGACATTAAACAAAAAGTCTATGCAAGTCCAGTCAATGACCTTAATTCCTTATGAAGAATGGTAATTGAATCTTGTGAAACAATAACACATATCCAGTGCCGTTCTGCCACTGCTGCTGTTGAAGAAAGATGCCGAGCCTGTCTTAATGCTTAAGGAAATCACAATGAATAACATTTAATATGAATGTTAATGTTTACATTTAATTAATAAAGTAGTTGGAACAAATAAATAGGTTTTATTTACTTAATATAATGCAAATAATTCATAACAATGAAAATCTTTAGGTGTGAATATTTCTTAAACAAAGCGTTAGTGAACATACCTTCAGAGGTTATTTTTTTTTGTTTTGAGGCCCTTAATTCATATATTTTGACATTAATAACTTTGTAATATATTTTTATTTATTATTAATTAATATTAAATGTCTATATAAAATCTTATAGATATAATTTTTAAAATAAGAAATAACGATGAAAAATATACATGCTATTTAAAGTAATAATTGTGTATATATATGTATATAAAGTCACATACAACAAAAACAATAAGAAAATAGATGCATGGAGTGACATAAAGGAAAAAATGAGATTCTGGTAACATTCAAAGTGAAAACAGAAGTAACATTTTATGAAAAGTGGTCGGAAATATTTATTCAAAGTCATCATTTATGAATGCATAAATTGTTAGAAAAAAACACTGTTACAAACTTCATGATTAGCCAGTTTCTGTCTGTTTTCTTAACAGGAATCGGAATAGGAAGGTATTAAATGTGGACAAGAATATGGTATGCTGAATTTAAATATAGAGAAAATTCCAGAAAGAGGCAATTGGCAATATAGCAGTTTTGAAATGAAGCAGATCTATGAAAAGGGAAATACGATTGATAATTAAATATAACATATAAAACAGTAGTATTGTCTCATGGTAAATTAAACTTAATTTTTTCAAAGTAATTCCATGCTCTCCAACAATTCGAATCTCTGAATTTTAGATACACTGTACTGTTCAATAACAGAAGATAATTAAAGAAGAAACCCTAAAATAGAATAAATTACTGTCTGAAGGTTTCTTATTACAATTTTTGATATATTTGAATAAATGAAAGTACAAGAACAAAAGTTAATCTTGATTGATTTAGATAGTAATGTCTGTGATTGCAATACATAAAATGTACTTTTATATCTTAAAAAATTATTAGATTAAAATAAAGTTTGAATAAGTTAAGATAAAAGCAGTTTATTGAAATTAAAATCAATGATTGATATTAAAACAATTGTAGTTAAACCTCTGGAGGCCAAGCAACCGTAGTTCGAAGCTCTGCCAACAGATAGCAGGACGCTCCCTCTTCTCTTCATTCGACCTCCAAACGTTAGCCTTGGTCTCAGTTAACGAGGTTAGGGAACTTAAAGGTCGTTATTTTCCTGCCTACACCAATCACACAATTATCTCTCTCAGGGCACAGATATCTCACCGAATACTCATGTATAAAATATTATGTTTAACATACTTATATTAATAAAAGTCAACGCTGTAACTTCAAATAATAATTTAAATAGGAGGATAGTTGGAAATCTGAAATGTAGGTTTGCAGCAGAAATATAAAGCTACTGCATTTGTGAAACCTTGTGTTCTATAGAGATAAATTTTAGATAGCAATTATTATTAGATAAAATGTTTTTTTAAGTTATGGATTTATACTTTATTATCAGGAGATACGACAACCCTATTAGTATGAAGTTAGGCCAACAATATATATATATATATATATATATATATATATATATATATATATATATATATATATATATATATATATGTTTAAGAATAATTGATTGTTAAAATGAAATCTCAAGGATGGGCTAAGTTTAATGAAAATTGCAATTTAAGTTAGCAGACCTTTAAACACTTATACAATTTAGTTTTTTTAGTTCTAACTAAAATCATACAAAAGGAAAACAAAAACTTAAAAATAAAATAAAAATTAAACATAAGATATTGAAAAATATACTAACAGATTTTGAACAATAAAGATAGAATACTTAAGACGGAATTACTTATTTCAGTATTTCACATTTTTCGTATTGATTGTGATCAACAAAAATATTTTTATTTTTTTACTTTATGTTATAAAAATACTTTAAAATAACTCCTCTGTATATGAACAAATTAAAAAAAAATGTATTTGGATTCCATTCGTTTAATTTTATGGTTTAATTTAGGGAACCAAAACCTGCTTTGAAAAATTATAATTAATTTGATTCGTTATTAATTTATAAATAAACAAGCATTAATTTATGCATTGTTAATTATGTTTAATAAATAAAAACTACAATATGTTGTGTTTATTTAAAAGGCTTCCTGGAGTAATTCCAGGAATCCTTTTAAATACACAGTTACTGTGTCCATGTTGGATATGGTAAGCAGAATACCTAGACCGCACTACTCGGAGGCTGTGAAGGTCTGGCCCGTGACTGATCATACATTATGTATTCAAAATATATTTAAACTTACAATTTAAAATAATTTAGTAAATGTAATTGATTGAAATAAACGAGGACAAATAAAAAATTATATTACAAATATTTATGAATAACTTCAGAAGATAAGTTTTCTACACAGTGTTAAAATATCTATGGTACGTAAACGTGTAATTAGAAAAAAATATATCGGCAGTGTTTACATACATATTTATGTATATTTACTTCGTTATTTGAAGTTCTAACCGAGGTAAATATTAACTGGAAATTTTGTATTCTTAAGCTTAGATGCATTTGCAACAAGATGTGTTAAAACATTTAAAACGATTTCAATTTTTTTTTCCTTCTCATAAACTACAGAACTAAAAATATTTTCTATAAATTTAATAACATAATTCGTTCAAAAGAATATTTGTCCATAATAAAAAGAGAAGAAAAAAACAAAATCGTCCTGCAGATACAAACAATCAACTTCGATAAGAAAAATATGTTTATTCTTGCTTTATTCCAAAAATAGTATTTTCTTTTAGAATATTCGAAGAATATCCTAATATAATATTTTGAATTTTATTATTATTTTTTTGGTATTTGAGTTGAGATGGTAAAACTAAACTCTATTATAGAAGGTGCTATCTAAACGATAGAATAAAGAATAGGATTTGGGATAGAATAAAGAAAATTATTATTTATTTTAAAATAAACATATTTCAATTTTAAAATACCAACAAAAATCAGATGCGGTGCTTACATCACACACCTTTCACTTACCACTCTTTTTCTCTCTTTTTTTTTTTTTAGCAAAATAGGTATTATCAGACTAAGGGAAGTGAAAGTAGAAAAAATGGACGGTACAAAATATAATTTAAAACAATTAATAACTATGTGTTTTTCATAGCTGTCTAATATATTATATTTATGTTTTTTTAAGTCTAATATATTCCTTTTACGACTGTTATTTTAATTTTTTGTTTGAATATAATAAATAATCAAATGCCAAGAAATGTTTTTAGTCTGATAAGAGTGCAACTGCTTACTAAGGCCGCTATATTTATTTATATTTCATTGTAGTTATTTTTATTTATTTAAACATCGGTATATATACAACTTTTAATTTGTATATTGCTGTACTATATAAAATTCAATATTAAATAATACTAGTTGCATTTATGAAATCCGCACATGTATATGTATATGATGTTATCAGAGTCCGTGTTTTAGTAAGCACTTTTTACATATAGAAGCCTAATCTAACCTTTCGATTTTACGCTTATGCCTGCTTGGGTTTCTTTGGTTTTCTATTACGATCCCCTATTCCTCATTTAATTAATTATCAAATTTGTTCATATTTTATATTTTAAAAAACTTTAGATCAGGTTGAAATGTGAATTGGTTAATTATTTCAAATGAAAACAATTAAACGTAGTTTAGAGAAAGAAATTTTGAAAATTGGGCATTTAGTCCTGTTAAAGAATACCAATGAGAATAAAAACTACATTATATTAAAGCTGCTTAATTATACACTGATGTAGTGAATTTAATCAAAATCGGTTTGAGACGTTTTTGAGAAAATTGTAAAAAATATGTAAAATCGATGGTATTAAGTGTCAACTCCCGATAGCCGATTTTGACGAAAAAAATTTTGTAGCATCCGCGGTATATACCAACTTTAAATACGCAATATAAATAAGACTTTTCGTTTTTTATGTACTGTTCACAACACACACACATACCATTTAGTGAAACTTGTTTATCTGGACAATGTAGACCTGAAATCGTTTATTTCCATTGAAATTTTCACGATCCCTATACGATACCCGCTTACTATATATATTATATATATTACATTATATATTACATATATAGATTAATGCAAGTAGAAATTCATAGTATATTCAATTGAAGTACGGTTAATTTTTTTTTTTTTTTGGACTCATTCAATTTTGTTATATCAATTAGAAAATTATTAATATTTCAAAGGGATACAGAATGAACAAAGAAACGGTAGGTCTTTGTTGACTCACTAATAAAGTATTTCCCTTCCTCAAAAGGATATTGACCTGGCCTGATGTGACTTCCTCCGAGCAGTTACGTGCCCTTATCAAACCTACTATACTAATATATCTCCGCAATGTACTTTCCTATACGATATTAAATACTCTATATAAAGGAAGTACTAAACCGCAGGATAATAAAGTTTACAAACATAATGATTTATCTGCCCCCATTCACACACTCTTATCTCCATGAGTCCTCTCTCTCGCTCTCTAGCAAAGATAATATTTTAAAAACAATGAACCCATATTTCGTTATCTCGTACGATTTCATTGGGCTGGGTATCTCGTACAGGTGATAAGGGCTGGGATAGTGCCAAATGTTTATCAAACCGATCGTGGAGCTCTGGGATTCACCTTTTAATTCTTGTATAAATCGATTCAAAACGTTCAGTTAGACTTTTTTCACCTTCGGAGAAAAGGAAAATTGTAATCAATATTTTATTTTAGCCTATAAACGAGACTAAAATATCAATATCTGTCTTATTAATAACAATATTTGCCGGCTATATCTTAAAATTAAATTATTTTTCCTAAACATTCGGAATAAAAACTTTTGGGCCTCCGAAAATGATTGGCGTGTGAGTCTTAATTAGAAAAAAAAATACCGAAAGAAGGTTTAGAAAATTTATTTCACTAACTTAAACTTAACTAATAAAAATAAATATCAAATTAAAGTAATCCATATTAAATCGTTATATGAATTCTAACACCACTTAACTCAATTTCAACAACTTAACAAGAGGTTAAAATAAAAACTGCCTAATTTCGTTTAAATGACCTTTTTTTATAGTTTACGCCATATTATTGAATCTCAAAATATTTTGAAAACTTACCTAATCTATTTTCTTCTTGATTGATTAATCATTATTAGAATCTATATGACAAAATATTTAAAAATTGAACTGCTGCCGATTCCTTGGAAAAAATAATAAAATGTAATTTAATTAAATTATATTGTAAAATTTACACTTTAACGTTTTAGCGTTTCCTATTTTACCATTGTATACTTGAACCTAAGAAACAGCATCGTCTAATATATTTTATTGCTCCTACAAGACGTTTGATAAAATCATTTTAAACATAATAGAAACAAATTGGGCGCGAAACATAACAATTTATGTTGTTAATAAACAATACTTCATAATCATTTTATATCCCATTTTATCGTCTCTCCATTTTTACAATATTTATTTAATGTTTCAATAAAAATAAAGAATCACTTAAATTCAATTTAAACGATTAATGACCTACAGAAATCTCTTTAAAATTCTCTATTAATTAGAAGTTATATAAGACATTTGGTGATTAGTTCTACTTTATTTTTTCTTTTCAGATCTGTAACAAATTTCTATGGTAGGCTCTTTACAAATATTGTTTCCTTTAAAATAACTAGAAGTGCTGAAACGTTGGATGAAAGAAAAAAGAATTAAGTTGGACCAAGCACCAAATACGTTTTATTATTACAAATAAAATTTAAGCCTGAATTAAAAATATTAAATGTATATACATTTTTTCTGATGATTATATATAAACATTGTAATGTTTTTATTAAAGTTCAAAACAGGGTTTATTAAACAGTTGATATTGTCACGTGTCTATTAAAAACGTAAAGTTAATGTAAAGAACAGGTGTGCAGAACATATTGCTATTGTATTATTTTTCAGACTGGTTAACTATTACTATAACTAACTAAATTAAAAATCAATTGAAAAGAAGGTTTACGAATATTTCTCTATAGGCACTTGGTATTAATAATAAATAAAAAACAGATGTTTTAGAATCGTTGTTTTTTATAATGTAATAATTTAGAATTTTTTTCAGGTATAATAAATTTTTAAAATGAACAAAAAAACAAAACAATTGTCTGAGCAGAACTTATTTAAAAATTATGATATATGCTACCTATTATATATATATATATTATATTCATAAAACATCTTAATTAATGTGTTGAACCAGATCGTAGATGATTCTGTTAAAATTTAATTATGAATGATAATAATTGTAATGAATGAATAAAACCCATTAATTCTAATTTGGGGAACAGATGTTTGTTTAAAATGTAACCAACGATTTGAAAGCTAAAGGGTGCTTTTATGTGCGTTCGTGAACTGGCCTTTCTTGTGGTTGAGCTCTTTCTATCTAAAGCTAACGCTTAGCTTCTGATATGTAGCCAGGCATGTCCCTACGAAGGGGAGGATGAGTGATATGGGGCTGTGTCCTCACTAATAAATTTTAAAATTTGTGAAGTTTTAGATGCAATAATCCCCTTAAAACTTCGAAAGTTGTGGTAAAACGTTTGAGTTACTACAATTTAAAACTTATACCAATACTTTTTAAGTAGAGATATTAGGATTTTGTCGATGCAGCTTTGTCTTTCGATGGATAAAAAAATTATTCTTTCAAAGTGCTAAACATTCGCTACACTTATTATTTTTTTTTTTTTATTCGTAATATTTACGACTGTATTAAAATATCCGCCTACACACACCAGCCTACAAGTAAATGAAGACAAAATAAAATATATGAAAATAAGCTGAAAATTCCAACCCAATAACAGGATCTGCGTAGAAGAAAAATTATTTCATAAAGTATTAAAGAAAGCTAGTTGACTGTTATGGTCGACTACATATTATGGGTGATACATATTCAGGACGCAGTCCCTTTTTAAAAAAAAAAAATTAATTTTTATTTGTGCCATAGTTTCAACCCAAACATTTGGGTCATCTTCAGAGCTGAAAACTTTAAAATACAATCAGAGATATAAATATATTATACGACGGATAATGGTAAATACGTTTAAAAAAAATTGAAAAAAAGAGCGTCCTGAATATTTATCACCATATATCAGCCAGTTCTGATATATGGCTGTGAGACCTGGACACTTTCCAGCACCATAGAAAAATGTTTTGAAAGATTTGAGAGGAAATTCCTCCGCACGATAACCGCAGCGATCTTGGATCAGAGTACTAATACACGGAGAAGGAAAACCATTCTTCATAGAACAGTTTATAGAAACTGGTCATTCAATATCCCATGAAATGAAGGCACGGAGGTTAAGATGGGCGGGCATGTAGCTCGAAGCAATCCCTCTGGAAGCCTCTACGTAACAATGAATATCTCAATAGAAGGAAAAAGGCCACATGGAAGGTCAAAAAGCAAACGGATAGATAGAATCAACAAAGTTTCAACAGAGCAGCGTGCAGATAACTGGAAAGAAATAGCCCAAGACAGGCAGAGATGGAGCAGGCTTGTAATGGCGGCAATAGATCTACAAGGTCTCTTAAGCCAGCAGAGAAAAAAATAATAAAATAAAAAAAACATCTAGTAAGTGTTAATAATAAAGGAATGACATGAAAAGACTTATTGAGAAACTACTGACTGGTAGCACTCTAGATACTGGTAAATGGAAAGCTCGAATCCAAAGCAGTTACAATAATTAAAATATTTATTTGATAAATACATTGAAATTTATCGGAAAATGTCGTTCGTATTATTGATTTTTTTATATTAATGGAATTGTTAAAAAAAATTGTTGCAGTTATCGCCACTCTCTACCCTCCCTTAATCCTAAAACAAAACCTTTGTTGTATCCCTAGTTTGTAGGGCTTATTCCTCTAAGTATATGATATCTCGAAAATATCTGCAATCCCATCAGTTATATATAATAATATATTACACGAGTTATAGTTGATAAATCCATAAGTTATTAATACAATTCAAGACATTCTGAAATGTACCCTCGATATTATCTGCGAATTTGATTCAGTTCTTTTTTGGATTAAGCAGAATAAAAGAAATAATCAGAAAGGTTGATCACCAGACGGGCAGACTAAGGAACCTTGAAATTCCACGTACTTGATGGCAAAAAAAACTCAGGGTAAGGGGATTGGGTCTTCTAATAACTCAATCGGATGGATTCTTTCTCAACTCGAAAATGCATTGTTTTATATATGTTTTAATTTAATTTATCAGAATTAAAACAAGTTTTGTAATTATTGGGAAATATTAATGTCTTTCATAGTTCTCGGTTAGAGATTTCAAAATGAAAGTACATAGTTTTGCTTAATATATATTAATATGAATATATATAATATCCGATGCTTCGACATTTTTAATTTTTTCTTGTATCGGTGTGCACTTTAAAACTCTTTGGCTATGATTTTAATTATTATGTTGTGTAAAAATCTATAAATTTAAGAGTCTGAAAATCAACCATCCCTACTCTGCTAATAAAAATGCTTTCATTGTTTCTTTTGAGAGTTTCATTACAAACATTGGAGGAGAGTATAACTACCAAGATGCCTGGATTGTGGTTGTTCATACCCTCTAGGAATTTTATTTCCCGAGATAGACCTCACTAGCTACCTTGGTTGTTAAAATCACTTATACGTCCAGAAATATATATTAGGGTATGCTTTAGATATAGCCTGTTTCCTGTAAAAAAGAGTTAATTTAACATTTTTTATTTATTTATTATTTAGCAAACTACTTTATCAGACTTCGAGCGTTCCTCTCTTGGTAGTAAAAGTAGCGTTTTTAGACATTTTAGATTCACATTAGCAATTCTATTACAAGTTATGATACATTTTTAACATTAAAATACAATTAAAGGTAAATTTTAAATTACAATCTTCTACATCTGGAAAATATGAGTGTTCACTGAAGGATAATCACCAGGTTTTTTTTTTTTCTGGGTCACTCATTCAGACCTTGACAACAATCGTAACACTCCTTGAAGCTATAACAAATATATATATATATATATATATATATATATATATATATATATATATATATATATATATATATATATATATATATCCGAAAATAGCGAAGAATCAGACCCGCCGTTTTATAGTACCAACAATAAGCAATGAGAAATAAGACTTTACCATCCAGAGTAATATTGCGTGGAATTTCTTTGTAAATGGTCTATAATAATTTTGTTTTATAGTATTAGTTAAATTAAATAGCTATAATAACTCGCCTGATCACTTTCTCTGGGTTGTCAATATTTCTTCCTTACTAGCAGTGAACTCAGGATTTTTTTTGTTTTAAATAATTATGTTTTGTAGCTAACGGTTGCTGTGGAAGAAAAATTTAAAATTACTACTTGCATGAAATGACATTAAAATGGTCCTTGATGCCTTATAAAAAATAAATATTTAATCATAAAAATGTGTGTGCATGTATAATAATGCTTTTAGAGATAATTTTTACTTTCCTACCTATATTAGGTAAGGAAAGTATTGTAATCGGGTCAAATGTCCGACATGCTGTTTTCGATGGATCTATACGTTTTAGAGCCCCCTGATTTCGAAAAACACATTTTTAGCCATTGACCTGTCTGTCTCTGTCAAGATTTTCTCGGAAACTAATAAACCGATTTTGTTGCTTCTTTTTTTACTTTGTACGATTTCGACTACTGATGCCTGTGACAGAAATTCGGTGCTCTATGCGCAATAAATGAAAAACATGTTTTTCTATAGACTGTAGCGCGAAAACTGCTCTAACGATTTTGATGAAACTTTCCTATAATGTTTTAATAATTGTCCTTTCAATTTTCGTCTATGGACTAAATTCTCAAGAAAATTCAGGAAAAAAAGTTATAAAGAAAAGAAAAATTTTATGAGATCTAACTCCCTAAGTATACGGTAAAATGTTTTTTGAAAGCTAATGAAATTCCCAACAAATCCATATTGAAATCGATCATTTTGGACAACTATTAACGAAGTTACAGCTATTCAATTTCCAATGTAAAATTACGAGTTCATATCCTGGTTGCAGAAAGGGGTGAATGGGAGAATACAGATGTCTAAGTGAAAGTAAGAAAATCTGTTGCGCGGATCACACAAGCTTCACTATTTCCTCTATTTTTAACAGAAATTATTTTTTGACAATACTAGGCTATGGCAAAAAGTTTTTGATCAGCAATATTAGAGAGGATTGAAATATTTACACTGATCTACCTTAAGCCGATTTACATTGCATTAGTTTATCAAATAAATCGTACTGAAAGCTTTTCTTTGAACAATTTTCAGGAAAATAAATCTAATTAATTTTTTTTTGTTTCTTCATGAACATATGTAAATATATAAAAACTTTTCTGAAATAGGTAGGAAAGTCGTGTGAGTGGACACACCAGATATTTGTATACCTTTTTCTTAACTAGTGCATACATTACATGTGCAATAATTTCAAAATAGTAAATATTCAGATTGTTTGTTAAGCTTAGATTATTTTCAGAAATAAATATGGAACATTGAAAAAAAAAAATTTCATTTTGGAGGGTAGGGCTTCAGTCCGAAAGCCCTTCCTCCGTATATCTTACAAACTGTATTGTCAGGTAGAAATCTGAAAATTATATTCCCTCCCTCATTCTCTTGATGTTAAATTATAGAATATTGTAGAAGAAAGATTACAGAAATAATTTAATTAATTATTTTTTCTAATTATCCTTTAATCAATATTTGATTAAAAAGATGTATTTGAGCAATATAAATTGTATTGAACGTAGGGTTAATTCCGTATTTCTATGTGTTTTTTAAACCAATTATATCGTACTTAATGCATATAATTTAATTTTTAATACATAAAATCATACAAATTATGTATTGTATTAAATTTAGTTATTTATCAAGCGACCTTGACGGAGATCAATGACAAGGCAGAGTGACAAAGCACACTCGTACCCCCTTTAACCCTCACAAGGGTACGTGACGGGAGGTCAAAGGGCGCAACCCTGGTTTCATGAATGGAGCCCTAGCCAAGCCAGAGGCCATTCTCAAAAAACCATTCGCCTGGGCCGAGGAGAGAACCCCGGCCACATTAAAATGGTAGATTTGCATGAAGGGGCCTTTATTGATTGGTTTTTACGTCCGTCCTCGGGCTTGCGCAAAAATCCTCAGCGCCCCTCCTTTGACCCACTACAAGGATTCCTGTCCTCCCTTTAAACGCTCCCTTGTCCATTACTTTTTTTTTTTTTTTTCTTGCCCCTGTAAGGATGCAGCGTTTTTTTTTTCTCCCCATAATCCTGTTGTGACTTATGTTACCGATTTTCTAATTATCTCTTATCTTAACATTGTTAACTATTATTAAAATTCATGATTTTTCTTGCTGTAAAATATTAAAATTTTATTTCTTATAATTTTATCAATCATTTCACTTCTAGAATATATACTTTATATATGTATATATTTTTTTTTCTTTCACTTTATCTTTTTTTTTTTTTTTTAAGAAAACATATTTAGGCGCGCTCAGCATTTTATTTTGTGAGCATTGAATGGGACTGAGCCGTAACGGTTAAGTCGACTAAAGCACCACTCGTCAAAAAAAGTCGGTAAAAAACGCTCGAGTAGACTAGTTTTTACATTTGGATTATAATATCTCAGAAACTAAAAATCGGACCTACATACTGTAAGTGAGGGAAATATTCGGTATTTTACCCTCTTTGTACTGATCTTCTTGCTATTATTATCAAACATAACGCCGAGTTAAAGAGTCGCTAAGGAAAAAAAAAAAAAATCACAGAAAGTCAAATATTAACGACTGTTTTGAACATTTGAAATAAAATACCTCAAAATTTAAATACCATTTCATACACAATTATAATTTTATGCATTGTAAATGTTCATACTTTGCGAATATAGAAGAAAAAAAAATTATAATTCATATTATTTAATCTTGCCTTGATGTTTTCAGTTTCATTGTGTATTATTAAGCACACACCTTAGATGTTTTGTTTTTTTGGTATTTTGCTTTGTTTTCGCTCTTTTATAAACATTATTTTGACGACAATCATTAACTCGAATTCAGTAACAAAACTTCGAGGTTTTTAATTTTGTCGTCTGTCTATTGTATTAAAGTTGTTTTTCTCATTTCGCTGATTTATGACGTCTTTATGATAAATCTCTCCTATTTTTTTATTTTATTTTTTTTTCAACATATTCTTAATATTGCTTTAGAAACCTGTTATTAAAATAAATAATATTTTAATTAATATTGATATCAAAATAAGCTATTTGAAATATAACGTTTTGAGTTAAAAGAAAAGAAAAATTAGATCCAAGAAGCTGCTAGAAAGCAATTTTCTTCTTTATACCTCTTAAGCCAATATCCGATTGTAATACTTTAGTCGTTGGTTGCAAACATTTATTTTTTTCTGAAAGTTTTAAACTTAACAATAAAAATAAAACATTATATCATGTTTTTGTACAGAATGAAAAATTACACGGTTATCGAACATATTTAAATTTACCTTATTGATAACTTATTCAATTTTTCAGACCATTATTTATTATAAAACAATTAAATTTCTGTTTCTATCGTTGAAATACACGACTCCGAATAATCAATATTTATTCTTAAAAAAAAGTAACCAATTTTTTTTTTTACTTTAAGGCCTAACACTCTAGAACTACTTGATAACCAGATTTTTTTCAAATTGTCAAGGTACGTTTAGACATTTCACAAACTATGGAAGACACAACTATCTAACTTAACTAACAGAGGCGTTATTAAACCAAAATATTACCATTTAAACCAAAACAAAATATTTTGATACCGACAGCACATAGAAAACATCAAAAACAAGAAAGAAAAACACTTGCTTAGAGAAAAAAAAGTTTAATATTTTTGTTTGACATAGTTTGTGAAATGTCTTAACACATGTTTAAGCTTGTAAGTTTATTAAAAAGGAGACGCATTTGGGCTTACAAATCCTGGTATAATATTACAATCAGCACACCGACGTGATGGAAACTATGCAATGCAGTATTACCTGACGGGCCCCATTAACTTAAACTTTGATAAGATGGCATAAAAGCAGATCGCAGAAGATAGAAATACATTATTTTCATAAAACATAGCTGCCCAATTATATTGGTTTGTTTATTCCACAACATGCTAATTAATCCCAAACGGACAATCTTTAAAATTAATATATATATATATATATATATATATATATATATATATATATAAATAACCATTACAATATATGTGAATATAATAAACATTTTTTTTTTTTTTTATCATAACATTCAGTTTCATTTTCCCTATATAAACTCCAAACTCTCCAATCACATATCACAAGACTAAAATATATAAAATTCAACCCTTCGTCTCAAACCTATGATCTCCTGTCATACATTCCAGTTGAATAAATCTGTTACCTAAGACTCCACCTGGACAAACGACTCACTTGGAATCCTCATACAGGACACAACGGCAAGAAACCGCTCGACGTTTTCGACTTCTCCAGCACTTGCTAGGCAAACGCTCTGAGCTTTCAATCAATTACAAAATACTCCTATATATGACTATAATAAGGACTTGAGGAATTGAGCTTTGGGGCTCCACCAAACCATCGAATTCCTCTCGTATCCAATCCTTACATCCAAAATCCTAATGCTCCCTACTTTGTCACAAATAAAATCATCCAGAGCAACCTTGATATTGCATATTTATCATCCTAAACTCCCAACTCTACCTAATATTGCATATGTTTCCGATTTGGCCCAATCCATTTACCTGTCATAACAAACTTCCGAACCCTCTCGTTTCAAACTTTGCTTCCTCTACGATCTCTGATAACTCTCTGAGGAGTCTGAAAAGAAGGTGGCTTCGTGATCTTCTTATGTAAATTTATTATTGGAGTGCTACCAGTGGTTAGTTTCTCAACAAGCGGTTTCATATTACTGAGTGCACATTTACTAGATGTATTTTTTCTTTTTAATACAGTTGTATATATCATGAATAAAAAAAAAATATAAATATTGCAAAACAAACATTGTAGCGATAAGAGAGATAAATATAAGATAGAGGGAGACAGAAAATAGGAGAGGGGTGTAGGAAGAAAGCTATTGGTGTTAGAGAGAGACAGATCCTTTAACCTCGTGGTGGCGGTGCGCTGTCACCCGCTGGGACTATCCAGTGCAACAAGTTGTACCTCGTCCCATCTTCATCCTCTTTTAGTATCTACTTATACAGCCCATCTCGAGGGAACACTTTTCTTACGGCTACAATAGTTTATCTTTCTATTCATATCACCATTATAGGTTTTGAATTTCATAATTTTTCGTCTTTTAAATGTATGAATTGACCGACACGTCAAAATAAAAATAAAGACATTAAACAAGCGACTGAAAATACTATACATATTTTTTTTTTGAAATCAGACAAAACTAAGTACATACACATATCTACTCGGATATGGATGATTTAAATATATCAAATCAAATGGGAACCTGGAAGAGCTAGAATAGAATTGAAAAAATAATGTGTCATAAGTTTTATTTAATTCATATTGTAGCAATTACTACATAAAGCGTCGTGACAGCCATTGGTATCCCATAGCCAAGCAACTCCCTTATCATAGAAGTATTAAACATATGGTAGGAGATAAGAAAAAAATCGGTGAGTGTGGTCTTTTTCTGGGTTCCATCCCAAAGTGGCATATTGGGCAATGACAAAGACCATGCTGCTCTTATACCAAGGAAGGGAGACGTATCATAACACCTATAAATTGCATCACCCTTGAAGATTGGATACACGAGACAAAAGAAAAGATATTAGAACATTGGGAAGACCAGTGGAAAATAAAACGAACCAAATTGTCAGACATGAAAACTGAGTGCAATAAATGGGCCACAAGCTCCAAAAAATCGAGAAGGGGAGAAATAATTTTGTGCCGAATGCGAATTGGACAATGTCTTTTTACACACGGTTACCTTCTCAGAGGTCTATAAGCGCCCACTTGCCAAAAATGTGATAAGACACCTCATGCAGTTAAACACTTACTACTAGAGTCTCCCCGATATGAACAAAAAAGCAAAAATTAAGTTTTCCACGACATTAAAGGATATTTTGGGAGATCGGAAATAAGATGTTGTCATTCTCTTCCAATATTTAATTGAAACAAAATATTATAACAGAATATAAACATTAAGAATCACTGCCAATGTCCCTCTAGGGTAGATGCAATCACAAATAAAAAAAAAATAATAATAAGATTACTACATATAAAATATTGATAATATTCTATAATTGTTGAAAACAGTTGCTGTCCACAAATCTATAAAAGATATTTAATGTTGATAAAGCTTCATAATAAACTCTTTTACTAATTATACAAGTCTTATTAAAAAACATAATTTTCATGTTGCATTAAAATTCAGATATATGTTATTTGTAGGTATATAAATAAATAGAAGTTAGCCTTTTTTTTAACCCGAAATATTTTGGAGTTTTAAAATGCGATGGTTATTTAGTAATTGGTTTAATAATTACTGATGATTTTATAGTACAATTCACTAATTTAATTCTACGGAACGTTCTCCCTCGGGTTAATGCTGCTTTTGGAATTTAATATGATATTTTCAATACAAATAAAGAAATTTATTAATTAATCATTTTGAAACTGTGGAAAAGTTCTAGTGAACTATGTCAAAATTTTTTTTATTTAAAAATCAAAATATTAGTCTTAGTCGATTCAGAGACCGTGAAAGCTTACGGAAAATAATTTATCGAAAATTAAAAAAAAAAAAACTATTTTTTTAATGTTATTTTACGTTCGATCTGATTTGAATTCGATAACTAAAAGTTATGGTAAAGTTCAAGTGTGAAAAATATATTCAAAAAGTACAAATAAATTCAGCACATGTTACTTATAAAATTTAATATAAAATTATTTCGTTTTCTTTACTTTATTTTTTTCATTTCAACCATAGTAAAATTGTGAATTTGTTTTCGAAAAATAAATTAACCACAACCGATAAGAAATTTCCTCAGGCGAGTTTAAAAAAACAAAAAAAACATTGAGGGTATTAAGTGGACTAAACTTTTTTACTAGTTCCAACTTCATTTGATGAAAAAAATATTATTTACCTAAAAAATAAATGCAAGTTTAAAGTTGCAGAAAAAAAAAAGTTTAAGAGAAAAAAAAATTCTTTACAAAATTGGTTCCTATGAACCGAGACGAGTTGGGAATCGGTCTTACAATATTGATTAGATCCAAAGAGGCACAAAAGGACCGAAGAGAGAATTCTCGCCGCGAGGATTTTCGGATCCGAAGTTGAGGAATCGCGAAGTTGGAGAACTACCCCGAATTCCCCACAACAAAAACATACTCGACGGAACAATCGCTCTCCAGGTTAACCCTGGAATGCAGGCGATCCGTTGGGCGAGATATATCGCTCAGGTAGAACGGTAGTCGCATACCTCTCCCGTCCTCCTGGTGGCAAAATTTTTGACAAATGGTCCAGAACTAAGCCACACCTACCGACGCTATTCCTATTCTGCAGAACTAAAAGCGGAATTTGGGTCGTTTCACCCAGAAACAATTTATCATATCGGTTCATTTATATATTTCATATGGGGCTTTGTCAGTTTATGACGGCAAGGCTTTTTCGGTAGTGAAGAGAAGTAAAGTTGATAGATGGTATTGCTGGTAAGTAAAGCTGTGTGCTTAGAAAAGCTTTAAGTATTTTTAAATTGAAAAAAAAAATACATATATATGTGTAAATTTGTTGTACTAAAGAATTGTCACTACCAATCCTTAATTTAATAGAAACCGAAACGTATATGATTCGTATATGAGAGACGTGGAATTTCTAATACCGCCGATACTGTCACGGAAGAGACTCCGGTGAATATTTTCAAGTAATAAATATACAATTTATACATGAAATATACTACATATTAAGATTGTGAAAATTTTCCCAGAGAGTGAGTTTCTTTTTGTCATAAGTTTTGTTCAAAAAAAAAAAATTCAGTTATCTTCGTAATTCTTTAAATAAAAATTCAAATAAATAAGTTTTATGTTAAGTCACATAAATTACTAATTTAAAAACTAATAAATATTGAGAGTAAATTAATAAATAAATATGGCCATATTTCTAATAAATTTATATATATATTTTAAATTATTTAACTATTGTTTCTATTAATGGATGAATCTGTTTAAGTATATTATTTTGTATGTTATAACTAAAAAAAAAATTACCCATATTATAAAAATTAAAATCCATAATTAAAAACTAAAATGAACTGATTGTAGAGCGGGTGTATATAATGCTAGAGAAGAGACTACAGCGACCAGCCTGGAATCGATAGGTAAAAACAATAACGCATGCGGGGGATTGTATAATTGGTTGCCATGGCGACCCTCTAATGTCCCCCCCTCCCACCCCGCCTCTTTCTGGGTGGGGTCTTCTCTCCTTGTCTTATATAGTCAATTTGAGTATATTTTTTAAATTTTGTTTTTTTTTTACATATTTTGGATTCATTTTTTGTTAAAAAAAAAAAAATATGTGCATATTGAATTACATACATCAAACATGGTTAAAAACGTACGCAATGCAAAAAAAAAAAAAAAAACTTCCCTAATAGATATCATCATAAAAATATAGGTATACTGATTCTATTGGAATAGCACGGCGAACATATTTTAGAGGAATATTACATGTTTATGATTTTTTTGTATTATCTTAATTTATTTTTATAATAAAAAAATATTAAAAAATAGTTACCTGTGTTAGGTAGGACCTGAATAAAAAGTATTCAATTTTCATTTTTAATTTTGTAAATAATCATGATTATTTTTTTTTTTTTTATCCACCATGCTTCTTATGCGATTCTTAGTAATTTACTGATTTCCATCTAAAAATATTGTAGCCATATTTTTTAACATATATTTTTGGTGTAATTTTAAGTAAAGAAATGTACTTCTATGCAAGTGTTACTCCCCACACAAGATCTCGTGATCAAGCTACAAACAGAATCCCGAGAATGGTCGAACTCCTCCGAAATTAAACGGAGATGCCCAGACCGTGTGTTAAGCACCCGACTTACGAGTATGGGAGGGGGGAGGGGGTTGTTCTTCCTTTTAGAGAGAGCGGAAGTAGAGAGCAGAAATGTAATTAAAGCCCGATTTATTTCGATAAGAACCAATTGAGACTTTTAGTCAAATCACTTGTCATCAAAATCTAACAATTGTACAATTGCACCAAAGGAATAATTAATTCATAACCTCAAAAAAATATTAATATTTAATAGCATTATATATTTTTTTAAGAATTTGTTGAACTGAAAAATAAAAAAATGATTCATTAATATTTTATTTTCTTGTCATATTTCTTAGGTTCGGTGACATTTTTTATATTTTTTTTTAGAAAATAGTATTAGGCCACAGGTCACCAATAATAAACGTTTTCATTTCATTTAGTATTCAACGTTTCGGCCTCTCAAGCTATTTTCAAGATTCTGCGAAAAATATTTTTAATATTTATAGAATCTTAAAAACGGCTTGAGAGGCTGAAACATTGAATAATAAATAAATAAAATGAAAACGTTTATTATTGGTGACCGTCAGCATAATACTATTTAAAAAAAAAAATTATATTATTATTACTTTCACTTACCTTTACATGTAATATATAGAAAGGAAAAGTATTGGGAACATGTAAATTTTCGAAAATTCGTACGAAACTGATATTACTTATTTAAGGTTTGTATATGGCTCAGATGCGACAGCAACTTCTTCCTTAAAATTTGCTAACCGGAAGTGCAACTTTATATCAACGGTGATACACATTTTTACAATTTTCTCGAAAACGTTTCTAACGATTTTTATTAAACTCGGTGTATCATTGTATAATTAAGTGTTATTTAATATCATTCAGATGTGATTGCCATTGATGTCACATTACAGAGCTTAAATGCCCAATGTTCATATACGTCTTCCTCTAAAGTACCTTTAATTCGGTTTATTTTGAAATAATTAACTATTTCTCATTGTTGAGGGTTATGAAAAAAGGCTAAAAATAAATTTTGAAATAATTTGATAATTGAATAAAGAAGAAAAAAGCTTATTCAGGTCGAAAATGAACCTCTGAAATACTAGTCAGAAGGTATGCGTAACATATCGTTAGAGAGCGGAAAATTTAAGAAAAGATATCTAATATAGAAATAATAATTTGTAAAAACAAATTTTATTTAACGGAAATCACATGCTTTCAAGGAAATTAAATGAAATTTACTAATTGACTGTAAATTTTTAAAATACTTTTCAAGTTTGAAAACGAATTTAAAATTCATCTAATCAAGGCGATGACATCGTTTAAGATATTATTCCATGACATTGAGAATCTCGTAATTCCATTTTAGTAAACTTTGCAATGGAAAATAACAGTTTAATAAATAATTGTCGTACAATCCATAATCAACTAATCGTGCAATCCATAATCAACCGGTGATATAATAAATAGGATTTTTGTTATTTTAATGGTATTTATGATTTGGTAGCTGCAAGCTTTAAGCTTAATAATTTAATTCAAAATTTGTATAATAGTACCAACATGGCCAGAAAATAATTTCTATTCAAAGTTGAGCGGTAAGTGAAAGTCGTGTAGATTTTTTTTTGGTATTATCGATTCATAATATATTAATATCTTCATCAAGTTATAAGTAAATATTTTCGTGTATATATATTTTTATTGCCGCCCTCTTTGTTAAAATCACGAAGGATCTTACTACGCTTTGCAACTAAAACAAGTTCTTAAATTTAGCGCTAAATTCATCGGTGGCCTTCCGCCTAGGTTAGAGGTGTATCCGTTTATATCCTTTGATATGATTTTTATTGTATTTTTTATATCATGATGGCCTCAGATTCGATGCCATACTCATATCATTTGCGTTAACGGTTGATAAACATAGTTTGTTTTTTAGAGGATGAATTCGCGTCATAATCGGGAGTGTTTAAAAGATTTATAAAAAGGCAGTGTTAAAAAAAAAAAATTGGCCTCAAATTTATCTCCTTATCAAATGGATGATAAGACATTATCTAAATTTATATTACGGGCCAAGGACCCGCGACATCGTCATGTATTTCAAATATATTTTTTTATAAATAATATACAATTCTATTAATACATTATTGCTGTTATTTTATTTTAAATGATTATTATTTTTAAACATCTACCCTGTTATCCTAATTCAGTTTGATAGATAAGTTATCTTTATGGCGAGGTCACAATAATAATGAATATTAGTTTGGACAATATACAGGGTGTTTCAGGGTTAAGCGGCCAAACTGCGAAAATGAATTAAGGACCTCAAAGCTAGAAAAAAATTTCCTCTGAAGGTATGTCCGCAAGCGCTTTGTTTAGGAGATATTCACACCTTAAGATTTTTGTTGTTATGAATTATTTACAATATGTGAAATAAATAAATCTTATTTATTGGTTCTAACTGCTTTATTAATTAAATTTAAACATTATCATTCATATTAAATGTTGTTTAAAGTGATTTCCTTGAGAATTAAGACAGGCATCTTTCTTCAACAGCAGCACTGATAGAACGGCATTGGATATGTCATTGTTTCAAAAGATTCAATTATCCCTCTTCGTAAGGAATTAAGCTCATTGACCTGACTTGCGCAGACTTTTTGTTTAATCTCACTCCAAACAAAAAAAATTCAGTGGTGTCAGGTCTTGAGAGCGTGCAGGCCAAGCCACTGATCCTGGATGACCAATTCATTGATTGGAATAATTATAATTTAGCCATTGTCTTACCTTCACTTTGAACAACATTTAATATGAATTTAATGTTTACGTTTAATTAATAAACAAGTTGGAACAAATAAATAAGTTTAACATACTTGATATAACGTAAATAATTCAAAAAATTGAAAATATTTAGGTGTGAATATCTGCTAAACAAAGCGTTTGCGGATATACCTTCATAAACATTATTTTTCTTATTTTGAGGACCTTAATTCATATTTTCAGTTTGGCAACTTAACCCTGAAACACCCTTTATAAATTTAAACAATTTAAATTACACATATGCAATGAACATATTTCTCAACAAATCTTAATTTTTAAACGATATTAACATAACATTGATTGCATATATTTTAATAATGCAGAGAACTTACAACTTTTGAAATATTATCATATGTAAGAAATCAGTTATTAATTTCATGGCTAATATTATTTTTTTAAATTGATACACCGATTTTATTTAATGATATAGCTTTATAAATATTCGAAATTATCAAATTCGCTTATCGTACAGATTAGGGAGCATTCGAAAGATAAAGCACACACCCATTTTCCCATCTCGAAATGCTGATAGCATGTACATAACTTTAATGTCAAATTTATAATTCAAAACAAATAAAATGCTATATATATATTTTTTTTCTGTAGCGTACTACATACTTACTACAATTAATGTTATTATTTTATATCATTTTTTCAAATTCACATCCAGACCGAATATATATTTTAGTTTAAAATATTTTTATAGCCTGTTATGGACAATCAATTCGTATGTGACGGTGTAGGATCACGCTATCACATGAAGTTTTAGGATTTGATGATGGGTTGCCTTAGCAATTAACTTTAAGGATTCATAACTTCCATGTCTAAGTTCATGTAACGACATGATTATGTAATCTTTCGTCAGAAAACATTGTTTGATATAGTATTAAATTAGAACACTATGAATTATGTTAGCTCTTTCTCAGAGTTAGCAACCTTTTGTTATTTTAGTATTTTTTTTTTGAAGTTTGATGTTGAAGAAAAAGTGAAATTATTAAAATATTTCCAACCGTCTCATGTTATTTTTTGTTCGAAATTGTAACAATCAAGGAAATAACTAGGCAGTTATCGCATCCTTCACAAGATGGTTTTCCCGTTTCGATTACCCGTTCGCCGTGACTGTGCCGATGCTCATCGTTTGCCGAACTTTGGTTTTTTAGTATGTTTAATTTAAAATTCAGTCAAAATTCCAAAGACAGAAAATGTCCAGAAAATCGATCCTGTCCCCTCCCCTCTCAAAAATAAAAAACAATCTTATTGACGTATGCAATTATAGTAGAATAGAAGAATCAACTTTATTCTCTAATTCCCTTAAGAATAACAATTTTGTACATAAAAATTAACATACCATTCATGTTACAATAAACAAATATCTAAAAAATAAGTAATAACAGAAGTATTTACATAACTATACAGATATATTAAAGAAATAATGTGAGCAATGTGGTCTCAATACTGCAAAATAGTTGCTACAAACCATGGGCGGATCTACGGGCTGGCCCCAAGCCTCTCTCCTCCCCCCCTCCCCCCCCCTCCAAAATGGTAAAATATAACTATGTTTTATAGAAAAAAATATTAAAACATTATCTCTTAAAGTATTATTGTCCGTGTAATTACATTTAACAGATCTTAAGGAATCACTTAAATACCATTTCATATGGATAGTTAGTTTCCTTTTTTCTTCCAAAGTAATTATCGTCATTTTTATAAGAAAAAAGCTTTCGGGCTGAAGTCTCCTCCCCCTCAAAAAAAAAATTAAATCCTGGATCCGCTAGTGCTACAAACAATAAACAATGGAATACCAAATGAAATTTGAAATGAACGATAAATTACTTATGTTGTCATACCATTGAATTAATGAAAAAAATAATAATAAAAGAGCAGATAAATATTTACTATAAATGATTTACATCTGTACGTTTGTGTGTTCAAATGAATACAATAATAGTATTATAAACATTATAAAAGTGTTATATAATATATATACTAAGCTGTAGATTGATCGGAGAAAATAAAAGATGATACACATATAGAGGAGTGCATTCAATATTAGTAATCAATTAAATGCTGCTCAAAGACTTTGAATCTTATACATTGAAAAACTGACCTAAAAAACAATTCTCAGCGAACGTGACTGGACATCTTTTCTTTACTCAAAAAAGAATATATATTTATATACAAATGATACATAGAGAAAAATACAATTTGTTACATAATAAATGGCTACCCAGCGTCTGATTGAATTGTAAAGAGAAATTGGAATAAGAGGATTTTAAATATGGATAGGGATGGTTCATGGCGGCTTTTAAGTGGAATGGAATTCCAAAAGGTGATGGAGCGGACAATAAAGGAGTGTTGAAATGAGGCAGATTTTTGGAAAGTGGTATTATTTAGGGTGAACGAAGAAAGTAATCATAATATTCTCATAAACTTTAAAATAATTTTTCAAAGCGAGGAATACTATTCCTGGTGTTTTCCTGGAGCGAACGGAACACATCCTACTCGAGTGGAAGCGAAAACAGATGTTGAAATCCGCCAGGACGGAACAATAAACTTTTCTTTGAGGCCAACCGCTTAAACCCTTAACCGTTAACAAGCGTTACAGTGCCCTGAGAGTTCAGAAGTTCTGAATTCTGCTCGACAGGGAGAAAAAAAAGGACTAAAATTATCGGGCCTGGAACGCAAGTTAAGAACATCCGGTCGTTTAGAAACTCAGGATTCAGCACGTTCATCGCAGAGTTGTAAAATATTTTAAAAACATGTTAGAGCTGGATGGCAATGTTACTATTTATTTTTTTTTTAATTTTAAAGATATATAGTTATCACAAGAGGGCCGGAAATTCGAAGAAAACAAATCGTTAGACTTCCACAACTATTAAATGATTTATTAAATGAGTTCTTAATATGATTTATTAAAATGCTTAAAAAATTGAATTCAGACCTCCATGTACCTAAGTAATTGAAAATAATAGCATAATACCTAAACTAAGGTATTTCCAGCATTTTATTGAAATATTTACTTTAATACTATTTTATTAGTTATTCTAGGTCTCATATAACTCTTTTAAAAACAAATATGATTAAATAAAATAATTTTTTCAAAAGTTTCAAACGAAAATGAAATAAAATTATTCACATAAAGAATTATTTGATTGAAGTATTGCCATATGTTCTATATTACCATTGTTAATAAGAAATTACATTCAGCAATAAAATTTTTAGTCCAAAATGTATGATTTTTTCGATATTTTTTTGTTTTTCACATGCAACTTCTAAAAGATGCATCGAAGCGAGAAATGTTCTCTTTAAGAAATCACAGAACGTTAAATTATGCGTCGAACGAGTACATAAACATAATAATTTTGTCACGTTGTAAGGTACAAAACCACTGTCAACCAACGCTGATTTTTAACAAATTTATCAAAAAGTAAGACAAATTACTATAAATGGCCCTGTAACTTTAAAATGAGTTCCCTAAGAGAAAAAACCTTGAGAATAAAAGTCTGAGAGCATCAAATTTTTAGTCCTCTGATTACCAACTATTTTAATGTCACTTACTCTGACCGAAATTGGTAATCTCCCGATAGTTGGAAATAGGAAATGAAGGTATACGTGATTTTCAAAATTTGAACAGTGTGGGTTATTTTCTATTGAGTAATTTTTGTTTAGAGTCTGTTACATGCAGACGAAAGTATCTTTTCCACCTCTCAGCAACGAAGACTTTTGATAAATCATGTGTCCGAATTTCATAAAGAAATAACGAATCCTGATTCGAGATATATAATTGACCTACAATAAAAATGTCATTACTCAGTGGATAAGGTTAATTTTACTTAGAAAAGCACACACTTTCGTAATTTACAATCAAACCTTCGCCTGCGATGAGGTCGATTTTTGGGCCCTGACTCCAGAGCTATTAGGACCATCAACCATGTACTAAGTGACCTATTTTGCAACGAACAGTCGATTTACTTACTCGAAGTTCAAGTTTGAACAATGAGTGAAAATTTATTTTATTTCCCACCAGATAGTCTTGAAGCCAACCCACTCTATTAAGGGGTTACCTGATACACGGTGGGCCAGACCCCCCACCGTACCGTTCACCTCCCCCACATCCCTATAAATTGATTCGAACAAATGTTTCTTGCTGATAAAATGGTCTTCACCATAATAAACCTTCATCGTCTCCTTTATATCATCCAAACTGCCCCAGCATTTCACCCCTTTTTAGCAGCATCTTGAAATATTCTGTTCATCTGTCTACTATATATTCATTTAGCCATAGAATGGATACTGATCCTTGTTTCCTTTGCCGAGATTTTGGCACTTCCTTTCTCGTTCGCTTAGTGTATTTTTCCAATTGTTGGGTTTAATTTCGCATTTTCCCTCATTTTGAAACCAAATACTAACAATTAGTTCCAATTACCAAGAAGAACAAATAGCTTCGCCCTTTCCATCTTTCTTTGTGCAGAGAGAATAACACATTCAATATTAAAATTTCTTATTTTTTTATGATATAGATTAACTTCCAAACGAAATAAAGGAAATAAAAATAATATTTTTTATTAGTGATTTACGTGGTTTAAGATTTTTTACTAAACAATCCGTCAACTATTCATTGTATGTAGTTCAGATCATTTATATATTTTAGTTTATAAAACAGCTATTAATGTGACTAATTTTCGGGTAAGTATATACAATTTAAATTACTTCTAAGAATCAGTAAATATACAAAACAAAGTGTTAAATAAAAAATTCATGATATTCGGGAAGTATTTTTGAATTAATTTTTATTATTATAAATATTCCTTTATTCTTAGTATAAAATAAAGGAAGTTAAATTAAAAAAAAAATAATAATACATTTTTTTTAAATTGTTTAATTTTTTTGGACAATTAAATTGTTGTATTAATATTTGTTCGTTAATACAATCAATACAATGTATCAAAAATGTTATTATAGCATTAAAACTAAGCCATTTATGAGCACTGAATGGTGTGGTGGCCTGTAGGCACCTACGCCAGTACATCTTTTCTGTCGCTTAAGTGCATTTTTTACGGAACTAAATATTTTAAAAATAATCAGTATTTTTGAAAGAGAAATGTATTCTCCAGATGTTTTATTTCAGCACGTTTTCCGTTATTGATGACAGTTTAATTACAAACGACGCTTGATTTTCAACTTGAAAATTGTTTTGTTAAAAAAATTGACTTTACTGGTATTTTTTAATTGCCTAAGCCAATTATTTTTTTATTATTTTTTCATGTTTTATTATTCTCTGACTATCCATCTTTGATAAAAGGCCAGTTAAGACGAAATTAAGCCAAATGCTGAATCTCATTGACCAAAAACCTAACTAAAATAGAAGTCGTCAGTCCTCTAGTCGTCAGTGTTTGGGCGTCAATGGGGGGGAGGGGAGGGGGCAGTGCGTTCACTTATTTTTGTGGGAACACTGGATTTTTATTTTAATAAATAGTTATAAGGAACACAGCGATATGCGATTTATTGGGATGTGGTGGGGGGGAGGGGAGGGGAGGAGGTAGAGATCTGGCCCACAGATTAAGAAACTTCAGTGCGTTGAGTGTGATCCTGGTCAAATCATTTAATTGCATAACCGTTCAAAAAAATAAATAAAATCCACGATTATTGTAGTAAATTGTTTTTTAATAATATAAAAATTGTATTTATTTCATCACGTTTATTTTCCGTTTTCTACAACTGCTACGTTTCGGCTATTAGTTTCTTGTAAAACTACATTTAATATGATATGATAGTGATATTAATCATTTTTTAAAACCAATATTGTATAAATTACAACTATAAATAGGTTGAATAAATAACCTAAAATAACATACATGAACTATTTTTTACTTTTTTCTCTTAACATAGCTTCCTCTCAACCAACTTCAACACAGTGTTTCAACACAGTTCTGTACTTGTAGGGTAATAAATGGATAACTTTCGGTCTTGCAAAAAGTATGATTCTGATTTAATAAGTTCAAAATATCAGAACTTCCAAATCTTTATACTCCCATTTCGGTATAAACATGTACCGTAACACATGTATGTATGAACATGTACCATTATGTAAACATAATGGCGCACATTCGGAAATATTTCCAATCAGGAAGAAAGATGAAACATACTCCAATGCAGCTGGGGCCATAGTTGTCTATTTATGCCGCATCTGTTGTATTTTTAGGCACCCCACGGCGTAGGACGTTCCTCTAATCCCGACAACTCTCTTCGAATTCAAAAAATTTATTTCAATTTCGTAAGTCATTATAAAAATAATAGTTTGATGATTCTACATTATAAAACTATATACTAAATTTTAGGGATGCGTGGACAGCAACATAACTTTTTATAAGTCATGATTTCAAGTTACATGTCTGATGAAACCAAGAAAAGCAAAATAATCGTCAAATTCTTTTATCCTCTCCTATTTTTGGGTATGAAAATCAATTATTGTAGTTTTACTTCGATCGAATGGTAATTGGAAAACTATTTGGTGAGCTCAAGAAATCATTATTGAATTTATTTACGAAATTCGAGGGATTTATTTTGTCTCAGTTGACATTCACTAGCTACTATGTATTCCTTTATTGATGTTTATTTTCTTTTATCTTCTTCGTCATAATGAGTAAAGAGGGAAAAAAACCTTCATTTTATTGATCTCTCTTCATTTTCCATCCAATTCTTTAATACAATACCTCAATCACCAACTTGTATATTCCTTCTCGTGGAACTGATTCTTTTGATAAATTCTTTATCATTCATCCTACTTCTTCTAATTCTTCTTCGAATTCTTTCACTATTTCTGTGTAAAATCCTTTGAATACATTACTATAAGCTCCTACGCCTCCTCAGTCAACATTCGCCAGAAAATATCCATTCCATTGTTGATATTTTTTTCTTTTTCTTTTTTAACTTCGAATAATAATATTGTCCAGAAAAAAAATTATTAATTTTAAATTGATACTTAGCACATTTAACAATTTATCCAATGCCGATATTGTTTGGTGTTCTAGGATAGAAAAACGTATCATGAAGAACAACGGTTGAACATTCCACTTATATTTACGATTGTTGGAGTACTTGCTTATTACAGATACGACAAAACCTTTTTTTTTTTAATTTATTATTGGATAGGTTCTTCAAAGTAATTTAATTTTAAATATTTGGCGAATAGGCTTGGAAATGGGCCACGTTATAAATTGATAAGATTGAGATAAACATTAATCCCAATGGGCTAATATCTGAAAATCAGTATTTAAATTTTTTTTTTCATTTCTTTATGACATTTACAACTGTATTACATAAATACATCAAGTAAATTTGGACATAATTGATATAATGACATGAATACACTTGCTGAGTAACTACCCAATGGTAGCACTCTAATGATATGACTACATTAGGAGATCACGGAGCCATCTTCTTTTCAGACGCCTCGGAGGGTTATCAGGAATTGAAGAGGAAGCAAGGTTAGAAACGAGAGGAATGGGATGATTCTGAAGTTTATTATGGATAGGTATCTGGATTGGGCCAGATCTGAAACATAAGGAACATTAAGATCTTTATGGATAATTTTATTAGTGACAAAGTAAGGAGCATTGAGGATTTTACGAAGAATTTTGGATTGTAAGGATTGGATGCGAGAGGAATTCAATGGTTTAGTTATTTAAATTTAAGTTCATTCTACAAGAGAAAATTTGACGAATCTCTCTATAGTTCTATCAGAGTATATACAAACATACTCAAGCCCAGACCAACGTTGTTTATTATCTAATAATATAAATAACAATTCTAGTCGCAAACGCCTACAATCGCAAAACGCTGATATCTCTTGTCCCAATAGGAAGTAATAAACAAGTCTCCCTTTATCTTGAAATCGTAACCACAACAAAACGTCATTTGTGCTACAAGATAAGAGTTGTAACCCTGAATTAGTACCATTATAATTTTTTAACAACAGGCCTCCGTTTATTTATTAAGATCGTGTGTTTGTGGATAATGTTTGTATGTGAGTTTGTAATTTCTTATCATGCAAACAATTTTTTTATCCTGAATCAGTAATAAATTAATAAATTACTTTCTCATTCAAATGTAACGTCCCTAGACAATTTAACACTTCATTCGATTTCATTTAAAATTTATATATATATTTTTTTTTCAAAATGTTATCATTTAATAAAATACTTAGTCCTCGTGGTTGGGCCTTCTTAGAAATTGAGGCTACGTGTGGACCGCCTAATCCGTTTGCAGTAAATTAATGAATTCGGAGATGGTTTAGATCATTTTCTCAGTAAATATAACAATCAGCTTTCAGTCGGAAATAATTTGCATTTATATAATAAAATGGGAGCGGGGTACCTCAGTGGGTGAGCACTGCCTTCCAGAACTCAAGATTTCTGGTTCGAATCCAACTCAATGGAATTGACAAATAATCTTTCATTAGCCGTGGATCGACCCTGAAGGAAACCCTCTTGGGGCACATCTCGCCCTATTATAGACATAAAGTAGTTAATCTTAATTAAATAGTTAATTAAGACGGAGGGACATAGCGGTTGAGCGTGATATCGTCCCAATCACCTTCCTGCACTACCATTGCTCCATCCAATTCTTTAATACAATACCTCAATCACCAACTTGTATATTCCTTCTCGTGGAACTGATTCTTTTGATAAATTCTTTATCATTCATCCTACTTCTTCTAATTCTTCTTCGAATTCTTTCACTATTTCTGTGTAAAATCCTTTGAATACATAACTATAAGCTCCTACGCCTCCTCAGTCAACATTCGCCAGAAAATATCCATTCCATTGTTGATATTTTTTTCTTTTTCTTTTTTAACTTCGAATAATAATATTGTCCAGAAAAAAAATTATTAATTTTAAATTGATACACTCCTCACATAGTACTGCTCCCAAGACAGTTCAAGGGGTGTAGTGGTACAGGTTTTATATAGTAAAATAATTGTTGATTGTTGGATACTTATATGAGAAAATTCTTGAAGGAAGTTAGTCGACTGTTCTACTAGCACTAAGGGTGATAAGTACTTGAACTTAGTGCTCAAACCACGCCCTGAAGATGACCCACATGTTTGGGTTGAAACTTTGGTAAAAATAAAAAAAATTAAAAAGACTGCGTCCTGAATATTTATCACCAAATATATGGGAAAATAAAATCATGTAAATTTGATCTCCTATTGCTACATTATAATTCAAGTGATAAAGAACGTATATGAGATTGAGATACTTTTTGAAGATACTTTCAAAAGTAGGTTCATATTTAGCTAAAAGCGTGAAGTAATTGAGTGGAAGATATGGTGAGGACTTGGAGTGTGACTTGAATCCACCGTGACGTATAAGACCAACAAACAGCCCTCAGCCCTAACTTTGTAAACATGGATTTATAAAACTTAATAAAATACATTTTGCATTTAATATTTTTATTAAGATATGACAGAGTAAGAGAAGTAAACGGTAAGATATTTTTAGATGTAAGGTTTGGAGCTGGAAACATTATTTTAAATTAAACGTCGTTTAAAGTCTCCGCTCATGTGACGTAGATCCATCCCTACCACTTTTCTTTAATGCTAATTAAATCTTTGCCAATATGCAAATTCAGTACTTTTTTTCTTTGTAATATTATAACTTGATCCTCACAGACGAATAGAACTTTAATATTTATGCCATTACCCTATTATCTAATTTTAATATTTTGTTGCTTAGTTTGATTTTTATATTATTTAATGATAATGTTTTCTTACAATATTGTACAAAAACTCTTACGAGGCTCAATAATGTTTGGATTTTCATATATTAATTTGCTGAAGATTATTTAAGAAATAAATAAAATAAAGTTAATTTAACTAATTTAGCTTCTTTTTTTTATCAATACTTTAGTGTTCCAGATAGTATTTTTATCAATAAAATCAAATATTTGAGTTATAGAGTTAGCTATTTATCTGTTTTTCTTATCTTCTTTTTTTTTTTTTTTATAATTTTTTTAACACGTTCAGATACTCTACCTAGGTAACACGATTTATCAAAATTTTTAATCAGTTTAAGTAGGATTGAGGAAGTTTAAGATACTCTTCAAAATAAAAGCCGCATTCGAACAACTGCTGAGGTAATTTTCTCTCATGCTCAGCTGCAATTGTCTCTTAATAAAAATAAACTAATAGTTTTAATTAATGATAGATTTCTATAAATTATAATAATTTATAAATATCTATCTCTCACAGAAATAGGGTAACTCTGTACACAGAATATTAAATAAAAATCAGTAAAAAGTGATAAATAGAATTCCATAATTAATAAGAAATAAATTACAATCAATTAATTGGGTATTATTTTTATCAATTAGGTAGGTAAATAAACATTTTAAAATAAATTTAAATAATACATATACCCTATTAATTAATTTACTGACGCAATTATCATATATTACTAACTTCTTTTTTTTTACAAAACAATATGGGTAATAAAAATGAGAAATCCCATCCATGACAAAGAAAAGATATTCCTTCCTAATCACATTCATGAAGGGAGGTATTAAGGCCCATTTATTGTAATTACTACGAGACCCATTAGCAGTAAAAGTCAACCATCTCTTCGGATGCTTATCAAGGATTAAATGTTTCTAATCGAAATCGCATTATTAGTTATGGAAGATGGTAATTGAATCAACAAACCCAACCCAGTACCAATAGCCAGATGTTCAAGGTTTGTTCAATAGTTCATAAATCCTGGGTAAATCGAAACTTCGGCAAACTACAGCTTTCGGTCCAACAGTAATAAATTTCATTGTTCTGTTTGTTTACGGCAAAACGTTTATCGATCACTGGGAAAGGTTAGGAGAACAATATCCCACATAGAATAGACCCGGGCAGCATGATTCATATCCAATTTGACAAACGTTCTCATTTTTATAAGCTTTGACCTATTTTTCTAACAATATCTGAGAATACTACACGTACTTAAATATTTTTAACCCTAAATCCAACCATTAGATCAACGAAAAACAATCCTGAAAGTACTACAACTTATAGTGCCTGCAGACTCTTTCTCGAATTATAGTGGTGAAGGTACATAATAATTGGGGAGATTTCACTTGGACTCTCAATACTCTCCTGTAAAGAGAGCAAGATAATTTAGGTGTTTAGTATGTGTTGTATTCCCTTCCATTTTTCATAATTGTTTCCACAACAGTTATTTCTTCTTAAATATAATAAAAAAATTAAGCAATGCTATTTATTTTCACTTTTTCTATATTTATCAAAAATTTTCAATTATTTATTTATTTATTATCTGAATTTGCTTCTACCCGATAGTGTCATTGTCAATTCTTTCTTCACTCCAGTTTCCTATATTCTATTGTAGAATCCCGTTTTTTTTTTTTAAAAAGCTCATTAGAATTTCTACATCTTTCTCGGTATCTTGTAATATTTCCTAAACAGTACTGTGTAGGATGAGATTTTTTCTTGTGGATGTGTCGTATTCACAATCCATAAGTATGTGGTTCACGGATCTAGGGGAACCACATCTGACGCATGTAGGTGGTTCTCGATTACTTAATTAATATCTTTTGAAGTTATTATATAAAAATGTAACGAACTTGAAAAATAAAAGTATGTCTTTCTATAAAAAGATTAGTGAATTTTGAAAAAAATCAGAAATAAAAAATGTCACACCAACAGTTAAGTACATATCAAGTAATCATGTAGAAAAAACATATTTTTAACTCTTTTTTGTTATGGAGATCTTTAGACCATGTATTTCCTAATTGCAACAAAAGAAGTAAGGACTATTCGTAATGGATAATAAACCTCGAAATATGGAGTCAGTCTTAACTATTTACTAACTTGTAAAAATAAATAAACAAAAATTACTTCAATTTAATAAGGTAAGAAAAATAAATTCTCGCCTCGAAGAAGTAACCATTGAAATTAGTTAAAAAAACATTTTTTGAGAGCACGAAGAATGTGCTATAGACATTGACTATGAAAGCAATTTTTTTCATTAGCTGCGTTGATGTCATTGCTAGAACATATCCTTTAAGTTCAGTGACGTTCATAAAAGAGAGATGGGTTGGAGCCTTTACTGTTTAATAAAAAAATAAAATAAAAATAGTATATGATAGATTATGAACACTAACCTATCTTTCTAATGTTAAAAGATATATGTTGTCGGGATATTCAAATATATATCACAGAAGGGTTTAATATTTACAATTAAGCTTTAATAAACATGTCTTCCTCAGCTCTGAACATAAAACATTGATTATAATACTTACCGTAGGGTCAACTACTCAGGTTTGAGTCCGTACCTCTTCCTCCCGCGACCGTCAGATATCTTGTGGTGGTGCTTCCCTCTTTTTATAGATACTTCAGCACTGCGTTGGTCCTACGTCTCAAAACCTCCCCTGTCATATTTTCTTCTGGATATTCTTGGGAGAACTTTATTCTTAAAACTTGTCTGTTTCTTGAAGGTCAACCATGTGTGGAGGCATTGGTAAGAATTTTATGGATGAAGTTCTAATAAATGTGTGACTTCGTACTTCTTAACATAAACTGCACTGTCCTTGGATTTCCGCCATTTTATTATTTTCCAAAAAAAGATCTACAAATATCAATAAAAGCCTTAAGATGGATTCTTCACGAACAATTTTGTGCATATCCACCTTCAAAACATTGGTTACGAAAGATACAATAATTAATATATATATTTTCATCTCATGAATTACTAGTAAAGCCAATATCTTTCACGGTTATATGCAGGAATATGAATGCTTATTTTTACGCACACTTTATCGTTTCACTAGCGGATCATATCATTTGAATTAACCTTTTGATATACCCTTGAATATATTCATATTCTGTTTATTGCTATGCTTACATGTTTAATAGTAAATTAGCTGTGACAATTAACTCATCAAAATATTTTCGTTTAAACAACCCTTTTGACTTCTCATGATGTTTATATTTTCGAGTATTCATACCCCAGTAAATCTGTAAGGTTACACGTGTACGGTACACGTGAGTGACACGCTATACATATTTAAACCCACTCCGGTATTCATCGAGTTCCTAATGAACCAGTTTTGAGTTGAATCGCTTAACTTCATGTAACATCGAACCGCTCAAAGTTCTGTTTGGTTGTTGAAGTAAGGCTGTAATTTTTTTAATTTCATTAAAAACTCTTTCATCACAGTTATGTTCATCCTTATATTTTTCCAAGATTTCTCTTACAATCATGAATAAAAATGAAAAGAAGGAATAAACTTTTTTTGACGTTAATAATAAAGAGACTTATGACATTTGAAGATTGTCTGAAATTTCTATTTCCGAGGCGGATTGTTGCAAAAGTTTTCCTCTTTGGATAGGGGAAGTTATATTACAAGGGCAGAACTGGGTCCCGTAGATTTAGGGAAGAAAATTACTGGTTGAGTTTATATGAGCCAACTTGAGGTATAAATTTTTATCTTCTCTTCCACTTTGAGAAATTAGTTTCCAACTCTCACATAAAAATTTAATGGGTTTCTTCCCCTACCTTGTTATGATCACGAGGGAGCGCACTTTGTTATTTTTACGTTATTTTTTTGTTTTTTATGATAAAATATTTTAGGTAAATTTTCGTATGTATTACTATCCTCTATAAAGTATCAAAATACTTTTTACAGTCACACTAAAAATGGTTTTTCTAAATCAAACAATGTAACCTGGATCACGCATTAGACATTAATTCACGAATATTTTTAAAAATTAATGGAAATGTTCCTGATAAATTATATTTTAAATATTAATCTCATGCCCAAGTTTCAATCACGTCCATTTTTATGAAATTCAAAATTCAATTTATTAATTACTAGTACGAGAAAGGCCTCTGACTCAAATGGTAAGTGCGTAGAATATATCTAGAATTCCATTGTTCAAGAAGTTTTAGAACAAATGCTAGATAATCGTTTTTTTCCGAAAAAAAAAAGGTAATCAATGTAATAACCGACAAAGAGTTAAATATTGACTCAGATTTATGTTTTTAAAAAATTGGTTATTCAAGTAAGTAAATTAAAATTTTGAAAATAATAATTAAAACTGCTATCTAAATACATTTGAATAAAATATATCTGGACTGGAAGGAGAATTATCTATACAATTTATAAAATTAAAATAAATAAAAAAAAAATTAAAATATTCTTTTGGGTTTTGTTTGACAATTGCCTCTGATTCAAATGGTAAGGGCCTACATTATATGTAGAATACCATTATTTAAGCAGTTTTAGAAAAATGGCGAGATAATTATTTTTTTGCAAAAATAAAATTTAATCATGTAATTACCGAAAAAGAGTTAAAAATTGTCTGAGATTTATATTTTAAAAAATTGGTAATTCAAGAAAGTAAATCAAAATTTTGAAAAAGAATAATTTAAGTTGCTACCTAAATACGTTTAAATGAAATATGTCTGGACTAGAAGAAGATTCATCTATACAATTTATTAAATTAATAAAATATTATTTTGGTTTTGTTTGACAATTGCCTGTAATTTAAATGGTAAGTGAGTATATTACATCTAGAATACCATTATTCAGGCAGTTTTATAATAATTGTTTTTTTCTGAAAAAAAATTTATACAATGTAATTGCCGAAAAATAATTGAAAAATTGTCTTAAATTCTGAAATTTTTTTTAAACAATTAATAATACATAAATAATGGAGTAACAATTAAAAATACTATTTTTTAACAAATTAGTATTTATTTCACTGCACTCCTCCCCCCCCCCCCCCGACCAACTCCTTCTCAAATTATAAATTTAAAAAAATATTAAAACTTTTTTTTTGTTTTAAAGATCTTGTACGGCCTGAACTAGCTTTCTGCACTTTGTTGATTTGGTCTATCCATCTGGTTTTTGGTCTTCCATGTGACTTTAGGTCTTCAAAAGGTTTCCTGATGGACTGTTCAGAACTACACCTTAATTTCCTTGCCTTCATATCATGAGATGTTGATTGACTATTTTCTGTAAAAATGTTCTTTACGGTCTTTCGAATATTATCTGATTTATTTATTGTCTAAACCATGGGTCGATAACGAGTTGATAGAGCTCCTACACCCCTTCCAATAATAAAAAAAATTGTCAAAAATATTTTTAAAAAACAACAGATTTTTATATCAACCGATTGATAGCGTTAAGTTGATTGTTAGTATTTAAACATTTTGACAGAAACTAATTACGACTAAAGGAAATCCTCTACTGACAGAATCTACAAACCTAGTTACTCCTAAGAATATTAAAGAGAGACTATTCCATATTAACGATAAAAGCTTAAACCGTGACTGGAAGAGAGCAATGATTTGAGGGTATAAGAGAAAAGAAGAAATATTGTTACATGGAATAGCGCTGAGGGGGCATAAGGTACTAACCGCTCTGAGAACATCGTTCAACCTTGGTCTAAGGTTTTTTGTTCATTCTCTCGCCCCATTTTCTGACCCCTAATATTTTTTTACGTGTTCACAACAGGTACACTTCCATTATTCACTCTGGTACATGATACTACATGTTATTGATACGTTTTATTTTTTTTAATTTATAACAAAAAAATTAAATAAAATACAAATTTGAACAGCTCTTTTTACGATCAATTTATCTGGTTTCTGAAATATTAAAAAAAAAAAATTAAGTTGAATACAACATCGACTGAATTAAAAGTTAAAATTATAATTCCTTATTTGGAAAATTATTTTTTTGTTGAATAGATATTACAAAAATATACAATTACGAACCGAAAAGTAAATAAACATGGAAAACTGTCAAAAAGTCATTGTCAATAAACTGTCAAAAAGCACTAGCAAAAGGATATTTAGTTTTCTAGTCCACATCCTTCAGGTTTGGTGCCATTTTCTCATAAGTTTTTTTTGTATATATTTTAGGCCAAAGGTCACAAAATGTACATAGTTTTTTATACCATGTATTCTTTATTCGACGTTTCGACTTCAGGAGCCATTTTCAAGATCCTGCAAAACTAATTTTAATTTAGTTTTTACAATTCAAATGCATCCTTATCAGACACATATAGTTGTTAAATAATATGTCTCTGATAAGGATGTATTTGAATTGTAAAAACTAAATTAAAATTAGTTTTGCAGGATCTTGAGAATGGCTCCTGAAGTCGAAACGTCGAATAAAGAATACATGGTATAAAAAACTATGTACATTTTGTGACCTTTGGCCTAAAATATATACAAAAAACTTTGGATATTTAGGTATCCTATAAGTCACTATATATATTGCGTAGGAATGAACATTTAAGCATATTTGTATTCGACTTAAGAGAAATCACACGGGCAATTATATATCCTATCTTTATCAGATTTCAGATAAAGTAAAAATAAAAAAATAAAATAAAAGAAAAATAAAAAATATCCTTTAGATTGAATTAATATATATTTTCTCTAAATATTTTAAAATAAAACGTTTGTATTCAATGCTTCGTTGTGAATTTTAGTGATTTCATATTAATTTCGGATGTTTCAGCTAACATGCATTAGGTCATTTATTTATAATGTACAAGAAACAGGCATGTAGAATGAAAATTTAACGCAGAGCTAGTTGTTTTTATAGATAATCATTCCATATCATCTCTTATCAAATATATTATTTTTTAAAAAGAAAAAATTCAAATTATTGCGAAATAAAAAAGACTTTAAAATACTAGGCCAAAAAGGTTAAGTAATTTTCTAATTATCTTGTTGGCATATTTAAAAAAAAAAATTTAATTTACAGAATAAAACTTATTCTTCGAATTTTAGATTGTATGACATGAGCTAGATTCGACTTTTTGTATTGTTATTCCTGACATATATAAATATAATTTAATTCGGAATACATAATAAATAAAAAAAAATAAGTATACAGTGAGAGTAATAATATTACTATGTAAGTAAATTTTTAAAAGCTTCATAAGATGATCAATTATTTCAATAGTTTTTAATTTATATATATTTATTAGTATGTGTTGTTTTGACAGGCAATTTATTTATTGTCAATCTTGTATTGTTAAAGTAATATTGTTGTTATCCTTGTATATTGGTGTTTGTACCGCTCCAGATAAAATGTAAGCTTCGTTTTCTTTTCTGCAAATTCATTGGAATTTATCTTATTGTTCTTATTCTGTAATAATTTAAGGTAAAACCGTGCTAACTATATTCAGGGTTTTTTTTTTAATATATAAACTATTTACTGATATGGAAATATTTATTATCGAAAAAGATAAAATTTTCGATAAAATAACTTTGATAATTTTAATTTTTTTAGTAAGGATTTCAGTTTTATATATTTTTTTTTATTATTTTTTTTTTTATAAATTCTGTATCTTCTACGAATCATTAGTTAGGGCTGATTACAGATCAATACATTAACATAATAACACTTATTGGAAGTTTAAGATGTTCGTTATTGTTGTAAGATACGATGAAAGTTCTTCGTCATTTCAGCCTTGTACGAGGAATAAATTAAAATAAACAAAATAATATATGTGTATTCAGACACAAATATACATATATAAATGTTTGTTCGAGATGTAAAGGAAAAAAAATACAGATCTTACTCGGTTCGAGTTAAGGCCGTTTGTTCAAATATAGGCTCTGTTGACACTAAAAATAGGCCTAAAAGAAGAAAAAGAAAAGAAATAAGGCCTTCACGAAAACTGGCTCGGTCGATATCCGCTCTAACTTAAATATAATAGCCGGTTGGTCGGGATTATTGTTGAGGATTGACTGATTTCAGAGCAAGTTTCTATTATTATTTCAACAGAAATGTTGTTGCTGATAAGTTTGCTGCTTGCGCTTTCGTCATCCTTCTACGATATTCAGCTGCGGTTTTTTACCGTTTCCTCCTCATCGCCTTAATGTTTGATGAAGGTACTGGTCAGTCAGGGTGTTAAATGGGTCACGCTATACCTTACCCATTGAATAATATAATACCTATCTTGTATTATATCTGCTATTGACGTCGTAGGATTTGAAGGTGGCTATGAATAGAGCTAATATACCAAATTTAGATTTTTTTTCTCTTAAAATTCAGCTTATAAACCAAAATTCATGGAACAAATTGAGTTTGTCTGTGTTGTGTCTTCTACCACACATAATATATAGGTTTATTTAAGTCTTACCTGTATTATTTTTGCTAGAAAAGCAACAACGAATCCATGACGACACATTTAACACTAAAAATACTCGATAAAAAGAATATAATTCACATGAAATTTTTATAATAAAGAATTTTATTATTTTTTATGAAGTAAATTCAATGTTTACTTTTTTTTTTCATTTTGTTTTAGCTATATTATATGTAAATTTTTATTAGCATTTTGATCATATTAAACGTATATAAAATTTAATTACACATAGCTAGTGTTAGTGCAAAAAGTCATATGAAAAATTTTAGTGTTTTACAGGAGTAGCGTAAAAACTGATGATTTATTAGTTTAATTTTATGTTTTATTTCCCTATACTATTTTCCAAAGCATCATACTATTAATAGCAGTTGCTGACTACAAAATGTCAACCTTTAGCAAAGATAGAAAAAAAATGAAATCTTTTTGCATACGACCTTTTGCACTAACAGTAGCTATATTGTTAACCAAAATTCGGAATTTAATTTCGTTATTGTTGTAGGATACGATAAAAGTGTCTCTTGGTGTCTTATATTCAATATTTTATTTTTAATGAATTAAATTAAACTTTAGATCAATGTTTAATTAAAATTATATGAAATGTTTAAAAATTAGAAATATTTATCTTTTTTTTATGAAATCGAACTGTTGTAGGTTAATTTTCATTCTATGAAAAATAAGAATTGAATTTTTTTAAATAAATATTTAAATAAATTAATTATTAAGAACTATTAAAATAATATACCTACATATCGTCGTTTTTTTACAAAATGTCATGAGTAACATTTTAGAAAATTAAAACACTAATTAATCGGATTATTTTCCTCCACTATGAAATTAAAATATTCTGCTATTAGTTTAACTTGACGTACATTTGAGTTAGTGCGGTTTTCATGGACTCGAAGATTTTCGATTTGATAATCATGATATAAATTTACAAATTTGTACTTAAACTTTTATCTATCAACAGTGAACTTAATGACGTCATGCTACAAACTGACATTATTAAACGGTCTAAATATTTGTATTTTTGAAAATTACGTTGAAAAATGACATTAGTACCAAGATTTTATTGCCTTTATCAATCGATCAGTAACATCTACTACCCGGAATCACGTTATCCGGAATAGCTCTGGCCATATTATTCCGGATTAACGGATTTTATAAAAGTTTATATATGTTAGTAATGAAATATTAAAGAATAAATTAAGCACAACAATAAAAATTGTCATTTCTTTAGATTTATACAATGCAGCCTTTTGTTGGTTTTAATGGATTTCAATGCATGCAATGAACACTGTCAGTCAATTGCCTTGAATATATGAGAACAAGATGTAAATGTGTATATTGTTATCTCATTAATCAAGGATATTCTCAATGTGTGTATATAAAAATAAATTTTAAATTCGTTAAAAATACTTATACAGATTATGTATGTATAAATATGGAAATACATGAAAATAGGGGATTGGTTGGAAGGGTAAGAAAGTAAAAGTATTCAATAAAAGCAAATTCAAATTTAAATGAATCTATCTAAGCAAATAGAATGCAAATTTAATTAACCATTTTTTTTAAAAGGTGTCAGGGTTTATTTTTCATTAGAAGGTTTTTTTTTTTAGAAATCGTAATCAAATCAATATAATTAGCATGATTATTAAATTCTTCAAAAATAATAGAATTCCGAATGTGAGCTACACAATTTTAAATATTTAAACAAAATTAATACAATCATACATTATATTTAAATAATATTTGGATTGGCTTAGAATCAATATTGGATGGGCGAAACCCAAGTTATTTTGTGGAAACTAGATTAATATCCTATTCTCACGCGATTCTATTCCAATTTAACTATGCACACCTATCGATCATTTTACCAATAATTCAGGTCATTTTACCAAGTTTGTTTGGACTTGCATCACCATTATACGTCAAGTCTTTATAAGTCAAACAAAACGAAGTAATCGTACTTTTTTTTATAGTTATTTCGGGTCACCATATATTCAGAAATTTACTTTTTCTAAAACTTATCGTAAATATATTTATGCATATTGGTACATCTGTTACATTTAAGATGTATTTGCCTTGTTGACGGAAATACAAAAATGATTTAAATTATCTATCTATTTATCTATCTTTGTCTACACAAACATATATTTATTGAAAAATAGGCTATTCATATTTTTTAACATGAAATCTACAAATGTGATAATTATAAAAAATTTGTATTCTTTACTTATGCTCGTCATTTTCTCTGTTTCAGGTAAGTTAACAATGTTATATCTTGATGGAGAGATTTTTTAGCAGCACCTTATCTTTTGATTAGTTCAAATCGTCAGATGCCCAGGAATGTATATTATTACAAATTATTTAATATTATTATTTAACATACAATTTACAAAATAAATAACGGAAATAAAATCACGAATAAACATATTCGGATCATTAAAAGTGGATGTCTTATTTTTCTCAAGTTATTACTTTTTTTTTTCTTTTGATTTCAAAGTTTCGACCACTCCATGACTTATGTGAATAAAATCACAGAGTAATTAATTTTATTACTTAATAATTGCACTTAAGTTTAATGGATGGTTAATTTCTAATATAAACTATTTTTTTTAAAAAGTTAATTTTTTTTTTTTATTTTTTTATCTTATCTTCGGTTTACGTGTTTAAATTATTTGAGATAGATACTTTAAAGTAAATCACAATAACGCCTATTCATCCCTTTTTTCCCAGTCTGCTGGTGTTCCTCAAGGTAGTATCCTAGGTCCTATCCTCTATACAGTTTATACAGCTGACATCCCTACCTGTCCCAACACTGTCATCACCACATATGCCGATGACACATGTATCCTATCAGTAAACAATGACCCAGCAATTGCATCTCAAATGCTTCAATCACACATCATAAATCTAGAAGAATGGTGTCAAAACTGGAGAATTAAAATAAACTCCAATAAATCCCACCAAATTACCTTTACCCTTCGTCGTAAACCAACGACTTCCTGTCCTACAGTTTACTTTAACAATACTCCACTTATCCCTGTTGAGCAAATCCGATACCTAGGACTCCACCTGGACAAACGACTAACTTGGAATCCTCATACTAGACTGAAACGACAAGAAACCGCTCGACGTTTCTGATTACTTCAGCACTTACTAGACAAACGCTCTCAACTTCCCATTAATTACAAAAGACTTATATACTTGACTATAATAAGACCTATTTGGACTTACGGAGTTGAGCTATGGGGCTCCACTAAACCATCGAATTCCTCTCGCATCCAATCCTTACAATCCAAAATCCTTCGTAAAATCCTCAATGCTCCTTACTTTGTCACTAATAAAATTATCCATAAAGATCTTAATGTTCCTTATGTTTCAGATCTGGCCCAATCCAGATACCTATCCTTCCATAATAAACTTCAGAATCATCCCAACCCTCTCGTTTCTAACCTTGCTTCCTCTTCAATTCCTGATAACCCTCCGAGGCGTCTGAAAAGAAGATGGCTCCGTGATCTCCTAATATAGTCATATCATTAAAGTGCTACCATTGGGTAGTTACTCAGCAAGTGTATTCATGTCATTATATCAATTATGTCCAAATTTACTTGATGTATTTATGTAATACAGTTGTAAATGTCATAAAGAAATAAAAAAAAAAAATATTTGAAACTTTTTAGTCTTTATTTATATAACAGAACATGATAAGGAATAAATAAAATAATGAAGTAAATTTGCTCATTTAGTAGAGTTATGTGACTCAGCAGTTCAGGAAACATACTGTATAACACAATAAGAGATTATTTTGATGATTTTAGTGAGCAAATAATGTTTTATAATATATTCTAAAAAAAAAAAAAATAGCAGTCTGCCTGATGAATCATTTACAGTTCTTCGCAGTCACTGTTAGTTTTTTTTTCCACATCGGCTCTTCATTCTTTATTGCAGAAGAGAAGGAGTAACGCAATTACTTTTACCAACCCCGGAGGATCCCGTTACAAATCTGAACCACTACAGAAAAAACTTTTAATTGAGCCGAGATTAAAACCGACTTTCACTGGTTTGAAGAGATATATAAAAGTGAATCCTCAAATTATATTTCATAAAAAATTCATCTTTTCTTAAATTAGGAAGACTTTTATAATTTCGCTCATTATTTATCACAAAAACATGAATGTATTATTTTATATTATTTAAACTAGCTATTCATTTATTTTGTTTCAAATCAGTATTTGTAATTTTACAAGAGATGTGTAGTATTCGATTTATTCGACGATAAAAAAAAATATTTTGGGTTTTGAATATTTTCTTAAACTATCATTCAAAATATCAGCTTTATCTGCATTTAATGGTTGTGATAAATTATTCATTGCAGGAACTGCATATTTCTTCTGAATATTTAGATTTTATTAATATATATATATATATATATATATATATATATATATTTTATGCGATTAATAAATGAAGGAAGTTCATGAATATAAACGCGAATAACAAAACATTTCACAATGACTTGCACATACCAACAGTGTTGCAACGATTTCCTTTCGTTGCAATAAATCAATAGATATATAAAGAATTCAGGTGAAAGTACAAGGGATGAGAATACTGAAAAGAAGACGGTTTAAGGATCTCATAGTGATCCCTTGAATGTTACTAAAACGCTTAAGTATGATGTGTGTTGTACTTCTCGGTAATTTTAGATGTTTCAGTTTGACATGTGCAATATATATATATTATATAAGCAGATAAATAAGAATGGTGTTAGTTTTAATTTCTTCTTCATTTCATTCTCTGAAAAAAATTACTGAAAAATAAAATTAAAAAACACAGGTATTAGTGCTACTTCATTCTTCCACACGATTTGTATACGCACAGTTATATTCCTAATTTGCATATATGTAAAACATGAGGTACAAGGTAAAACTTATGTTTGTATATTGATTTTTATTTAAACAGCTGTGAATAAATATCTGTATATAACGACGCTTATACAAATGCATAATGTGGAAAGAAATATTTCGACATTAATAAGTGCGATAATATTTTTTTAAAACGAGCTGTTTAAGTAAATTAAATCGATAAATATTACTAAAAAAATAGAGTAAGAAAATTTATTATTTTATTAAACTTTAACTATGTATCATTGAGATACATTTATAGTTTTGACGCTGTTACTTGAAAATTTGTGCAAGAAATGAGATTGACATTTAACTACCACCATAGTTGTTTATCAATTTACACACAATATATATATATAAGTTTTTTATAAAATATTAGTCCAAAGGTCACTAAATGTACACAGTTTTTACATTCTGTATTATTTATTCGACGTTTCGGCTTCAGAAGCCATTTTCAAGATCCTGTAAACAAATTTTAATTCAGTTTTTATATTTCAAAATACATCCTTATTATACACATATCAATTTAACAACTATCAGTTATATAAATAGTCCAAATTCTATTTTATAAAAAATTTTTAAAATTTGTTTACCATCCACCTACCATGCACTGTTTCATAAAATTTCTAAAATCTATCATTACAATATAATTCGTCTTTTAGTTATTATTTTATTTCATCAAATGTCGTTTTTTCTCTTCTAAAAATTTGTAATAAATAAATAATTAATTAAAATAGAATGTTAAATTTTTTTTCAAAAAAAGGATATTATTTGTTCTCAATTTATGTACATCTTTCGCAGACGATATTAAGAAAAATTTTCCTCCTCACTAATTCATTCATACAGGACTGTTTTATCTGTTATATTATATTTTAATTTTATCTATTGAGCTAGCATACAAATATTTAAGTTATCTACATCTGCCAGTTGATTTACCGATTGTTTTGAGATTTTTAGTAATAAATATTGATTTAATTATTCTTCGTTTGTTAGTACTCTGTTCTCTATGTAAGGCCGACGCTGTACCGAAATCAAATTTATGTCCATATTTGTGGTATGCTGCGATAATCATGTGGCTAATTTTGATTTTGTTGTTTTAGACCTGCAATTTTGTTTATGCTGTTGTATCCTACGTTCAAACCATTGTGAGGTATATGGCATAATATGCTTTATTTTCACACTCCTCGCATTGTATTTTATAAATAATATTAGTTAATTTTTCTTTTGGAATAATATCCTTAGTTCTACTATCTAATTTATTAATAGGTTTTTTCTAAATTTGATTTCATTTATATCATATTTTTTAAAACTTGTTTCTATTTTATTAGTTAAACCTCTAGTATAAGTGATCGAAAAATGTTTTTTGGGGTTGTGGTCTGCTTTAATATCCTTATTTTTCTCATTCTGAAATTGTAGATCAGGATTTTCTTTATTATGCTTTTGTTTTTTAGTATTATCTACTTTAAAATAGTTTTTTATTAGATTTGTTATTTTATTTTTATGTTATTTTCTTGTTTTGATTAGTTTTTATATTGGTATTGATGTTGACTGAAATGAGATTGACATTTAACTACCACCATAGTGGTTTATCAATTTATACATATTTTACACCTGTCAAAATGAAACATCTAAAATTACCAAAAATTAAAAACACACACCTAATATTATGATTTCCAATAAAATAGAAAGATGTATAAACGTCATAAATAGAAACGCGTTCTTCCCAAATATAATGGCTTATATGTATAATTTTGTTACTTTACTATTTTTCTTTCTTTTCGCCTAAGAGTGGCAGTTAACTAAACGAGGGAAATAAAATTTATAAAAGAGTAGTTAAAGATAAAGTGAAGTGCATCAAGTTGCAATTAAGGATCATTAAAGAGTGACTTTGGCTAAGTTATTGGAGAGGAGAGCTAGGTCTCGCTGCGGTCGGTTGCTCCCAACCTTCTTCCTTTTTCTCTTATCCGTTCCATCGCCGGCTGTTGCTTCGCTCTTAATGAAGTTTTATTATAACCGCCTCGGAACCGTTTTAATACCTTCCCTCGGGAAAAATAGGTGAGTTTTATTACTAATAATTATTACTAGAGAATTAAACTCTGTGTTTGCTTGCAAACTAATATAAAGTAGTACGGAATGTGAAGCATAAACATTTTTAACGGGTTAATATTCAAGAAGCATACGAGGCGTGCTTCTATCGGGTGATTCTTTTCCATAATAGCCAAACTCTGGAAGGTGATTCCAGACAAAATTTCCAACAAAAAAAGTTCATTTGTTGCATGGGACGTCTCCGAATAGAAAAGAAGTTAAGGGGATCCTAGACGGTCATTTGGAATTGCATTCCGAGGCACTAATGACGTTCCGAATTATATAAGGTAGTGAATGAAGTACTGATAAAGGTGTCTGGCGGATTTCCGATCATCCGGAAATCGAAGGTTCATTCACGAGAAGCGGGAGACAGGTAAAAGTAGTGAGGAGACTAACTATATAGGATAGGTTAGGTTACCTAGGCCTCACGACCGTTATAAATTCCTGATTTTCATTAAAAGTAAATAGTTAAATAGTTTTTTTATATCCCTTGTTTATATTTTATAAACCATCTTCAACTATATCTTTTAAATAGTCAAGTGGGCAACAATTTTTTTTTTTTTAAAAAGTGGAAACTTTTCATTCATTCACAATTCATTTAAAAGAAAAACGCCTCAAATTATTTCACAATGGTTTATTATTTCCAAACAACTATACATCTAAAGTAACATTACCTGAATGCATATAAAAAAAAAAAGTGGAGATCATATCTTTGCTCCTAATTGTACGATTTTAACGATTTTTATGTTGTCTTTTAGGAAATTCCGTGAACTTTTAAAAAACCATATCGACAAAAGAATGTATACTTTTTGAGTTATTCGGAATTAAATTTTAGCGTCCCTCGTAACTTTTTTTCCAGCTTCTTTTCGTTGAAGTATGTTATATAGATAAATTTAAAGGGCGTCAAGAAAATGACTTTAACGAAGTTTCATTGAAATCGGTACATTCGTTTAGGAGCTACAGTCTTTAGCTTTTCGGCCGCCATTTTGAAAGTTAAAGGCGGATAGTAATGTCGATGAAGGATGATCATCCTCCGGTGACCTCTGATTTTATATCTAAATTTGAAAAAATCGGTCCAGTAGTTTCGGAGAAAATGCGCGGCTCGCGGACGGCGGACGGACAAAAATAATTATATTCGTTTTTCGAATTCTGCGCATCCTGAAACGTGAAACCTCAAATTTTGAGAGGGGGTTAAGTTTTTGGTCGATCACAATGGTTGGTTATTGAAAATGATAAACCAAAATTAATCTTTAACTGTTGTGTATATTTATCATTTCTTATCCCAATTTTCTCAAGAAATTTATTATTTTCGCAATACCTTTCCTTAATTTTTGTAAGTAGTAGACTTATATTTTACTAACTTTCGTCAAAACGATTTTCTATGAGACTAACCTTATTACAAAATAGTTTCGTTTACCTAGGCCTCATTTTTAAGTAAATAATTTCATTAAAAAAATAGTTTTTATATCCCTTGTTTATATTTTTATAAACCAATTTAAATTATTTTTTCCTTAAATAGTCAAGCGTTCAATAAATTGAAACAAAAAAGTGGAAACTTCACAATTTACTTATAGAAAAAAATTCTTTAACTGTTGTGTTTATTTGTCATTAGTTTTCCCATTTTTCTTAACAAATTGATTATTTTCGCAATACCTTTCCTAAATTGTTGTAAGTAGTTAACGTTTAGTTGATATTTTTTTAACTTTGGTCTAAAGGATTTTCAGGCTCTAGGAAGTAATTATTATATCTCCATTTTTCTCTTGATATCCAATACTATAAAAGACAATGCCCAAATAAGCTTATCTATGCTGTTTATTTGTTTATAACTGAGCTAAAATGGCTTCAGCAATGATAATTAATGATCAGTTACAGTCTGCATATAACACCGTTTATAACTTATAGCTGACTGAAAAATTGTATTGCATCAAAGGTATGTTGATCTCATAGTGAATAGTACATATTACATATATCTGAGATTGCAATTATCTTTCATACAACTGATTAATAAGTGCGGTAATATTATGGGCTGTAGCAAATGGACGGTTGTTGATTTTAATTAATTACTTTTAAGTAACGATTACTTTCTAAATTAACGATTATTAATTGATTTTTCCTTAAAGGTTTCATATACAAGAGAAAACTCGTTTCGCCTGGAGAGGAGCGGGCAGACGCCCTTGGTGTTGGAGCAGCGAGCGTTGAACCCCGAGCGACCTTGCATAATGGCAATAATTACTGCATCTCATCCTTTTGCTATCTCTTATTTGCCTATTCAACACCGCTGCACTGCTCCTTGTATGCGATGTGTAATCTGTAATTCTATTGTCTCAGCTATCCTGGGGAGTTAAGGCTTAATTGATAGGTCACTAAATGCACTCTTATCTTCGTAATGCATTCCGACTAGGGTGTAGAATTAGGTTTAATAGCGATGCGAGGAGTTTAATGGATACTAAAAGTAATAGCGTAATAATAAAATAGGAATTATTCAAGAAACATTAAATATTAATCAGAGCAACCTTAATAGAAATTAATAAAATACTAAAGTATTTATAAATATAAAAAAAGATCCAAAAAATAATAAATTAGTTTAAGCTTTTTAATTCATATTCAATTTTTATCAGATCAAATACATTTTTTTCCTAGTAAATTCAATTTCTTCTAAGACTAATTAAATCTTTTCCATTTCAAATTCAATTTTCAATTTATCTTAAATTTCCGATAAAAGGGATAATAGCCTAGAATAGATTATTCCAAGAAGTCGAATTAATCAAAAGTTGAATTTAATTTGGAAAAAAAAAATTGAATTTGACTTGAAAAGGTTGTATATGAATTGCAAATGTTTAATATATTACATTAAAAATATAAAATAAGAATAATTTATATTAATCTCACCTCCTTTCATAGTAGATTTCTTTAAATTTTCATCTCATGGTATATCCATTATGGTATATATTTATTACTTTTTACTTTTAATGTGAGTTAAAAACAGATTGAAATATATTTTTTGTGCTGCTTTGCCTATATTCAGGTACCTTACCTATATTTACCTATATTCAATTACCCTTCCAGGATAATTATTCCTTAGTTAGAATAATAGAAAAAAAAAGGATAAAACCTTGACTCGTACTTATATTTAGTGGCTGCATTGTTATTTCCTTATCATGTTTAACTTTTTTCTGGTAAAAATATTTTTATTTTCAAGTCCAATTTAATTTTTCCTAAGTAAAATTCAGCTATTTCTTATGTCAAATTAAACCTTTTCTGAACCAAATTTAACATTTAATTTATTTTAAATTTTCCATAATTTTTTTCCATATAAGAGTTCTCATCTCACGAGATATAAAATAGAAATTTCATATGAAGATACTATGCGTTAGAAGATTAAATACTGTGATTGTTTTAATATTAAGCTTAGACCATTATAAAAAATAAATATGGACCAATGAATAACAAATTATTTTACTGTTTTGGTGAAGAACTGAGAGGGAGCATTAGTCCAAAAACGTATTTCCACTGTGGATCCCTTTACTTATGTCATGGGTGCTTATATGTCTTATCCTAGAGAACATCTTGGTTACGCACCTTCATTGAAATGTCACCGAGTATACCTTAATGACAAAAAAGGTTTAAGGATTATGATCAGGACCATTTGGACGGAGGACGATATGACAGTGAAGAGACAATTAGTGTTGTAGAGGAGCGGGAGGTGGCTACTGTACGGGCTGAAAACATCTCCACGTCAATGGGTCAACGGAGTACACGACTGTGTCTACCGAAGGCTAGAGCTCTGGGGCACTCAATGGGAGTCCAGCTGTCGATGAGGATTGGCAGTTTTAGGATTCAGACGGGAGGAATATCATCAAGTAAATGTTTTGGAAAAATAAAATGAAGATCATCTATCAAAGCCTTGAAAGATAAAGAAAGGTAAGCTATTGGAAAAGATGGGTGGGAAATCAATTTTATTAAAAAATAAACAACAAATAAAAAAATAAATTTCAAGAATCTAAGAATCGTGGAAATTAAAATTCGGCAGGAGTTTCAAAAATGGTAATAACATATAATGCTAATAATACCTTAGTGATGGAGATCTTTTACATAATGAATAATTAAGTATGGATTACTGTAAATTTGAAAAGGACTATAACAAATTTATTTGACACTAATTTCACGACTATGTTTGTTCATTTTATATATAAGTATATCCATTAGGCAAAGTTCCAAACAGCCTTTAGTTGAAATGGGCTATCATTTTAGTTTGAAAAATATATTGAGCATCGAATTTTATTTTTATCTAAAAATAAATAAATACAAACTTTGACAGCTCATATATTTATTGACGTTTCGTAGATGTGTCCCTCTTATGAAAACATGACTATTGCAGTAAAATATACCGTAATAATATAATATTCGACATCAGGGGTCTCCTCCCCCACCCAAAGCCGATGACGCATAAATCTTTCCCCACATCTCCCAAGATATTTTATTTCTCTTTTCTAAACAGTGCAAACGAAAGCACAATTTAAATATTCGTAGATTATATACAATTACACATCCTGTGGTCTATTCTATGCTTCCACTTGTCTTTTAATATGAAACTTGTCATTTTGAAAATTGAAAACCCCGTCGGAATGTATCCCCCTCAAAAATTGAAAACCCCGTCAAAAAGTGCCTCTTATAAATTTCTATGGTGCAACTTGCGCCATAAAACACAGACCATGTAGTTCTTTTTCCGCCTTAACAAGCCTGCTCCATCTCTGCCTGTCTTGGGCTATTTCTTTCCATTTATCTGCAAGCAGCTCTGTTGCATCTTTGTTGATTCTATCTATCCATTCGCTTTTTTTCCTTCCACTTGGTCTTTTGCCTTCTATTGAGGCATTCATTGTTACGTAGAGGCTTCCAGATGGATTGCTACGAGCTACGTGCCCAATCCATCTTAACCTCCATGCCTTCATATTATGGGATATTGATTGACTAGTTCCTGTAAGCAGTTCTTTATTGGTCTTTCTTCTCCATGTGTTAGTATTCTGATCCCAGATCTCTCCGGTTATCGTGCGGAGGATTTTCCTCTCAAATCTTTCAACACTCTTTTCTAGGGTTCTGGTTAGTGTCCAGGTCTCCCAGCCATACATCAATCAGAACTAGCTTTATCATAGCATTGTACACCCTTAGTTTGAGATTTCTTAAGGTTTATCGGAATTTCAATACCTTTGAGAGGGAGAAGAAAGCTATGTTGAACCAAAGAAAGCATTGAAGTTATTGTGGAGTCGAGTCATTTGAATTTTTCTAGTCTCGAGAATGATTTTCCTTTTACGCAGACCCTGTTATTGGGTTGGAATTTTCGGCTTGTTATCATATATTTTGTATTGCCTTCATGCACTTTTAGGCCAATCTGCTCTGAATAATCCGTGTATATTATATTTTTTGTTTCGGGGTTGAAGGCAACGAGTCATGTAATTTAGCAACCTAAAATCGTCAAGCGTTGCGTTTAGCCTAATTTAATTAGTTTTCTATATTAGTTTTATTTATTTATTTTTTTGTTATAAAACTTTAATACCCAATTTTCTCTACGTGTACATATGTTCAATATTTCTTTTGATTGTTATTGATAAACAAGGCAGTTTCTTGGATGTTGATGATGATCTGAAAAGTCGTACAAAACTTGTTAATTATGAGCGTAATTAAAGATTATTTTTTAACAAATCATATAATTAATCACTGATAATATTGGTTAATATCAAAAATATTTGTTTTACCAATAATATGTCTCCTATATAGATTGTATATTTTTATTGCATGCGTGTGATTGGGTAATATCAAATGATTATACATAAAATATTCCCGCTCTAAAAATAAAATATTTTAATGGCCGTTATTAAAAAAGAACAAAAATAATTTTAAATCATTTGTATGAAATAAAATTGTCAGGAATTTCTGTCGATATTGTTATTATTTATCTTTTTCTTGAGAAATAATAAATTTTACCACATTTAAGGGCACTAAGTACTAGAGCTGAGTGAGGCTCATACAAACCATATATGCAGTATATTAAAAAAATAAAGTAAATAAAAAACATATTACAAATAAATAAATAAAGAATATATCGATATCTTTATTGGGTTAGCCGATGTTTCGACCTAAACATGTGAGTAATCCTAAGGGCTATCGTTTGAAAGTCGAAACAAGAAATTCAAGAACAAGAAAATTATGAGATAACAATTTTTACGCCTTATCTTCTAACTTGATAACTTAAATTGGCTTTTTTAGTGACTTTTCTTTTTCTTTTACATTACACTAAATAGGCATAATCTCCATGACCCCAACCAATTATAAAAACCCCCATTAATTATAAAACCATGACACCTCTTAAGTTTACTATTAAGTTACTTAAGTTTACTACTAAGTTACTAACACTTGATTAAAAAAAAATTAAAAGAGATCATTCGCTTTGCAGGATATGCAACAAATATATTTTACTAATTATACTATTATACTAAAACTGTATATATATATATATATATATATATATATATATATATATATATATATATATATATATATATATATATATATATATATGCCTGCTTGTAAAATACATTTCTATTATGTTATGTTTGGTAGAAGAAAATAAAATTAGTTGAGTTTTCAAGCATTTGTCTTCATTGATTCATAATAAATTACTTATGCGGCATGTGAGTAAGTCCATATAAATCTTCCGTTGAATGTTGATATAAATTAGGGTTGAATGAGTGAATGGAAATTGTTGATGGTGCGATTGCGTGAGATAACGTTAGAACAAAAGGAATGCCTAGGTAAGCCTGGTCATAGCGATGTTTGAATATCGCTGTGTTTAATGTGGAAAAAATAAATTATATAGACATAATTATGCTTAAAAAATCCCGGAGTAGACAAAAAAATTGAGCTTTTGGTAAACAAGTTGCTCTGATATTAGTTTTGTATGGGAAAGGAATGAAAGATACCGAATTGTCAGCATATCTGTAGTCATAGAGGCGCTTTCAGGTCATTATCATAACATGTCAATTATAACAACTTTATCTATACAATCGATTGTGTATTTATTTATATATGTCATGAATTATATCTATATAAATCGAATGTTTGTCATTTTCTGTTTATTAAAATTGCGTTCAAGTTTATGTTAGTGAGTTGGTGGAAATTTCATAATATTAAGTGTTTTCTGACTCCATGCCTTAATGAACATTTTCTTGAATTTCTTTGTGTTCAAATTTATCTCAAAAACAAAAGTTTATGCGTTAATTACCTCCTATGATAATTTTCCTAGCCAATTCGTTATAAATTTTATTTTTAGTGGTATATAGTAGAAAACTATTAATAATGACGTAATCTTAGTACGATATTGGTTATAGTTTTGTCGTGTCATTGTTATCTATGCGACAAGATTAGTATAGGCCAGTTCAACCGGGAAGTAAGATCGAAGCCCTCGTGAGAAATTAATAAGCTCCTGATATCAAATATATCTACTTTAAATCAATCATTTATTCATTTATTTACAACAATGGTGGGGCTCCTCAACCTCTTACGGGTCATTTTAGTCCTTAAAAAATATTTATTTTACATCAGATTTAACAATAAATTGAAAGCATAAAATATTGAAAACAAAAAAAGAGTCAGCAAATTTTAAATTTTGTTGTAAAGGTGCGCTATTTGAAGAAATGTTAAGACTTTTTTTGCCAATTTGGTAGTATTTTTTAGAATTTCAGTTATATCGTTCTCCAATTCAACTTCATTACGTCGTTTTTCATATCCATAACATTCAGTCAAAATGTGCCTGATTGTTAAATTGACCCCGCAGCAGAGACACTTTCTCATCAGGTGATCATTAGTTAGCCGTGAGTGGCCGATTCGGAGCCTTGTAAATCAATCATTTATAAAATACTAACAATAATTTAATATATTTTAATTACTAAAAAGTAGTAAGTATATCAAGAGAAGTTAAACATTATTATATCACACAATATTCATTTATTAAAATAATATTTTGAAATCGACAGACATATGAATCCTACAAAACTGAACTATAAAAAAAATATATTAATCCCAGATCAACGCCGGTTTACGGTATGTTATTAAGTAAAAGGTTAAACAATACATATAATAATAAGAAATTAATATCCTTAACTTAACCTAAAAACAAATTTCTGCTCTACATTTTCTCCCTATATTTCCCCATCGCCTAATTTGGACCTCAAAGAATTATTCCTTCTCAATCCAAATACTTTACTTGAGAACCAAATTTTTAATAGTTGTATTTTTTTTTATTTATTTTTTTTCTTAGACGCAGATTAATTTGTTGCGGGGAATTCCCACTTTTCTGTAATGCAGGAAAACCCATCTATTATTGATACAATTTTTTTAAAAATCATATAATGTTTTTTAGTTCTACCAATGGGTAGTTTCTCTTCATGTTGTACATGTCATATTTCTTATTTCAAATTTACTTGTTGTATTTATCATTTAATACAGTTGTAAATTTCGATAATAAAAAATAATGTTTAATATCAGTTCCCCTTGTGCATTTTTTATAAAATGTTTTGTCTGATAATTGATACTGGCTGAACGCCCATCTATTCCATAGTTAGATAACGTTCTGATATTGCATATACGATTAAAATAACCGACATGATCTTGTTATGTATATGATTAGTGATAACATTTGAGACACAGCCTGGACACAGTTTATTTACACATGAGCTTGTAGACTGAGGCCCCGGCGAAGATTCTATTATTTTCTCCGGAGCGGTGGAGTGGTGGGGGGGGGGGAGACGCAGGCGCGGCGGTGGGCTGAGTGGGGGGAACCCCGTGCTCAGTCCGACCAGCTTCGCCCGGGCTTGCGATAGTACCTGCCGCCGTACCTCAGATAGTACCTGTCGAACTGTCTCTACCGTCCGTCAGTCCTCGTTATCAATGAACCCCGAGTGAACATAGCTCCATTGTAGTGTTTAGTATCAGTTGATCTCGTAGTGCTGTGATCTCCGAGAGCTGTGGACCGATTCGATATGATCTCCTAATAGCAGGATATATATAATATAATCGAGGTACCATATCTTACCTATATTGATAATCATAGCTATAACATAATCATAATATATTAAATTATTTGAAAAGTATCTGTTATCAGTGAACGCCTGACGTAGTATAGTTATGCTACGCCAGAAACACACGTTCAACCGCCGTTTCACTTCCAAGTACATCCTATCACACTACATTCAAACATTTACCATTTAACATTATTCCATCGTTAATACAATTTTGATTATTTCAATAATTAAATAATTGATATGAAAAAATCAAATAATTTAATTATAATTTTAAGTTATTTTAGGAACATTATTGTGGTTATAAATAATTTATGAACTAAATCTTCTTTTTTTTTTGTCTAATTCTATACTAGTTAAATAAACGTTTTAAATTTGATCTCATCTTCAGGATCTTGACATTTTTTTTTCTTGTATATAACATTGTAATTTTTCTGTTAAATATTCTGGCATGTTCAAATTGATTAATTCATTATCAAAAAATAAATTATTATAAGTAAAAAAAATTTTAAATGTATTGACAATTAAGTGTTGTATAGTAAAATTCTGTAAAGTATTTTAAATAGATAATAAAATGCTCATTAGTTAAATTGAGGGTCATATAATTTATCTTAATATATAAATATTTTCTTCCTTTTTTTAATTTAATATTTCATATAATATTAAGCATAGACAATAAACTCCTAAATTTTATACTGACACCCATATTTACTCCATGATATTTCTTAGAAGGGGTATGAATGTTATCCTCTCGAATACTCTCAGGTTAACTTGTTGCCTATTGTCTACTAATACTGTTTAATTTATTGTTATTGTTAGTGCAAAAGGTCATATGTAAAAATTCTAAAAACTTATTATTTCTTTATGATTTCATATTTTAATTCCTTCTGCTATTTTATATAGTAGCAGACCACTTATTGCAGTTGGAGACTACGTAATGTTACTCTAGGAAAAATAGAATAAACATATGAAATTGTTACATACGACCTTTCGCACTAACATTAGAGTTATGTCTATTTGAATCCATTATCTTATTTTGAAATTTTGATGTAAATTGAGAGTAATTGTATACTAACTTTTGAACGTAAGCATTAATTGATTTTTGTTTTAATTTAGTAAAAGAAATAATTATAACAAAATTAAGGAAGGTCAAATGTATCTTCACGTATTGACACGTGGTTCTACTCAGTAGTAACGTAGTGAATTAACACTCCCCTAAACTGTTATCAGTTGTGTAAACAGTTTTACGTAACCCCTTCTTCGAAAAAGTTAAAACAGCACGCACACATTGAGAACAAAATAAATTTGAAAGTATAATGTTATGTATGGCCGGCCTATTTCTACTTGAGTAGTTTCACATTCGTATTTATAGGATATTCATTAATCTCGGTATCTTCTGTATTTCAATCAGGTGTATCTTAACGTTCCATGATAAGAGAGTTGGTTTACGTAAGATGCCACGTTATTGCTACGGATAACCTTGAAGCTATTTCCTATTTCCCACTCATCCACGGCCGTAGTTATATAATGCGAACGGCCTTAGAGTATATTATCTCTTTGATAACTGTCAATTGTAGTAAAACCTTTTGTTGAGGGGTTCGAGACCCGTCGGACTGGCTACGCAGCATACGATGACGTTCCACACCTCGATAACGTAAGTAACAGGTGATCGCGAGGTAAGAAAAAAACCCGTGTTTATCGACGGGTCAGTTGCGTAAAGGTTGAGCAGAGAGAGCTGCGGGGGTGGTTTCCCCTCCTTCTATTTATACTGTCTCTGTCGTTGACCCCGTGTGTGGGGTTCCTCTCCCACAACCAAACTACACAAGACTAAAATAAACAATTGTTTTGTTGTTTACATTTGTTGGCTGTGTGTTTTCTTTATTAATAATGTATGTATTGAATTTTTTTTTTTAATTATAAAATAACGCATAAAGAATTCGAACAAAATAGTCATTTATTAATATCTCATTCTATAATAATATAATGTTTATTTTTTTTCGAATAATTAGAAGTAAAGATCTCATCAGTCAAACCTAATTGGTGCTCACTGACACTTTTTTTACCACATTTTGTTAATATTTTGTTAAGTCATGATGTCATTCGTGCTAAAGCATGCCTCGTTCTTTTAAGAATTGAAAAAAAGAAATCAACAATACCTAGGGATAGGAATTTCTAGGTATTAATTATTAAAAGCAGGTAGAATTTCGGAAAGAGATAATGAACAATTGAGCGATGAGGGATCTCATTTACTTGCAAATCTGATGTTGTTCAACTCCAGGGAATTTCTAATTTCTACAGAATTTCGAACAAATCCAATACATAATCTGTACCAATGAGTCCGGACTCACTCCGTTTGTATTCAGGGGATTAACATTAGCAATTACTTACGCTTTTAAACTATAGCCACAATCCATTTTCAATTTTCTTCTTCTTTCGACAAATTCGGAATCCAACTCTTCCCCCATCGGAAAGGATCTCCTCGGCTATCTGTTATAACGATAACTGACCTTGGACCAACACATTCTAAAGTAATCCTAGATCTCACCAAGTACTCCATTTGTACCGAACCATCTGAAAATATTAAAGCCTTTTGTTGTTGTTATTGCATCAATGTTATATTATCAATGTTATTGCAGCAGCACTTCACGTCTGTATGTCATTAATCCATCAAATTACAGTATTCGTTACTCCTGAAGCTCGTTACGAGGCCTAAGTTTTCGGTATCCAACGTATCCGAAAATGTGCTTGTTGTAATGTTACATAACCAGTTCACACAAACCAAGTAAGGCAGATTCATATAGGTTCAAAGTCACGTGGGAGTCATTAAAACGTGTCCGGATCGGGTTGCAAGAAGCGCTCACGCTGCTCGACGAGGAAATTTTAACTTCATCAGCATCAAGTGAACTCTAACGAAATTGCAAGCCTAACGAATAAGTTAAAAATTATAATTAAGGAGGTAAAGCCCTGGGTCACCTCCAGACTCAAATATCTTAGAGAAGACGTAGAACTAATTCGACTGAGAGAAAAACACTCAAGTGTTATCACTTATTACTAGTATAATTACTCACCCCTACCACATCATAAAGGGATCGCCACCGTGTAATGTCTATATTATAATAAAAACATGACTATAAGCCATGTCTTTTCCGAAAACGTCCGAATTGACCAATGACAATACTACTATAGAATTAGTCCTCAATTTCTTATAATCCAACAATATTGTTACTGAATTATAACTTCTGATTAATAGATTATTGGGATGGAAGATTAGGGAGAAAAAGAGAAGGAAGAAGTAAGGTAAAAATTGCTTTAGTTTACCTAACAAAACTATTTTTCGGTTACTTTAACATTTTTCAATGTACGAACTAACTAGATTTAATCAATAAAGATTTTTGTAAAAATATAAGAATTTACCTAAATACCTTTTGGTATTTTTTATAACTCATAATATCTACCAATTCTCTATCCTCAATTTTTATTTATGATTTTCAAATTCAAGTTCAAAAGAAAAAACATCAATTCAATATAGTTGGAATACTTTATTTTGTTTTTTAATGTAAATTATGTTTAAAGTAGAAGTGTTCGTTAATATTTCCATACCATATATTATTATAAATGTGTTGTCGCTCCTAATTTATAACCCCCATTTTGAAAATTAAAAATCCGTTGAGTTAACCTTTAGCATAATGCATAACGTAATGTTTCGAGACAAGATCTCAGTCTTCTAAACACAATATCTTACCTAATCATAATGAGGTAATAAAATAAATTAAAATTTTAATTTATAATTTTTTATTGAATCCTCAAATTGATTAATATTGATACATCTTTGTTTTAGTATTTGTTGATGAAATAAATTTTATATATTATAAAATAAATACGTCCATTTATATATTATAAAGAAATACGCCAAAATTTCTCAAAGCCAAATAGAACAGGAAAAGCCATTAAATCAATTCGAGATAAGGGACCATTCATTTATTTTTTATTTGTTTTTATTATTACTTTTTTAAAAGGATTTTCATGACTCAAAAGTCCACTTACGCGTTTTTGTTTTGTTTTTGCATAAAGTTTGAAATATGAGCTATACTCTCGAAGCATGACTTAGTAATTAGTTAGAAAATGCGAAAGTTTTTTTTTCCAATTATTTGTAATTTTTTTTATATCCTTATTTTATAGGTTTTTATAGGACATGGATAAATTTTATATGATTAAAAACCCATATTTTTTTTTAAATAGATTCATTTTCTGTTAATAATGGATCTTTAAATAGAAAAAAAAAATAATTCCAAATTCGTGGGAAATTAAAAGAAGACGTAATCCGTGTGGTATGGATTCTGAGTCACCGGAAGGCGTTGAGAGCTGGAAGAATTTTAAAAATTAAATAGCGCCATCTTTCTGAGAAAGGATCAAGCTTCGTCGTTTGGTTTAGCTTGGAAGAATCGTTCCAAGAACGGAAAATTATTAAATGAATTCTTTTCCAATTGGCCAGGTGATACCCAAAGAGTTATTTATTTTTTTTAGCAATTTGATTCAAATGTTGGTTATTGTGCTACTCAGTTCTTTTGGTAATAGTGGATAGATATACTTATGTATTCAGTGACAGTACAGATAAAATTCATTCTATTGAAGGAATTATTTATTTATTAGTCATATGAAATATTATACTAGTTATATATCAAGCAACCCTAATATATTGATCATATATTTTTTTTTTTTTTTTTTTGGAAGAATAGAGACATTATTTAAAAGGTTATCTTCTTAATATTTCAAAACATATCTTTGTGATGTAAACAATATCATTTTAAATACGGTGATAATTTTAGGTAATAAAAAGCGATAAAGTATTTAAAAACTATAAGAAAATATTTCAGATAATTTTTTATCATTATTCATGGTATTAATAAATATTCAAATTGTATATAAATATGTGTTTTTTAGACTGCTTTACGTTATTTTTTTATTATTAAAAATTCGATTTAGATATTTATATTTTGTATAGAGATGCATCCAGGTTTGTGACCATATATTTATACTGATATATCGATATTAAAATTTGTCATAACATATTTTTCGATATTTTTCAAACAAAAAAATAGTAACTAAACCAAGAAATAAAACTAAAAATGTTTACAAGGAAATTTCATCATATGTTAGCAATATTTTTTTTCATTGGTTTATGATGAAAATGTAAATTTATTTTGTCGTTATTTATTCAATTTTTTTTTCTGTCAAGAAATTTAATTTTTTTCATGTTTTTATTAATAATTATTTTTAATAAATTAAAAAAAAAATTATTTACTTAATACTTTTATATTTTTGAAGCTATTTTTGAAGAATTGTTGTATTTTTTCTGAATCTAGTTTCCTATTTCCTAGATCCACGAAATAATATTCTGTTTTTTTATTGACAGCTTATACATTTTTTTTTTTTTTTTAAGCATTATAGAAATATTTAGTAGTTGCTATTCAAAATATTAAAAATCTAATACTTCGAAGATTAAAAGAATCCCGCAATGTTGATTAATTATCTACGATAATGTTCATTAATGTTGATATATTTCATTACTATCTTTATTATATGTATTGATATTATAGTTCGGTTTTTACATTGCCTCTTTTATCTGAGATTAAAAATATTGAGGCTCCATAAATATGAAAATATCGATATATTTGTTTCGTTATTCGCATCGCTATTACTTCTCTATCTACAATTAAAGAGAATTGAAATACTTAACAATTAAATTAATTAAATCATAATATATGAATATCTAGAGGAATTTTCGAAAACTACTTAACAAAATCTAAATGTAAAGAGACTTTTTATAAATAATATCTCAGATTAGTTAGTAATCTTATATAAATTTTTCTTAATTATCTATAGGCTTATAATAATGGTTATATATTTTTTTAATATACCTCGTTTATATATAACACATTCTTCCTACTTTGGTAGTAATTCTTCCCGAATAATAAAACCAAAGTATTTAAGAGAAGATAAGCTAAGATGTGGTCCTGTTTTAGCAATCAACATGTTCAGAGCTTGCAGTTTCTTCTTCTTTATCAGTTCGTAACTGTTTTTCGTTTTTCGTAAGTGTTATTAGTTTTCCAAACAATTTTTTGAACTTATTTCTATCAAGTAGCATTAAGGAATTGACAGTCCTTAAAAACTATGATTTTCCGACTATCCGTAATTAAATATTAAATCTACTACATATAAAATTTTAATATTGGATATAGAAATTACAAATGGTTGAGGAATATAAATATTCCTATACAAATTGTTTAATTGATAATGAAATCGCAACACAATGGTTGTGCAAAGATTCTGCGTATTTTGGCTGCCTTTTATCGCATAAACAAAAATCAGAAATATTTTGGTATGTGAAAAGATTGGGTTACAATTAGGCGACAAATGGTGTGCATGTTGTTATTCTTGATTTCGTTGATTTTATTTTATTTTTTGTAATTTATTTATTCAGAAATATAATAATCTGTCACACAGACGATAATTATAGTGAGATTTTATTTTTTATTTTTAAAAACATTAAACTTCATAATTCATAAAGATACAGTCATCATTTGAAGATGAATCGAGTTAAAAAAAAAATAATGAAAAACTGTAAAGATTAAAAAAACTCATCTTGGTTTCAGTACTCTATAAGGAATTAAGTGCTGTTTTAAGACCAATGGCTGTGCTAGGAGGTGATCGGACCGTTACCTCGTTCAACCACCAGATTTTTCTACTGAATTAATTATTTCTATTAAGAATATGCACTTTACAGAGGCTGGTGTAACGGAATATACTTACCATAACCGCACTCGAATCGGAGGTCTTGAGCATTGCGAGTCAGTTCCTTACCCACTGAGATACTCCAAAACTTAGCTACTCCATGAAAAAAAAAATACATGAATATTTAATTAAAATATCCCTATTCTCCTTCTTTTTTTTCTTTTTTTTTATTAATCAAATGATGTTTTGTAGAGGTTTTACGTGATACATGAAGTTAGATAATGATGTCTAGTAAAGCAATATTTCAGCCATTAAAAAAAAAAATGTACATTCCTTATAAATATTTATTAATAATAAACAAATTATTATTTTATTATAATTTATTAATTATACCATACCTTATTCTGAATTTCGCATTATCAGATATAGTGCTGTCTTATTATTCAGGATAAACTGAGTTGTTAAGTAGTAAATATATTTTGGTCGAATATATTGTGGGTATTTATTTATTTTATATTCTGCATTTGAAGCATTTCTTTTTGGAAGATTCTTTACTGAAAGTCTCCAAGATTGAATAAAGACTCAGCAGAAATACTACCCGTGGCTCATAGACGCCCATCGAGGCAAGAACATGAGCCATGGAAGATACATTGGAAGGCCAGAGATAAGAGAGGATCATCAATCAGAAACGATGGATTCGCCGATCTGAAAGCTCCTGTCGCACCTGTTCGGGAACGATTCATCACTCCAGCCTAAGATCGATATTATCGGCGATGCTAGGCGCTGGAATTAGAAGCAGCTTTTCCAGAATAACTGGAATAAAGGAAGCCCATCGCGTGGCCTCTGCGGGAATCGATCAATATGTTTTCTCCCTGACCCTGTTTCAAATACTATTTTACAACGCAGCTTTTTTTAAATATATTTTATAAGCGACATCTGCTGAACATGTATATACAAAATAATTGCATCACGATAGGCTATTCAACATACACATTCGGTGAAGCTTAATAATATACCACAACTGATAACGTAAAAATTTACTTAGCTTGTCCCACTGCAAAATTCCCTCAAGATTAATAGTTAAGCAATGACACAGAACTATCTCTGAACTTGCACTAATCCAATATTGTACTCACTTAAGATCTATTTCTTTAGTGCAGAAGAACCTAGGTTTCTAGGTGCCTAACTATGAGTATAGAAGAGAATTATAAAGAGTAAAGAAGCCTAACTACCAAACAGTTTTTGTATGTATTATTTTAAGCGCCAATAGTCAGCGAGTTATACTCTCCAAAATAATTTTGGGTATAATCAATCAAAAATTGTGTAATTTTAGAGTTATTCACAAATAAAATTCTAAATTCATCGTAACATGTTTTTCATCCTCTTTTCGAGAAAGTAAGTTGTATACATAAAGTAATAGGCCTTCAAGGTAGAGAGATAGATGATAGGTCACCATAAAAACCACTTCACTTTCTGTTAGAATCTTTTTCCCCTGCCGTTCAATAAATAATTTATAACTCCTCAGGATTTTCTTCTTTACCTTTGCTATAGGTTTTTAGTTCATCAAAGAATATCGCAATTAGCAATATTTTAATTTTTAAAACCTGAACTTGTGGTAAGTATTGCTTGGAACTTAAGAGGCTTTCGCCGAGAATTACGCTTTATCTCGAAAACTGTAATATAGGGCTTTTAAACATCGGGCATGAGAGTTCTGTTGGAATTATTCCAGATCATGACATCCCTTTCAAAATGTTTAAAGCACAATTGATCTTTTGAAACTACCCATCAGAGTATATATATTGTTGATTATTCTTACATGTGTACCTTCTTCTTGGGGATGTTGAAACGTTCAGTATATTTTATGCCAGTACTCCGATCTTTTCTATTGTTCATTTCTGCGCAAAATTGTTAAGAGGGGAACACGATCTTAAAAAGAAATGCGCTGTGCTCTATTATCTTTCCTAAGTATCCCTGTAGTCCAGTCAATGAATGACTATAGAAGGAAATGGCGGGGACACGATGTTTTGACTTTGAGACATTGTTTAGACTAGTAAGGAGGTGAACATACTAAAATTCCTCACTCCTAGGTGGTGAGCCATATGTGGTGGGGCTCCTAGGTCATTTTTTTTCTCGGAGTTTTGCTTATATCAGGAAAACTATGCATCGCATGGACAAAGATGTACTATACAAAATTGAAGCTGATAAAATTTGAAATATGATTGATTATGCACCGTTCTACGATTATGTCATGGTAGAGAGAGTTTTTAATAATTACATTTTCTTCAAGAATATATATGTTACTATTTTAATATATGTTACTAGCTTATCTTCAACAGAACAAAAGTATAATTATAACTTTATATTTCAATTCCGAGAATTAGTTAACATATTTTGTTCATTCATGTAGCTTAATTGTTATTAATTTTAATTTATTTTTTAATTTAATATGAGGGATTGGACCGAAACGATATCCTTTCCCCCTCAACATTATTATCGGGGTCTTATTCTCGGATGGAGACTATTCTGTTTAAGAATCATCGGAGAGAAATACTGTGCGGACTCCGAGAAGAACTTGCAAAGAGAGCACTCGAGAATCACTGAAGGGTTGGGCACGTCTCCACTCTACTCGAGTACGTTTCGTTAAGAATGATGAATTTCATCATCATGAAGAAAAATATAGTGGGTTGCAAAAGTTTGAAATGTATTCTATTTTTTTTTTAATTTACCTATTTTTTAATATTTGCAGACGGCCAAAAACCCTCCCGTTGTTAAGAGATCAAAACAAAAAAGCAGGTTTCTCTTCCAATTGAAAAAAAAATTATAATAAACAAATAAACAATAAAAATAAAACTTAATGAAATTTTAAAATTTTATTGTTTCTATTTTAATCTTAAGTTGTTCAGTCACTTATGAAATATGGGGTCATTTAAGGTTGGAACTTCATGTACTATCATGCAGATCACACTCAATAAATGCTGTGCGAATCCGGGTTCATTTACAACTGAAGCTGTTTTCTTATCAGCTCCAGTTGTGATTTCTTTAGAAAATTTGAATTTTTATTTAAAAAAATAAACAAATAAATGAAATTTTAATAATAGTTTTTCTGTTTAATCAATTAAGTGTGTGTTTCTTTTTTTAAACTCATCTCTCACGTTAAATATTTATTTTATTTTTATATTAAATTAAGTTTTCAATATAAATATTCTCCCTTATTTGCCTTCACTTTTATACGTTTTTTATCCTCCTCTTCAGGAATATTTTTTTCTAAGTAAAACAAAAAATTTACATTACATCCGAAAATGCTATATATTACACATATTATAATTTAAATTTACCTCTTTTATACTTGTTATTTATATACAATGGGCTAATATACTTAAATATATTTTTTCCTTTTTATTTTTCATTCATATATCATCATCACATTACCTTTGTTTATCAAAATAATCTTTAACCATTCTTATTTATCTGATTTTTCTCCTGTTTTAGTTTAACTGTACTAAGCAATAAATTTAAAAAAAAAATATTTAAAAACTAATAAAAACATATAAAATATATGAAATAACATCATAATGCCAACAGAAATAAGTTCATCCGTATCAAAATTTAAACGGGTGTTCCATATTATATGGAATACTTTAGATTGAAATAAATCTTTTGGTGTCAACTATTTTTTTAAAATAATGTTCTAAATGACGCATACAATCAGACATTTCGCAAGAATATAAAGGGACGAGTTCGAAAACCTCGGTATGACGGATTCTCCAGGAATGTGAGCGTTGTATATTTTTTTTTCCTTTGACTGTTGAAGAAGATGATGAAAGATATTGGAGCAGGTGTGGATAAAAAAATAATTATGTTATAGTAGGCGATAACTTTCTTTCAGCTGGTCCGCAGCGCTGGAGAAAGTTATTTTGGTTGCTGGAGCCAGAACCGGAAATCCTCATGATCGTACAGAACCGCCCGGACGGGGCTGCACTAACTCGGAGCTGGAATCTGGTCAGCCAAGGCCGACTGGTCTCATCTCCATTACTAATACTATACTATAATATCCTCTCATCCATATTATATTTATTGTTACTAGTATATAGCATTTATCAATACGTATTTGGTATAATTAAATTTAAAAAAAATGTTTTAAATAAATATCTATCAAATAATCGTGTACAAAATAATTCTTTAAAATACACTCATAGTATATTACATTTAATAATACTTATCTCCTATAATTATAATTTTTAAAAAATGTTCTAAATAAATATCTAATATTTAAAAAAAAAAATTATTTGAAGTACTCGCATGGATGGTTTATTACATTAATTAAAACTTATGTGGTATAATTAATATTATGTTTAAAAATATTCTAAATAAATATCAATCTAATAATCGTGGACAAAATAATCCTTTTAAATACCCTCATGGATAGTATAACATTCATTAATACTTATTCGGTATAATTATTATTTTTTAAAAAGTTCTACATATCTAGTAATTTTGAAAAAATAATTATTTGAAGTACTCTCATGGATGGTTTATTACATTAATTAAAACTTATGTGGTATAATTAATATTATGTTTAAAAATATTCTAAATAAATATCAATCTAATAATCGTGGACAAAATAATTCTTTTAAATACCCTCATGGATAGTATATTACATTTATTAATACTTATCTGGAATAATTATGATTTTTTTTTTTTAAGTTCTAAATATCTAGTAATTTTGATAAAATAATTATTTGAGGTACTCGCATGGATGTTTTATTACATTAATTAACATTTGTCTGGTATAATTAATATTATATTCAAAAATATTCTAAATAAATATCAATCTAATAATCGTGGACAAAATAATTCTTTTAAATACCCTCATGGATAGTATATTACATTTATTAATACTTATCTGGAATAATTATGATTATTTATTTTTTTTAAAAGTTCTAAATATCTAGTAATTTTGATAAAATAATTATTTGAAGTACTCTAATGGATGGTTTATTACATTAATTAAAACTTATGTGGTATAATTAATATTATGTTTAAAAATATTCTAAATAAATATCAATCTAATAATCGTGGACAAAATAATTCTTTAAAATACCCCCATGGATAGTATATTACATTTATTAATACTTATCTGAATTAATTATGATTATTTATTTTTTTAAAAAGTTCTAAATATCTAGTAATTTTGATAAAATAATTATTTGAAGTGCTCTCATGGATGGTGTATTACATTAATTAATACTTACCTGGTATAATTATTATTATTTTTAAAAATATTCTAACTAAATGTCAATCTAATACTTTTAATAAATAAATATAATCTAATAATCTAGAAGCTCCTACTTGCAAAAAATGTAATAATTCACCTCAAACTATGAAACACCTTCTGGTAGAATGTCCCCGATTCGAAAGCCACAGAAAAAAAATAGATCTAGAAAAAACTGTAAACGATATTCTACAAGATAATGAAGATCGAGTCTCTATCGTGTTTGAATTTTTAAAGATTTCAAATTACTATAATAGAATATAAATTATATAAAACGCCAATGATCCCTTAGGGTAGAGGCAATAAAAAGAGAGAAAAAAAATCATGATTAGTGTAAATATTTCTAAATAAATATTTATTAATCTTAAACAAAAGAATTCTTTAAAATACTTAAAGAAATCTCAATTCGCCTGTTGATGATTTATTAATTATTAATGTTAGTTATATTTATATTTATTAACTTAACTATAATTGCTTGGTTCTCTTGTCTTTATTGTATACAGTACACGTTCGTTACGTTCGGAGCTAGAAATGTATGTACCGTCCATTCAAATCAGAGATCTCTTAAGTGCGGACCGCGAAAATTTCTTTTATTACATGAACATTTTTTGAAGTATTTACAAAATTTGAAATTTAGCTTATTAAGTCAACTCAATCAGCTTATTAATTCTATGCCGCAGAATTAAACATTCCTTAATTTCTTTAAGAATAACTTTTTTGCGTGGAAACAACTTTCATGAGTCTCAGGTAAAGAACAAAAAGAAACCCTTAAACATCAAGTTGTTTATTTTCAATGGAAATAAGTCAAAAAATCTTCTTAGGTACCCCATGTTAGAATTATTTTTTTTTTACTTTTCTTTATATATATATATATATATATATATATACAAGTTTAAAATATTAAAACTTGTACCACATTTTTCCTGAATAAAATAATATTGTGTCTTTGCACATTCATTTAGATTTATTCCTAGATTAATACGTCTAATTATTTTATTTAAACTGAAGATGACTCTTCATTCATTATATCCGTCGACTTCAAGGTTGCAAAACTGATATGACGTCAGTACAACTTTAGATTTTTTAACGTTATGTTCCCATTTATGTTTTAGTACATTAAAAAATAGAGGAACCAAGCAGGACGTGCTCGTGTATAATAGAGTTCGGCCACAATAGAGTGAAAGTAGTAATGCCCTCATTCAAGGTTTTATCTTTAAGCAGCTTTCCATAACCTCCACCGAATTGTTTTGGGATGGACTCATTCGTCCATTTCTTTTCTTCACAGCGACCTACAGCTCAATTTAAGACTACATTTAGTTATTCATTACAACTTCCCTTTTACATCAATTACATATAGTTTTATTGTTTCAGAACCATCCTTATCCTCTTGTTTCTAATCTTGCTTCCTCTTCGATCTCTGATAAGCCCCCGAGGCGTCTGCAAGGAAGATGGCCTCGTGATCTTTTAATTTAGATGCTTTATTAGAGTGCTGTCAATGGGTAGATTCTCAAAAGTCTTTTCTTGTCATTGTATTTTTCTGTATCACATTTACTAGATGTATATATTTTTTTTATACAGTTGAAAATGTCATGAATAAAAAAACGAACAAAAGCTTTGTTTTTTATGGTGATGTTAACCATGGTCAACTATGGTGACTTTTTATAAGACATTAATCACTGCTTAAAATTTCATTATTTTCTCTCTCTCTCTCTCTCTCTCTCTCTCTCTCTATATATATATATATATATATATATATATATATATATATATATATATATATATATATATATATATATATATATATATATATATATATATATCATTAATGAATTTTGCTGATTTTCAAAAAGGTCTTGACGGGTACTAATTAATATTAACCTCGTGAGTACTATCATTGGATGATTTTATGTATGACAAAATATAAAGATAAAAAATTAGATATAATTACAATCGAACATACGGATATATACTTCCGATTTTATGACTTACGCAATAATTTGACTAAAATTTTCTTTTCTTAATAACCCTTTTAATCCTAAATAGCTTGTATAGGTGTATTTGTCTTCTATTCTTCGTTTTTGTGAATTTTTTTCTAAATCTGTTATATAATTGGTGATGGGGCTCACCTCAGGCAAGATTTGACGTATTGATATGTTAATAAAAGTTCAATTATCCTTAAAGTTGCGAGAGAATGAGTATTGAAAAATAAATTAAAATGTTGAATATTATTGTAATAATATAACATTGAGTTATTAAAACTGTATTTAATTATTGTCATGTTTTTTTGTTTTGTCTTTTGGATTAAGTGAAAAATAACAAGTTAACAAGACATAGATATTGTTAAGTGATATGTTAAACTGGATATTACTTTTTTTAATTTTGGATATTACTCTAAGCACACAAACAACAGGAAAAAATAAATAAATAATTTTTTTTGTAATTTTAATACCCAGTTGTATAAAGTAAGGATGTATAGATGTTCAGTTTGATTAATTATATTTTGATGCTGTATTTTGCTATATTGCTATATATTTTTCTATAATCAAAATTTGATTTTTTCGTTTAAAAATATGATAAATATTTCAATAGCCATAACAGATCATGTTGCATCATGTTATGTTAATGGAGGTGTTATGTTACTAATTTATAGTTTTTAGAAAATTAATTTTATATATTTATATCTCCAATCCACTTAGAATATATGCCATTGACCTATCATCTTAAAATATTAATATTAAAATGCAAAGCATGTAAGACCTTCATTTTTAGGAATTTTTTTTTGTATTTAACTGTTTCATCATTTACTGTCATTATTTGGAAGATATAACTCTAAATAATCAATGGAAGGTATATTAATAATAATAAAAATAAATTGCTGGTTAATTACTCTATCAAAATTACATTAAAGTGCGTTTCCAATCTTATAAAGTGAGATGTGATTTGAAAATGAACTTGTTTATTTTTTTTATATGACCGGATATTCTTGATAAAAAACATAAGACATAAATATCTTGAAATATTACTACATTAAATGGTGGATAATTTACGATATGGACACAACCCACTCATATAGGTTCCATAAACAGGATATGGAATACGGATAAATTAATTTTGAACGACCCAGTTATCAAAGGGAAGATAACATATTACGAGCGACAGCTATATTTTTATGCCTAATAAACCTGGTATACCATCTTTACTGCTAAAGCGATTACGATATATCGTTATATTTGAAAACAAACCTAATATAAAGCCTTGTTCTCCTCCCCCACACTGTCTAAGCGATATAAATTTATCTCTTGCTATCTTATGGGTCACTGATTTTCTGATACAATAGGCCTTTGTGCTTTGTATTATCTCCTTCTATTTTATTATTTTCTTAACATCGAGTCCATTTTATTGGTCTATGATTAACTTATACCTAAAAGTGGGCCGTTAAAATAATGACAATTTATTAGCGAATAGTTTTAAATATTTCTGTTGATCTGAACTCCTGACTGCGGGATCTCCATTGATCAAAATATAATCAGGGTGGTAAGGTCGATGTAATAATAATCGATAAATTGATAAAAATATAAAATCGAATAATTGCTTTTAAAATATGAGTGATGTCTTTAGATTTTTTATGCGTGCTTTGATTTTATTTTATTTTATATAGTTTCTAGTATCAATAAAGTGTTGGTTTTTAAAGGAAATAAAAAAACTAAGATATGTGCTATAGACCATAGCATGAAAATATCAACAAGGCGACATTAATGAAATGAAATATAAATTGAATGAAATGTTGAACATTTCCCTTGCTTACAGTATGCAGGTCCAATTTTTAGTTTCTGATATATTTTAATCCATATCCACCATAAAACCCGTTATCATATGGTTTACGACACTATTTTAAATTATTCACATTTCCCTTTCCTTACGATATGCAGATCCGAATTTTAGTTTTAATTATTTAATATATTTTAATCAATATGCAAAAACACTTCAACTATTCGACTTCAGCCGACTTTACCCAAGTATTAAATATCGTAGATCTGACGGATCGATCTAATTCACTCTCCAGAAAAAAATATGGTTGCCAGGCTTAAGATTAAATCTAATCTTTATTTTTGTTCAAACTATCGATTTTTTTAAAATATTTAATTGTAATTATTAAAATATTTAAGAAATTTTAGATGTAATCGCCACCAAAACATTCCTGCATCAACGACCATACTTACACAGTTTCAAAAATACTTCTTTATCAATTGTTTCCTCTAGGACAGAAATCGAACTCTACGCAGGACTCTCTTGGCCAAAGCCCAAATGCGGGCACCACTCAAATCAAAACAGATGCCAAGTATACTTTAAAAAACTCGGAAGCAGGGGGTTATGAATAGTTGCTCGGATTAAAATTCTATGGGTGCAACTTGTTAAGCCATTATTGTATGCATGAAAACTGCATACAAACCATCTCTATTGTAACTAGGGCTTAGCATGGTTTAAAAAGCGTTAGCAGTCATTCCTGATTAATTGTACCTTTTGAGCATTCAATCCTGTTCAAGTGTACAGGAAAGATATGGAGTCAGATTCGAGTGTTCATTATCTGAATTCAACTCTCAGCTAAGGAAGTTTAGTTTATTGAATATCAAATTTCAAGGTTAAAATTTTAAATAAAATCCGATAACTCACTCACTGAATTCTACAACTGTTTATCTGGTACCTAATACATATTAACAATTTGCATTGTAGTTTTTATGGCAACTCAAGAGGATTCGCGGTTATATATTTTTTCTAATTTTAATTATTTTTTATAAAATTAACAATTATTTTAAGAACTTCAATGATTACACAATTGATAGATTGAAATATTTAACAAAAGTTGTGAACCAGAAATTTCAAGTTTCCCTTCCAAAACAAAATCTTATTACACTATAAGGCTTCAAATCCATGATAATCTTTATTTGAAGTAGGCCGTTTCTGGAATTGTTTTTCATCATAATTTCTAAAATATATGTTCCTTTTTTAGTTCAATATCAGTTCAATAAGAATTACTTAGATTAATATTTAAATCTGTTATTGATTTATTTTTTAATACAATAACTTAGTTCATCAATACGATTTCTTCTTTTGTTATTTTATTCCATGGATACTAACGTTATTTTTCGGCCCATTTTTTTTTCCTGGAAATCAAAGATTATTTCATAATAAAGATTTCTGTACTAATATGGACGTTTCCAACTTTTTTAGTTGGAACCCTGAACCGTTATTGACTTGAGAAAAATCCTAGTGGTTTCGCTAGAATACTGACCACATTACTATGTATGTGTAATCTTGAAATATTATTTTACAGAACCTGTGTAAGTATAGGTATAAATAAAATAATTATTATATAACTTAATATCAAATTCATAAAAAAATTTGACCATTGGTAATTAATTTATTTTAAAATAAATAACTGATATTCACCACACCAGTAAAAATATAACGATTTAAAAATAATCTCTCTATATGTATATCTGAGTATATATTAATTTAATTCAAGCTGTATTCCTTATATTGAATGTCTAATTATAGGATTCGTGAAAGTAGAACGCAAGTGTAAACTATTTATAGATGCTCAACTAGTAGACGATAAAACTCCTACAGAATGGGTAATAAGGAAGCTCATTCCAGCCAGTTTTCCTAGCAGTAAAATTGTGAATTGCAAATTTGGTACTTTAGATATTCTTATTTCGTGTTAGTTTAAATAAAAAAAAAAAAATTAAATAAAAAGTCTCAATAAAGGAATTAAATGTATTATAAACACGTCATAAGATACAAATTAAATAAATGGCGGAAACATTTGAATGAGTACCTGTAAATTTAAACAGAAAAAAAACATTAATACATGAAAATTGGTATTTGTAGAGTAATTGATAAATCAATGTTACTATAACTACACGTTCGTTCGAGATTTTTCTGTTGAATAAATTTAAATCTCAACCAGTCGACCTCCGTCGAACAGTAAGTTCCATTCTTTATTGGAATTGATTGATCATAAATTTAGGAATCCTTTTACCGAATATTTTTTACAAAAAAAAAAAATCATTTCTGTTAACTTTTATTTTCTTTCAATCAAAATTGATTAATTTTATTTCTCTGTACACCTAATCCTATATAGTATTTCTAAAAGGTTTTTTTTTGTCGGTACGCCATAACTTCGTCAATTCTTCATCAAATCCAACGATAGGCTGCTCAATTTGAAGATATTCTATCCTTCATTAGCGGAAAATAGTATCCCCCCGAAATTTCTGGAAAAAAAGATATGAAGGAAAAGAAACTTTATTTGCGAATAGCTCAAAAAGTATGCATTTGTATCTGGATTGTACCCATGATAATTATAAAGATTACTAAATTACCTCCAAAAAAACTCCCAAAAATCGGACAATTATTAACAAAGATACAGTCCATTAGTTTAGGTATACTTCTTAATGTCTTCCTTTTTAAAGATATTGCATTTAGGAGTAGATTAGTCTACTACAATTTTTTTCCTGGCTGATATACTAACTTTATTATTTCTTAAAGGTATTTGTTTGTTCTTACATTTTATGTTTTAAAAAATTTAGAAAATCCCATGATCAGGCCATTATTTTGTCTTTATTACTTTTATTATCTTTCCAGTCAGCGTTTAAAAATAGGCCCTAGCAAAGCAATTTGTATTAATATTCTATTGTTTTAAATGGAATATTGTAATCGACCAAGGAAAAAACATTAATTCCTTCCTTACATAATACACAGGATCTACTTATTTTCATATTGTTTTGTGATTTCTTCACTAAACGAAATTATCTGCGAATTATTCGCACGAGACAACTAGTATTTTCTATTTGAGTTATTTATTCATAAAATAATTTTATTTTTATGTAGTAATATACCTAATCTTTAAATAACATATCTTTAATTTTTAAAAGTATACTTTATTGATTTTATTTCCATCGTATAATTCTGATTTCATATTTTAACCGTTAAATGTCATCAAAAATATACTTATTTTTAAAAAATCAGCTCTATGTTGTAGTAAACGAAAGTTAGACAATCCGACTTATATCGAAATATCTTTAACTATTTTCTATGAGTGATTTTATTTATTTATAATTTCATTTTTTAATTGATATATACTTTAATTAAAAAATGATTGTAACATTTACAAGTTCAAATTATGACTTGTCTGGTACTTCGTGCAGATTGCCAAATATATTTCTAACTTCTTCGGTTCCTTAAGAACAACTCTAATCGCAGAATCCTTAGTCGGGAATCCCCGAGATCATGTTCAGGTGGTCCGGTTCAGGATGTATTTTACGGATCAATGTCCTTTCTTCCTGAGTTTGTGAAGACAGTCGTATATTTATATATGAATAATGTAATAACGGTATCTAGCGAATCACGTTGATTCGCGGATCACTGGCTCAGTTGGTCCAAGGTCGCGTCTATTTTTAACGCTGTTCCTCCTGACTTTCTCCTAGGTCTATTTCAGCTGGGAAACGATACTAGAAAACGTCGGTGGAGGCCTCCGCACTGCGGCGTTTCATTCGATTCGGGAGTATGATATCCGTCAAAAATTGACACGCTATTTACAGCACGAAGCGGAATATCGATCATACCGCGTTTGGGAATCATAATGTGGAAATAAAATCAGAATACGATATATGCGAATTTAAAAACCTCAAAGGATGTTAAAACTGGAGTATTAAAATAAATTCTAACAAATCCCAATTACCTGTAGTATCTTTTAATAATACTCCACTCATCGCTGTTAAACTGATTTCATAATTTAACTCCAGCTGGACGTCTTAGTTGTAATCCTCACACGAGGTTGAATCGACTAGAAACGCTCGACATTATGGGGCAACTTAAGTATTTACCAGACATAAGCTCTAAGCTTTCAAATAATTACTAAAGGCTCATTTACTTACATAAATATAATAAGGCCTATTTGTACTTACGAAGTTTAGGTTTGGGGCTCTATTAAACCATCGAATCCCTCACATATCAAACTCTTGCCACCAGAAATCCTTAGTAAAAGCATAAATAAATCTTATCGCGACACAAATTAAACCATCCGTAATTACTTTATTTTTCATATGTAGCCAACTTTGTTGGAATCAGATATCTATAATTTCATAATAAACTTCAGAATCCACCGGGACGTCTAAAAAGATAACCTCGTATCTCCCAATGTTGAACTTTTTTTTTAGTTCTACCAATGGGCAATTTCTCTACAAACCTTTTCATTTCACATTTACTGTATATATTTTTATTTTAATACAATTGTAAATTTTATGTTTAAAAAAATAAAAAGAATAATTTTATTTTCATTAATCTGTATACTTTTATTTAATGAAGGTGGAATAGAAAAAAATACTAATAGCGAGGAATGCAATTTTTGAAATCAGTATACTCTGAAACGCAGGGTTTGGAATCGATAATTATTTGTTCCACAAAATAATGTAATAATTAATAGCTTTTTAATTAAAAATCATTCCTGATTTATAATTATCAATTTAAATCTATCTTTGATGTTTATTTATTCGAATAAAAATAATGATCACTCGCTGAGTGATACGGTTTTACACAAATAATAATAGTTAAATTTCGGTAAAATAAAATTTTGATTAGAAAATATAATTCACCTTTTATGGACAAATAAAATAAAATATTAATATGTATGTGTACATCATCAATGTACACATCTTTTAATATTATATTACTGAAATCGATTTTATTGTGCACGCGGTACCTAACAATATCCATGTAATTTTAAGCCAAAATTCCTAATAAATTTAGGAAATGAAGATGTTTTGTTGCTAATTGTTGGAAAAAATATTCTCCACCTACTACTCTAGACTCATCAGAAATTACAAAAAAATTATATTTCTTATTTAAAAAGGTTTAACTCAAGAATTATAATTATTGTTAATTCTAAAAATTTTGTTAAAAAATAATGAATAGGATCTGATTTTTATTTCTTATGATCAAAAATAAAAAACGCCCTTAATAAAAATCACCAATGATTTTTAAAAATTCCTGATAATTTTTTTTTTAAGTCTTAATTTCAAACCCTGTTGTGACGAAAAACTTAACATCTAAAATTAAATCCAAACGCAATACTTTCCTAATCCAAAAGCGACAGGAAAGTAAGTAAGGGTCTGTTTGTTATGAGAGAGCATTTTTTATTTAATTTTTTACTATCAGTCATAGGTAGGATTGATTATAAGATCGTGAGTTTAGTAAATATCTGCGTGTTCACTTGTTGTGACCTTCATTCACATAATTTTAATTATAAAATAAAGAGTAATTTACTGAGAGGAATTCTATCCCCGAAGGTCTTAACACAAGGATCTCCTGACCTCAAGAATGACTCGACAGAACCCGAAGGCAATTAATTTTTAAAAACAAATAATCTGTCACGAGTGAGAAGAAGAGGATACAAAAAGCAAGGACTCAGGTACAAGAAGGACCACATTAAGGTGCGATTAGTGAAGAAGTGGTGACAAGGCAACTTCGTCTGTCGGCGGGCCTGCGGTCTGCTACCTGGGACTCCCCCCCCCCCCACTGGAGGGGCCTACCTACCCCCTGTCATAAGTTCTCATAAAGCAGACAATGGGATGAAATCCAAACGGGGATATAGCCTAGTTAGGAGAGGTTTGAGGATGGAAAAAAAAAATTGGTCAATGGAAAGCAAACATATGTTAACCTTTGTGAAATTGGGATCTCTTTTCTTTTGAAAAGAACTGTCAGAAGAGATTTTTTTCATCGTATAGTTCTTCATGCGCCCGGAAAATGAACTAAAAATGGAATATGATGCTTTATAACTAGAAGAACAAAAAGAAAAAAAAAAATTTGTTCGTTGGATTTAGCATCACATATCGTGGGTTCATTTCAAATTTCCTCTGTGGGAAATAAGAACGTTGTGCACTTGTAACTATGTTTAATATATAAAAGAATTTGTATCATTTTTATTCAATTACTGTGTTTTTACATCGTTGCATTCGTTGAGGAATGATTAGGTATTTTAAGAATGGTTGAGAGTGTTACCGGAAGAGTACTTATATCTATTCCCTGAATTAAAACTGAAGAGTTTGTTTGTTGTCATTCCGATTCGAAAAATTCTTTTTGCGCTATTTATTGCGGTAGGATTAACAATACAAAGCTACTACCGTAAACTCTGATCATTGAGGAAAAGAGTTGGCAAAATTTATTTGCAGTCATTATGAAGAGACCGCAAAGACGTACTTTTAAGCATATTAGAATTTACTTATAAATGAAGACCTCGTATTCCCACCTACAATAATAAATTGCCTTATCTATGTCAGATCAGCGGTGTCCAGAAAGAGGTTTCATGGCGCAAGTTGTAGAGGGAAGCACATTTCGACGGATTTATGAATTTTCGGATTGAAAATTTTCAAACAAGAAGACAAAGGGAATCCATGGAATAAATCTCATCAAGTGTAATTGTACATGATCAACGGAACTTTTATTTCTAATGTTTTTAAGAAGAAGATAACAATAAAATATCTTGGGAGAGCGGGAAGGTTCATGCGCCATCGACATTGGGGGGGGGGGGATGACACCTCTGGTTCAGATTTTATATAAAACCAGTATATCGTTACTGTTCGTGAAAAAGGTCGTATGTAACAATTTTTTATGTTTATTCTATTTGCGCCAAAGGTGGTATTCTTGTAGTCTTCAACTGTAATAATACACATAGTTTGCTACTTTGGAAAGAAAGCAGCAGAGAGAAATAAAATATGAAATTATACCAATAAATCTTAAAGAAATAAACACTTTTTCTGCTCTTCTGTAAAAAAAACTCAATTTTTATATACTTTTGCACTAACAGTAGCGATATAGTTATTTCACAAGGAAAAATCATTTAAAATATTGAAGTACTGTAAATTATGTTTAAATAGTTTAGAACATATCATGTGCGTAAAAAAAAAAAAAAATTTTAGTTTTAAGTCATCAAACTGAAGATCTTCTCATCTGAAATTTGATATTTTTTAAATTTTTTAGTGATTAGTTCACCTTGTTAAATTTCTATTGTTATTCATTTAATCAGATATATTTAGTCTTCCAGTCGTCATGTGTATGAAACAGAAATCTATAAATCAAATTTAATAATGGTGAAGCTGATGATAGCTTGTTGTTTAGTTAACCGTATTTAGATTTTTAAAATTATTTATTTATTATAATATCGATTTTTTAAAAGTACTAATGAATAATGTATTAACTGTTGCAAGTATAGCTAGTTCAGGGATGAGCAATTCGCGGTCCGCCGCAGTTTTTCGTGCTCCTCTTCAAAAATTACAAATTTTGACTTTAACATAAATCAGAAAATACGCCCCACATTTACGAAAAATTCTGCAGAAATTTGGATCAGGATTCTTTTACGATGTTCGGATCAGAAAAAAAATCGTATTTACTCAGTAGCAACATTTTTTCTTCAACACTGAATGTGGAAGTAGAACAAGATTTTTACAATAATGGTTCCTTCATTGATCTATTTTTCAATGATTTCTTTCAATATTTCATCGTACTATGGAGTAATTAAACATCCAATCGAATTAATTAACTTTGTAAATAATTAGCAATAATTGGTTTTTTGGTAAATTATGAAAAATTAATTATTATTTGTCATTAGACCTGTAACAAAGATAGTCTTTAAATATAAATTTCTTGGTCAAAAATCTCATTATATTTTCATCTTAACAAAATTGACGGTTTATTAAAAGATATTTTACTTTCTTAAAATTAACAAGAAATAGAAGTTCAAATATGTGAACGAAGCGCAAAATTGAATGTCTTCTGAGCACATTGTATATCGATATTAATTTGATTTATTTTTTAAAATCTACTTTATGGTTTAGCTATTTTAATGTTTGCTAAAAGCGGTCAACGAATAATATCGATTCGATTTGATAAAATGTTATGGAAAGTTAAAAAAACGAAAAATTTATATATACAATTATAAAATAGTTGTGAAATTGTAAAAACTATTCTATGTTTCTTAATTAAAGGAAAAAAATCATACATTTATTTATTAATATTATTATATATACTTTTATTTTTTAATAAAAATATCTAAAGTATAAAGATAAATATTTTCAATTGACAAAGGCGAAACAAGGAAGTTATCGTTTTTGTTCAGGGATATCTCAAATCTATGATCACCGTCTCAAGGAAATTCCCTTTGTATGGATTCTATCTTATCGCTGTAGCGTTGTCATACACTTGTTATCAATTTAAAAGTCGAATATATCACAAATTTAAATATTAAAAATAAATTTTTTTAATTTTTTTCTAAAATTCAAAACAAAGACTAATGAGGAGTTTGATCATTTGTAATATTGTATTAATTCCTACTAATGCAGCATCATATAAGTGTAATAAATATCTAATTGACTTTGTACAAAAAATATATATATTTTTCGATGATATGATATTATTTAATACGTTTTATGAAACTTAATTTATTACTTTAAACAGTTTCATCAGGTGTAAATAAAATTGAACATTTTATTTGAGAAATATCAATTTTAGAATGTATTGTACCACGCAATATATAATATATACCATGTTGAATAGTTTAATATATATTTCTAAAAATCTAATACCAAAAGAATGCTCTTTAATTAGCCGATTGAGAATCGGACATACCAAATTGACACACCAATATCTCTTTTTATGCCTTCACCAACCAACTTGCCTGGCATGTGACAATGGCAAACTTCGCCGTTCAACACATTTTCCAATGTAATAAATATTGTAAAAGACCATTTAAACTAAAAAGTAAAAACATCATTTCATATTAGGAAACCAAAAGAATTGAAGAAGTACATATCTACATTAAACACATGATTTATATTTAAGAAGACTAATCGTCGCTAATAGCCATGACAGTTGAAGCAGCGTAAAAAAAATAATACATTTTTAATGCGTTTTTTTTATAAACTTTATTGTTTTTTACTAAATTATATAATATAATTTATTAATTGTTAATATAATTGTGATTGTTAAGGCATATATTCCGTGGTACAGATCCCTTTTTATCGAATTATTAACATCCGCTTGAAACTTCGTAAATAGTTTCGTTCCATCGTAACCTGCAACTATTTTATTTACGAAAACTCTTGGAATTGGGACGTTTTCAATCTGGAGAGGGGCAAACATTATCTATTTAATTAGATACTAAAAACTCGTAAATGCCCATTTGCTTTCTACTTAAATCGTAAGATAATTTTATCACAAAATCGAAAAAAAATGGTGCCCTGCAAAAACATTAGGCCATTTATCCTATATAACCTAGTTATTTTGGAAATTTGGGGGTGTTAAGTCACGCCTTAATATTTTTGAAGGCCACCTTTTTCTCGATTTTGTGATCAAATTATTTTACGATATAAGTAGAAAGCAACTGAGTATTTACGAGTTTTTAGTATCTAATTAAATTGACAAAGTTTGCTCCCTTCCAGATTTAAAACTCCCCAATTCCAAGAGTTTTCGTAAATAAAATAGTTGTTTATTAATAAATATTATTCTTCCTAATAAATGGCTTTATAGATTAATATAATATTATTTTAAAATATGGCTTTTAATTTCCTTTAAGACTTCTGATTATGCTATTAAAAAAGTATTAATTTTTGTATGAATATTATTCAGAATTATTATTGACACATTTTACTTATTTAATTTATTCTATTACTAGTTCGTCAACATACTTGTGTTAATCGCGGACTTCAATTTTTTTATAAGGTTGATTATTTCTCTTTGTAAATGATTAATCGACATTGTCTATAAAATAAATACATTGTTTGGAGCTTAATATTGAACATGCTGCCTCCTAGTTACACAAAAAGAGCAACAAGTACCATGAGACTTATTTATTTATATAAATTGTATTAATGATACATTATTATTTAACTGAAAAATATTTCTGTAACAATTTAAACTAGGGATCATCACTCAATCACGACTAATAAAAATCTGTGACGTCAGTGTATGTGTACGTTCATTCCCTCACGTACTCCAGAACACTCCACAAAATGTGATATGAATTTTAACTTTTTTTCTGTGGCCTCTTTCTAAGTAACTATAGTTTCTTTGTTTAATTCTCATTTAATAAAAAATATCATGGATTATTTTGTGTCTAATAATGTTTGATTTTTATACATTAAAATACTTCAATTAAAAATAATAAATTAGTAATAAAATATACTTTATTTAAATAATAAAATGTTTGGTCTTCAAACTTTATCGTTCAGTGATTCTGTGGAAAGATCGTCCTATGAAAAAGAAATTAGTCACAGGTTGACCGGCCTTTCAAGCCTCGGCACGTGTAGACCAATGGACTGCAAGATGGATTTACGATGGTCCATCTACTTAGCGAATATATATCGTTGAAAGCTTGATTGAATAATAAACGTTGTAATTTTTTTAATGAATCATTTCTATTATAGAAACTGTTTTTACATATACAGTGTGTCAATTCTTTATTGACAAATTCGTAAGGAACGATTTTACACAAAGTTAACACCTGTTTTGTGTTTTTCTTAAGGTATTCACGCATTTTAATAAATAAAAAGGAATTGCTCAAAAACTGTTCAAGATCGTTAAATTCTAAATAAACCATCATAAATTAGACAAAATTATCTTTGAGAAAACAGTGATTAAATTGACTAAGGTCAATGATAAAAGGGACTTTCAGGCGGTCTAATAACGCCTGCTATTACGCCGGATTATTTCAGGAATCTGGATTACAGACATAATTTGTGCTGTTCGGCTACTATAACCTTAATAACTATTTTCTAAAAAAAAAAAATCTGCTTTACGATGGTGTACTCAAAATTTAATTATCTTAAACAATTTTTGAGCAATTCATTCTTATTCAAAGAAAACCGTGACGTTAAGAAATATGGTTTAAATTCCATTTCCATTCGGAATCGGCCCACTCATCATATGAACTTTTTTGTTGGAAATTTTGTCAAGAATCATCCTTCAGAATTTCCCTATTAAGAACTGAGACATGCTGTATATGTCAAACTATGTTACATGTATCATTAAATACCGCATATCACTATGGTATATACGTGAAATGTTCTCAAAAAATTTTTTCTTATCTCTTCAATGACTTCGAACATTTCCACTTATTTCGAAAGGGTATAACAAAAAAAATCACATTTAAAAAACAACAACAGAGGTATAGAAATACGGCATGGTAATAAAAACGGTAGAAATACATTAAAAATAATTTTTAATAAATTATTTTAATTCAAGATTTTAGCAATAAAAATGGAATCATTAAAATGATATCTTCTATTTTGCTTTAGTTAAGATGAAGCCGAATTCATACTAAAAATGATTCTCATATGCCTCTTATTATTAAAAAAAAAAAAAAACCATGTGTTATGTCATAATTCTCTTAAATAGTTACTTTCAACTAGTATACTTTCAAAATTTACAAAATCATTTGGCCAAGGTTTGTTTTATACACTGTAAAAATGGACTTGGATATGTGCCAGTCCCAAACCACAACGATAATATTTATGTTTCAAAGATACTAGGATGAGATATTCATTTCTGTGGAATTGCAGTTTATTAGTCAAAGATCTGTCAGATTTTTTTATTGGATCTCGATGGGGGAGAATGGGTGAGAGGAAGGTGAATTTATTGGTATTAAAAAAAAATTACCATTTATCATTTTTTCTGGATCCTGGACTAATCATCGGCAATGTATTTTACTATAAATAAAGTCAGACTAGAAAAAATAATTATAATTAAACTAATAAATTAAAAAAAAATGTATAAAATTATATTTCAATTGCTTAATTGTTCTTAATATAACAATTTCATATGGGATATTTTCTGCTTCAGCGTTTAACATGGCTTATGTTCGCTCTAGTAAATTAATAAAAATTCTTTTTAATTCAGGTCAAAATCGCTTATATTTTATGAAGAAACTTCATATTGTTTCATACAAATACAACAGTTTGTAATAAGGTGATAAGAGTATATTAATTCAAATAAAGTTAAAAAAAGAGATTTTTTTTATGTGGGCATAGAACATAGAGAAAAATAACTATCACTACTCGACAATTGATTTTAAACTGAATTATAATTTATTCTTTTACTTTTTGTTTTCATAAGAAATGAATATTATAATATATCAAGCTAAAGCTTATCAAATTTATCTGTGTATTTTGCTTGTTTGCTGCAACAATGCATTATTAGAAAATAATGGTATTCGAATTATTACTATAGAAATAATTACAATTATGTAAAACTTTGACCTGGTTGTGAATCATTTCTGATCCCCCCAAAGCCAGTAGTGATTTTTTATTATAGTTTGACTGAAATTAATGTTATTTAATATCATATTATAAGTACGTAAAGCTTAGACTTCTTAAAAGGTCGTGAATTTAAATTTATGTGGTTGTTGCTCCAAATCATTGCATTTAATAATATAATATAATAATAATTATTAATATTTCACAGTTACCTACTGATTAACTTGAAATCTCATACTGTTTAAACTCTAAACAACTTTTCTTTTTAAGAGAAAGAATTATTTCTTAATTAATACTAATTATTTTTACATCTCTGGCTATACCCTCAGAAAAATAATTAGTTGTTTCAACCTCTGATTTTTAAGTTCTTTATTTCACTAATCTTATATTGTTTCATAATTATTTTGCTACACTCATTTCAATGGTATTTTAATTTTATTTTTATACTTAATTTTTTTTTTTAATGTTTGTATAGGGCTACAGAAAAGTCGCAGCTCCCAGAAGCCCTGCTCATACTTCTAACCTCCAACTAAATGGTGTTGTAGACAGTAATATGATGACAACAACATTACCAGACCACACGGTAAGTCAAATTTTGGTTTTCCTTTTAAAAAATTCGACAACAATACAAAGCTACTTTAGTATTGTAGGATTGACAAACAATCTAACTACCTTTAAGATGCTTTTTGCAATTAAATATAGCATATAACTTTTTTCGTATATAAGCACATGAATTAAAGGACAGACAATTTTTCGGAATATCATTTACTTACTTATATTTTGAAAGAGATATACATCTCTTGATGTGTAAGTGAGTTGTGGTAAATTCATTGTTTCAGACTGTGCGTGGTGAGACCAAATTGGATAAACCTCCAAGTCGCCTACCAGGAGGTCTTCCTTCAATTGTAAATATTTCATTCTCTATTTTCTTAACACCTTTAATAAAATATGCACTGATTGAAGTATAATCTAAATTTTAAAATATAAAGAGAAATATATAAATATTGTTGGTTTTTTTTTTTTTTTTTTTTTTTTTGGAAGGAGGATTCTATACAAATACTTTTCACTCGATTTAAACAAATCATGTCCTGTTAATATAATTTCATTGATTTCATTATCAATAAAAACAAAATATTTAGGTCTGTTCTAAAAATTATTATTTTTATCCAGCTCATGTATTTTCTTCTATATTATATGTTTTTTATCAAATAAAATCATTGGTTGATGGATTTAATCATTGTTGAAGTTATTATTTAAATTCTTTTATAATTATGTAATTTTTTAAAACGATTAATATGACAAGAAAGTTGCATTTTTATTAAGTATTTTCAAGTAAGATTTCTGAGGCTCTGTAAATCGAGTGTGGATTATATCAACTTAAAATCATAAATAAATATGGACTAAATTTTAGAAACATTATTGGTTCCACAGTGTTGTCAAGGTATAAATTAATAAGTAATTACATATATCACATATATTGGATATTGTATGTTGTCAAATTCAACTATCAAGTACTTTGTTCTGTTTATGAAAGCAATTTCTTGAAACATGAAAAATCTTCAAACACTGAAAAGAATTTAAGATATGGTTCTATGAAGCCCCCATTACACCTTTCTATTTGTATAAAATTAAGTTTGGCTTTTATTATAAATAAAAAAAAAAAAGGTCAATAGAATATATATGTATCTTAAAACAAAATTGTCCAAGAGTTCTTGAAGTTAGTTATTAGATTTAAATTGAAATGATATGTGAGATTAAATAGTCCTAAAATTTTCTATTAGTTAATATCAATAACTAATAAGTTTAGAAATTTGCATCTTTTAGCATGTAATGTAAATACTGTTCTAATTTTTGTTGCACATTTCATTAAATATCAAAATTTTGGATGTTCACCTTTTTGTTCCAAGGTATAATAGATATATTCTTAAAATTTAATTTTTCTATTTTAATTATTGTATTTGGTTATATTGGTTTTATTTGTATTTACTTAAGAGAGGGTGTACCTGGGAAAGAGCTTCATTGATCCATCTCTCAGACCAGACTTTTCCTAATTTAAATCTCTAGTTCAAAGTTCTAGGAATTCTTTATTATATTTATAATTTAATAAAGTTATTAAAAAAAACTATACATCTAGGAGTAATTAATTAATGCCACGAAAATCTATAAACTTTGTTATCTCATAATTTTTTTAAGTTATTTTTTATTATGTATAAATTTTAATATTTTTTAAAACTATTAGTTGTTTATTTGAAAATTGAAATAAAAATAAAACAGAAATCTGTTTTAAAGCCAGCTTTTTATAAATTGAACGAGGCTTAGGCTTCTGACTGGTGTTAAATCCTCCATTCATAAATTCAAAATTCTATCACTCTTTGTCTCTTAAGCTTCCTCTTGTTTGAGGAATCAAACCATTGTTTGCAGTCAAATTTTTTCTCAGATTATTTTTTAGTTTGATGACAACAAAATATGAGAAACCATTTGACAAGCTTAGCATGTTTAGTTAAAATCGGTTGAAAAATAAGAAGTACTGCAGTATAGTGAATCAGATTTTATAATTTATGTAACCATTGTGATTTATAACAGATTAAAATTACATGGTTTCAATTGCTATTCTTACAAAAAAAAAATATATGGGTGTAGAAAAAATCGGTTTCTCCAGTTTTGATGATTCATTATTTGTTTTTAAATATAAAATTATATGCAAAAATTAATTACTGAAATAATTAAGTAAATAATTTAATCAATTTTTTTTTTATTTTACAGACTGGCAGTACAGTACCTCTTTATCCAGGTGGTCAACCAACTATTGAAAACAGTTTCACTCCTCTGAGGGAGCACAGGTTTCCAAACTCTGTTTGGCAACCGAATCCATCAGATCCTAATACATTAGGTAAATATTTTATTACATTTTCATTATCAATTTTCTATATTTTAATATATATTATTAATAGTAATAGTGAACTTCTCTGATTGCTGAGGCTTATTATTATTATTGTAAAGACAGAAAAAAAAAAAAAAAACTGAAGTCACAATCTCATATTCACATCAGTGATTAATAATTCATTTTTAAAGAATCTTTAAAGTAAAAAATTCTATGTTAGTATATACGGTAATATGGATACCTTAAGCAGTTCTTAAAAACAACAATTTTGACAAATAAGATGTCAAAAGTCTGATAGCTCATTTAAAAAGTTAAAAAGTTCATTTGGAATCTACCATTTTTGGCATTTTGAAAATGTACTGTTTTAAAGATAGTAAATGAACCCAATCTGATTCTTACTGTAGTTTACATAGTTCTGTTTTCATACAATTTTTATCACGTATCATTAATGCTTTTAAAATTGAAATATTGTTATATTTTGTAGCATATAATCATAAATAAAAAAAATATTGAAAAGGTAAACAATGAAGAATATATATGAGATCTCTTAAGCATTTTGAATGGTATTGAAAGAAACATTTTTATGTTTTTAAATAAAAACAAACACGTTTTGTGGTCACATTTTGTTAATTTTCTTGTTCATAATATTTTACATTCTCAATTAGTGGTAGAACTTCAAAAGAAGAAAACTGCTTTTCCACTACAATCAAATAGGTCTGAATTTGTACAATACTGTTTTCATAAAACCTTACAGATAGTCTAGTCTTATAAACTATTAAACTGAAGGGACATTTTTCATCGGGGCAAGCTAATTTCTTTTATAGTAAACTGTTACTTCAAAAGTAGATGTAAAATATTTAGCTTCATCAGTTATGGTTTTTAAATAAACTTTGTTGATAATAATATATTGGTTATTTGAATAAAAGTATTCCATAATATCACTTAACTTCAAATGTATAAGGGAAAAGAATTAAAATCCAATGCAAGAGTTCTTGCATAAGTATACTAAATTTTCAAATTATTTTTCAATTTTAAAATTATGGTTTTAGATCATATTTTCAGCACTTAAACATTTACTCTATTTGTTAAAAAAAATTTCAATTATTTTAGGTACATGGAATCCCCAAGGGCAATTCATACAACAGATCCCCCCTCACCAGATAGATGAGTTAAGATATCCACAATACTCAGTCACCAGTTATCCTCAAACTGCTCCAGGTAACTATCAAAAAATCAAAACTTAAAAAACTTAGTCAAGTGTTCAGGGTTGACCAAAGTCATAATTTCATTATTTAAGACAAGCTATTCTTTATAAATCATGATCATATGCATTCATTAGGATACTTATTGGTAGTTCATATGGATTATATTAGAAAAGTTTTAAAATTAATACAGAGATTTTTTTTAATATTACAAGATTTTTGAATAACCCAAACTTAATTATAATATTTTTTGATAAAAAACCTAAAAATTTAAATTGAAGCAATTATGCACCCAGTCATGCAGTATAATTTAAATTATGTTAAAAATTATTTATTTTTTTCCCCCGAAGTTGTAGGATACCAACAGGGATCTTTTGTACAAACTAATGGTGCAGTGTTCAGCAACCCAGGTCAACAGGCCCAACCATCGCCTCATAGTTTGCACAATGGAAATTCTAGAAGTACCCCAACTTTAAATGGTAATCTGGATTATGTAGATCAATCGCCTAGACCTTCTGAATATCTTAATGGCACCTATACCCATTCATCTCAGGTATTTAGTAATTCTGTAATTCAGTCACCATTAACTTTATTAAACAAAATAAAGCAATTTATCAAAATTTCTAAAATTAATCATATGCTTTTAGGATGTCATGGCACCACCTACTTCATCAACACCAACCAGTAGGTGCGGTTCAGCACAACTTGATAGCACTGAAGGAAAGTACACAAATCCTCCAACTCCCACCACCCCTAGCAACCAGGGAAACGCGATGCCTGGATACCCACATCAAATCCCTCCCCAATCACCACAGAGTTCACTCAACTCTAGTGGGTAAGTAATAATCACATAGTTTTTTAAATATTATTCAATGTATACCCTAATATGTATTTATTCATAAAATTTATTCACTTTGAATTTTTGCTTTTCAGGTATCCAGGGCAAGAAAATAATTCGTCAATTAATAAAGGGGAGCAGCAAGCGACTCAGAATGTTTGGAGTAGAAGTAGTAGTACAAATAGTTTACATAATGATGTTGAAAAGTCACCCAGTGCTAATAAAGATGTCTGGTTAAACAACCAGTTAGAAAGTAATAGGCAAATGGTTTGGAAGAGCAGCCAAGATAATTTTCAAAATATAAACAGTCAGCAAAGTGAATGGTGCAATGATCCTAATGACAACACTAAAAAGTCCACTAATACACACAACCAAGAATCCTGGCAAGGTAAAGAAGAATCTAAAACTCTCAATTCAAGTAGTGAAAAATGGTCGCAAGAATCTGGTAAAAGTCCTATCACTCCACATGATCAGGAACAACAAAGCCCTCAGCAAGAAAATGGTGGACAAACACATCAGGTCCATCATCAGCAGATTCAAAGCTCACGTCAACTTCAACAGCAACAGCAATCAAGCCAACAAACGTTGCAACAGCAACAAAGCCAGAAAAATACTCAACAGCAATCGAGCCAACAAACAGTCCAACAACATAATCAACAGTTACACCAGATGTCTCAGCAGCAGGCAAACACACAACATTCACCTCACCATTCTCAACAGCAGTCACCCCATCATTCCCAACACCAAATCTCCCAACAGCAGTCACCACATCATCCTCAACAACATCAAATCTCTCAGCAACAGTCACCGCACCACTCACATCAAATGTCACAACAACAAATTTCACAACAACAACAGCAGCACCTGCAGAAAATTTCTCAACAACAACAGCAGCAGCAACAACAAATTTCGCAACAGCAGCAGCAACAAATTTCGCAACAGCAGCAGCAACAAATTTCACAACAGCAGCAGCAACAAATTTCGCAACAGCAGCAGCAACAAATTTCACAACAGCAGCAGCAAATTTCACAACAGCAGCAGCAGCAACAAATTTCACAACAGCAGCAGCAACAAATTTCACAACAGCAGCAGCAACAAATTTCGCAGCAGCAGCAGAAACAAATTTCACAACAGCACCAACTATCTCAGAAACAACAAAATCAAATATCTCACCAACAACATCAAATGTCACCTCAACATCAGCATCATCAAATGTCACCTCAACAACATCAAATGTCTCCTCAGCAACAGCAGCAACATATAATTGCTCAACAACAACAATCATCATCAACACATCAGCAACAGATGACTCATCAACAACATATATTGCATCAGCATCAACAACAACAACTTATACAACAACAAAAACATCTTTCTCATCATCTCGCTCAGCAGCAGCATCTTTCCCAGCAACAAAATCATATGCCACACCAATTGCACCAACACCAGCAACAAATGCACATGTTTACACACCATCAAATGTCTCATCATCAGCAGGAACAGCTGGCCCAACAACAGCAAATCGCTCAGCAGCAACAGCAGCAGCAGCATATCGCTCAACAGCAGAAACACCTTGCTTCACAGCAACAAATGGCTCAAAATAAGCTTAATGTTCTTGAAATGCAACAAAATACTCAACAAAATATTCACAGCAATCGGCAAATGTTATGGTCTAGTAACACTGATGGTGGATCACAGTTGATGAATAATAGCTTAACACAACAGAATGTACATTTATGGTCAAATGGCAATCATAATAACATGTGGTCCCAAGAAAGTAGTACTCAGCAAAAACAGGTTCACAACCAGCCTGAACCTTGGCCTAATGGGCATTATCAAACAGTAAATCAATCTTCTCAACTATCTTCATCCAACTGGGCTAGTGAAAAGAAGAGTAGCAAAGTTCCTGAAAGAGCTGAACTCAACAACCGACTGAAAACAATGATTTTAAACAAACAGAATCAGGTAACATAATATTTTGGACTTCACACATTTATTAACTTTTTAAGGCATATGGCTAATATACTCATTTTTACTTTCAGGATTCTAAAAAGGCTGAAGATTCTCAAACCCAAAATATGTACGAGGACCAAAAAAACTTGCAGACTGTTTCAAGCGGGAATTTTTTAGTGAAAGGCCACCATCCTCAGAAGTTAGTTTCTGAGGGTGGTGGCACCTGGGGCGAGAGCCCACAAAAATTTAATCAAAGTATTTCAGCAATGGAAAACTTTGTAAAATACGCTACATCTATGGGAAGTCCCGACTTGAAACAGAACTGGAATGCTCAATCTTATTCCCATGCAAGTTACCAAAACTCTATTACACATCAGAGACCTCAAAATGGACTAGTCTATACTCATTCCAGCCATGATTTGGAAAGAAAAGTTATTCAGCCTGAGCAAAGATCTCAAAATGGACCATTTCCTAACTGGTATCCTAACTATCAACTAGCATATGGTTACAATCATATGAAACATGAAGCACTATGGTACCAAAAACAAGAACCTTGGGGAATGCAAACAGAATTTATATCAAGAGATCCCGAAAATAGAGATCTCATTCCAAAAATCCCTTTTGGAATGGATCCGCGATTAGATGAACCTATAGAGAAAATCGACGAGGAAGATGGTGTTCTGAAAAAAATGCAAGCCAAGTATGTTTATTATGGAGATGGTGGTCCCGCCAGTGTCCAAAGTTCTCCAGGTCCTTGGTGTTGTAGACAAGGTTTGAAAATGTTTCTACTTATATCATTACATATATAAATTGTTCAGATAAAACTTAATTTTCGGAATGCTCATAATTTATAGACTAGTGCTATCATGCCCCTCGAAATTATTCTTATTATTTTGTAAAAAAAGTTTAATATAAAAGGAAAAATAGACAATTTTTATTAAAAAAGATTAATGATTTATTTGTTCTTCTTTTACTTACATTCATAATTATAGTATTATTTACTGCAGGAGGAACGGAAAAACCAACACCTGAACATATAAAAGATGGCTGTTGTCAGGGTTACCAAACACAAGATGAAATTCTTGATTCTGATAAAGAAGTGAAAAAAGAATTAGATTTAAGCAGCAAACCTGAACACATGACTGTCAAGGAATATTTAGATTATGTAGAAAGGTAAAAATGGTCTTCATTAGATAGATTTTGCACTTCAAATTGTAGTTTGAAGTTGTTTTCATTCAAATGTGATTCTAACATTTTTGTTGAAGTTGTTTATTGTATCTAAATGTTTATTTTAATTAATAACTGATATTTGTTTTAGGCTTCGAAACAACAGGACTGAAATTCCGAATTGTCATTGTTTTCCACCTGATCAGTGTCCACCTGAACCTGGTTCCTATTACACACATCTTGGTTCAGCATCAACTTTGGAAGAGCTTAGAACAAATATTGAAAACAGAAGTGGTTTGAAAGGAAATGCAATTAGAGTAGAAAAGGTAATTATAATATTATTTACTAATAATAGTAATAATTTAATTTAGGCATTAAACTCTTTATTAATTTAGTATTTTATAATTAATATTAATGTTCAAGTTATTTATTTAATTAGCAAATAATATATATTGACATATTTTTTGACAAAATAACGGAGGTTTGAATTATTTTAGATTGTTTATACCGGAAAAGAAGGCAAGACAACTGCAGGATGCCCTTTGGCTAAATGGATAATCAGAAGAGGAAGTTTAGAAGAAAAAATATTAATGATAGTTAAGAACAGAAAAGGCCACACATGTACGACAGCTTGGATAGTTGTTGTGGTAGTCGCCTGGGAAGGTGTTGCTTCGCAGGAAGCTGATTCAATTTACTCCTTGCTCACGACTAAATTGAATAAGTTAGTTTTAAAAATTTTTTGTTTGTTACTTTTTTCCACTTATCATGAAATAAAAATAATTAAATTTTATTATTTTATCATTACTGATTTTGTTTATTAGCCAATTATATGACATAGATTTCTTATGACTTTAAGTTTATTTGTTTTCAACTAGATTTGGAGTTCCAACCACTAGGCGGTGTGCAACAAATGAACCGAGAACTTGTGCTTGCCAAGGATTAGATCTTGCTACTTGTGGTTCCTCATACTCTTTTGGTTGTTCCTGGTCAATGTATTACAATGGTTGTAAATATGCAAGAAGTAAAGTTGTGAGAAAATTTAGGCTCTCAGTAAGATCTGAGGTAAGAATCTTCAACAGTTCTGATGATTTAATTTTTTTTTATATCTTCAAATTTTTAGTATTAAAATAATTTAAAATAATTAAAGGAACAAGATATTGAAGATAAAATGCAGAAGTTAGCAACTGATCTTGGGCCTTTATATGAAAAGATGGCTCCTGATTCATTCCAAAACCAGATTGAATTCGAAAAGGAAGCAATAGCTTGTAGGTTAGGTTTAAATGCTGGAAGACCATTTTCAGGAGTAACTGCTTGCTTTGATTTCTGTGCACATGCTCATCGGGATGCTCATAATATGAACAACGGTTGCACTGTGGTAAGAATGCATGTTTAAATACAATTAAATTTTTGCAGTACTAAATTATTGAAATCAAATCAAATAGATACAATATTTGTTGAAATAATGTAATTTTGTTAATTAATTATATTGATTTATTTGATTTAAAGGTTGTAACATTAACCAAACATAGAACACTTGCAAAACCTGATGATGAACAGTTACACGTTTTACCTCTGTATGTAATGGATGACACCGATGAGTATGGGAATCGTGAAGGGCAGTTGGAAAAAATTAAAAACGGTTCTTTGGAAAGTTTAACAAGGTATGTATTTGTATCTTTATGTCATTTTATAAATTTGAAAAATCGATAGTAGAAGTGAATCATAGTTTTAAATTTAATTTTATAGATTCCCATGCGAAGTTAGGGTTAGAGCTGTTCCTCTGACACCCTGTCGAAAACATGGAAAAAAGCGGAAAGATGAAGAAGAGCATCAAAATTCAGCTACTGCAGGAAAGAATAATAAAGATCCAAGTTCCCAAACAAGTTCCGATTTACTACAAAGTTCCCAAGTAAGTAAAAAAATATTTATGTTAGAACTAACAATATGTAAGATGTTGTTGCTTAAAGTGTTTTATTCAAATATTAATTTATTGAAGACATGTTTTTAAAATTTAAATATATTAAAAAAAAGACATTTGCTTACATTTTATATCATTTTCTATTCATTGAGATTTTCACCTTAAAGAAAATTTAAAATCAACTTTGTTCTAAAACAAAATCTTGAATGCTTATTAAAAAAAAACCAAAAATGTCTCCTTTTTTTTATTAAACTAAATTAATTAATTAATTAATTCCATTTTTTAGGTTTCATCTACAGTAGTTGATAGCCCTGTACAAAGCCACCAAGGTTGGGGAGGAGGTTTTGCTGCCCAAACATCAAGGTCTAATGGAGTCCCAGTTGGCTTCAATAACATAAAATCCCCTAGTCATCAAATGAATAATAAAAGTAAGCTTCTTTTTTCCTACTCTGAAGTATATATATTTATGTATCTTTATTTTTTATTAATAATTATTCTCTTTTCTTGACAGGACAATATTGTCATGGGGAAGGGAATTTCAGCTCTGAAAATGAAGTTAAAATTGATCCTGATAGCACAACGAACCATTTAAACAACCAAAATTTCAATCATACACAATGGGAAGATAGGTCTCCAACTAACCAGGTCACCTGTAGCAATGGACGATCCTCAAATTTTCAACCTCCGTCACCGTATCAATTAAGTCATCAAGCTTCACCAAAAACTAATAGTGCGATGTCTCCAATGCAAAATGATGGGTCATATCGGGAAGATAAACAACAAAATTCTCCTTATAATGTATCTCCAAGCAATTCAGTATTCAGGGTACCTAAAGGAAGGCCACCATCGAGATCTAATCCAGGAACTCCCCAACCTACTTTCGAAAATTCTACGTATATCAAACCTCTACCTGCCCTTCCACCATTAGAACATAGGTTTGATCGCCCTAATTCACCCATCAAGGATTGGGATAATGTACCTCAAAGCCCTGAAAAGTCTCCTAAACACAGTCAATCTTTTATTGCACAAAATTCTCCAGGATTTGGAAAAGAACAAAGTCAGTCTTATGTGCCTCAAAATTCTCCAGGTACTGTTAAAGAACACAGTCAAGGGACGCAAACCATGAAACATAGCCCTAATCCTGAAAACAGTTCTACAAATTCTCGTAATAATAGCATAAACGGGAGTCCACACCAACAAATAGTCCCTAGTGGTGAAAGTTCATCTCATAATATAAATCAAATCTGCAATAACCAATTTGCTAGTTATCCCATGTACAACTCCAATGGATTTCATCAGCAAGTGAACAGACCCAGTTATATTGAGTATAATAATAACCACTTCAATAATGGCACACAACCGGGCTTTCATGACCATAATTATGGCACTACTCCTAATTATCATTATTTTGAAAATTTTTCAAATGACAATTACAATTCTGGAACACAGACTCCTGTTCCTTTACACCCTCATGAGCAGCAATCCAGCTCAAGCAGCAATGGTTACCTTTATCCAAATCAAGGAGCTGGAGTCAGAAATGGTTTCAAAACTGCCAATATTAATAACTTCCAAGGTAATCAGAAAGAAATCAATGGCAACAGTTTCTCTTCTTCTTTCGAGTCTTATAGAGGGGAAAGATCTGGAACACCTTCCACACCACATGCCATTCCAAATATCAAGAAAGAAAACCAGTGGCAATACTGTTCATCCAATTCTGAAACTCCTCCTTGTGGTAACATAAAACAAGAAATGCAAATAAAAAGAGAAAAAGATGAGAGAAATACTTCTCAATGTGAACATCGATTTCGTGACTGTCCAAGTGAAGGCTTTCCTCAGAGTCCATCGAAAGCAAATTCTGCACAGTACTCAAGGCCACCACCTTGGAGTCGTCCACTTGTCAGTCCTCCTTTTATTAAAGAAGAGATTGAGCAGATGCAGCATCCATCATTTGATCCTGATTTTCATTCGAATCATATCCATCCACATCAGTCATTTGATTATCAAGTACGTAACATGGTCATATTTTTTAATGATAATTATAACATGAAATATTTTAAGTAATTGAAATAAACTAATAAGCTAACAAAATAAACATAAGTAAATAAATGATAGATAAAGTTATTATATATATCTTCCTTGTTATTATCTGGCTCTAGTTTAAACAATTTAAAAATAATATATATATATATATATATATATATATATGTATATATATATGTATATATACTTTTAATTAAGATATCTGATAAAATTATAGATTTCTTTCAGATTAATTCATTTGTAAAATAATCATTAATGTTTTAGGGGGTAGGAATGTACCAATTAACAGGATGGGACAACTACGGGCCGACTCCGTACCTACCCATGATAAAGGAGGCCAAACCTGAACCAATTGGTCAAGTGGCAGATTATATAGACAATGAAGAATGTTTTAAGGTAATATTTTTAATTTTGTATTATAGCTTAACAAGTTAGTTTCTTAAATTTTCTTTATGAGTCCTTGTGATTTATTACTCCATGACCAGTTACATTGATAAAAACAAAATGATTTTACTAATTATTTATTTTTATTTATAGGATTCTCAGATGGGAGGTGTGGCAATAGCTCTCAGCCATGGTTCAGTCCTATTCGAATGTGCCAAACATGAACTACACGCTACTACTGCTCTCCATAAACCCAACAGGCTCCAACCTACCCGTATAAGTCTAGTGTTTTATCAACACCGAAACCTGAATCGACCTGACCACGGTGCTAACGAATGGGAAGAGAAGATGAGGCTTAGAAAGCTTGGAACTTTGTCTTCGAGTACACCTTCCAACAGTGTGAGCCCTCCCTCTCCTGCGGTCTTGAAGTCTCCAACCTATACTACTACAACCTGGACAACCCTCTTTCCCATGCATCCATGTGTCGGAACTGGTCCTTATCAAAAGACTTAATTGTCAGTTTCCTATGAATGCGCAAGAATATTGTGAATAGGCATGAAGTTTGAGATGCTATTTTTTAAAAGAAACAATATTTTTTTGTATATTGGCCTACCATTGGACATTTTAAACTGTTATAGATTAATAACGGTAGGATTAGTTATTCGATTATAATACTAGTATTTTTAGCTTCTCGATCAAAAAGGTCAATCGAGAGTACCAATATGGCTATAGTTTAGACATAGACCTATCTCAGTATTTTACTTTTTTTGTGTATACTATTTATTTTATTTATTTATTTATTTAAATAATGTTAAAACTGTTATTGTTCATATTCGTTTTTTTGAGTTTTTTAGATTTTTAAAAAAAATTTTAATTGTACAATTTGTTTATTGGTTCTACTCACTGCCTGCCTTACTGCCTGTGTGAAGCAGTATTACATATCGAACACTGCTCTGTGCTAGTCTCTGTTATTTTTGACAGTTTTAATTGAGCAGAAAATAATAAAATTCTCAATATGTTTAAATATATTTATATTTAAAAAATAAAAAAAAGGTGATCTCAGAAGCACTTGTAAATGCCAAATCACACTTTTTAAATTTTGCCAGAGCATTTGAAATAATGATTAAATTTGGTTAATATTTGTATATTATAATTTCTGTGTGTGATGTATGAACGGATTTATTTATTATCGGGTGAATGTGATGTGAAAATTCAAACTTAGTATGTAGGTAAACTTAGAATATAGTTTTTTATGAAGATGCCAAATTTGTTCAGTTTTGTTTTTGGATTTGTGACTTAACACATTCCTATTTATAAATAATATATATATTTATACATCAGGCTATGAACAATCTTTGTTAATTTTGTATGTCTCTATATAACTGCTTGTAAATTCTCTGTACATACTGGTATTTTTGTATCGATTTCCCTGAACGTAGACTGGATATGAAACTTCGATTTTTTTCGAGAGGTGTCACAATAAAAGGATATAAAATCCTCAGTTTCTGCTAGTCATGTAACATCACTGATTAGGTTAAATAAACCAACCCTCGAAAAGACTCAGAAGTCAAATAATGTATATACAGTAGCTTTGTAACATGTGTTTTTAGTGTTGACATTTTTATTTAATTTTTTTTTGTAATGATTTTAATGAAGTTTTTGGTTATAGTGATGTGGTTTAGAAATAAAGATGGCTTGTCCTTTATAAATTATATTTAATATACTCCCCCTGTACTGACTAGGATAAGTTGTATACTGTATAAAATATTGATTTTTATAAGCTATATAATTATCAGTTTGTTAATTTAATTTTAAATGGGGGATGTTTTTATAATTTAGTCCTTGCTCATTTTTCACTATGATAAAATACTATATCTAAATAAAACATAATAAAAGTCAATCAAATGTGAATTTACATTAAGAAAGTAAACAATCAAATATTGTTTTTAATATTAGTATTACTGTTTTATGATCTGAACATTAGAAGCCATAGAATCACTGCCATTGATAAATAATTTTTAAAAACTTGAAAACTCTTAATTTGATAAATTATATTTAGGGACAATAATTTACTCATTTGTTTGAAAAGTTACTACATTTTTTAAAAATAGGAATTCTAATGTTCATATCATAGTAAAATTAAAAGGAAAAAAAAACTAAAAAAAAAAAAAAAAGTTCCATTGTACAATACATCTTCGTTAGAAATAGTGTTAAAAAGAATATAGATTATTTTCATGCCAATAAAAGGAAGTTAATGTTGTTACCTAGAGAAAAGAATTAAAAAGAAAAAAAATCATCTCATATACAATATCTTTTATACAAAAATAAGGAAATATTTTAAAAATAAAGCTTGCCTTGCGGAAAGATTACAAAGGATATTTTTTTGATGAATAGGTATAAAAGCAGAAGAAGAAAGCAATATATGTGTATTAGTAAATGTTATGTGAGGTGTCATGTGATGTTGCGTTCGTAATCGTACAAATATGTTAACGCTTCTACAAAGGGCGAGCTTCTATAATCGAGTACAAATGTTTTTCTTTTTTAAATTAATTTGCTATCAGAAGTGAAAATAATTCTTTTTGATTTTGAGACATTATTACATTTTATACACACCTTTTTTTAAAAAAAGACACTAGCCTAAAATAAATAATAAGAGGAGTCATGAGAGAAATCTTAGAACAACAGTAGAATTTGAAATATATTTTTTGAATAACCAATTAGGTAAATTAAAATAAAAGAAAATGAAAAAAAAACTTTAGGGGGAATATTTATAAGAGAAACTTTTGAAGCCAAAAACTATTTAATACAGTATTTAGAGACTAAACATATTTAAATAAGTGATTAAAATTATATAAAAATAAAAAATAATGTTCGGCATGAATGGTAAAAGCAATCAGGGATAAATGAATTACTCAGCTCACTTTGTAAACAAAAAATAATTAATTGTGATTTTTGTAAGATGCCATTTTAAATATTTCTGCGAGTACAATTTTTGTATTTTTCAGTTCTTCAATGTGTCTTCCTTCATTTTAATCAATTTGTTATTGTCTGATTTTTGACAGGACAAAAATTATATTGATTGTTTATTTTATTTTTAAATGAATAATTTTGTAGTTTTTCTTAGTGTATAGGTTTAGTAGTGCAACATTGTGAGAGGAAATGAATAGAGAGAAATTAGTCCCATATTGTCAATTGTTTTAAATGTGAATATACTACCACTTGAATTTGTGAATAATACTTGTGTTGTGATTTTTACCTTTAACCTTCTATGGTGATTTTTACTATAAAATATCTAAAGTACGATGCTAAAGCATAAATACATACATTACAAAAACATTTCGAAAATTAAAATAATCAATACTGAATTGTCAAATCAAGAAAGAAAAAAGGTAAAACTAAATTTGTTGGCTGTATCAAACAATTATAATTACTAATTAAAAAGTAGTGAATTTCTCAGTTTTCTTAAACCAATTAACACAAAAAAGTATGTTTATCTTAATTTGCTGACAAAAGTGAAAATAATTCTTTTTGATTTTGAGACAATAATGCATTTTATACAAACCCCTTTTTTTTTTATAAAACAGAGAGACACTAGCCAATAAAATAAATAATAAAGCAATTTAAAAAAAGAAACATTTAAAAAAGAAAATGAATCTAGTTTTAATTTTATAATCTGTATTAATGAATTTTCAGTTTTAAAGCTCATTGTATTTAATTTTTACATTTAATTTAATGGTCTTACCTTTTGAAATTTAAAAGTTTATAAGTTGAAGAAAGTATTTTTTACGTAAATGACTAGTTCAGCATAAACATTTGTTCAAAATTGAAGAATTTTTTTTCTTCCCTGGTCTGTTTTCTGTTAACTTTTTGGCATTTATTCTTAAATTAAGATCTATACTAATTTAAACTGGTTTCCCTGATGAAAGAAAACAGTCTTCTCACATACTTTTGTTGAAAAAAAAAAAACAAACAATTCTACAAATTTTTTTTTATAAGTATAACTTCGATACAATTTTTTTTTTTAATTTTATCAAAATATTTGCATAATAATAAATACATATACTTTAAATAAAATTTGAAGTATTAAATTAGAATTTTAATGGAGCAAAAGTTTTCATACATATTACTATTATTTAATAATTTATGAGTTTATTTTAGACAGAATTTTTAAATTAATATCTCGAACGAAGCCCTTAGTATTTTAGTACTGTTTTAATTAATTTGGGCATTGATTGGTTCAACTTGAAAGTCAATGGAGAGAAAATTTCTCCTCATTCTTCCAACAATTTAGTTTTAAGATATTTTACTGACATTATATTTTCATTTGTTAATTGTGGATCAACACAAACCCATAAATGTTATACAGGATTTAAATCGGGATTCTGCAGAGGAGTATCATGTTAATTTGGATAATTATAAGCAGCCATTCTGGTGCGTGAAAACCATAGGCTAAGAGTTATTGACCTGATAAAATTTGAATTTTTATACCTGCTTTTGCCATTTCCAGCCCTTAAATTTCCATTATATCTTTTTTAAATTTATACTTCTCTGTTACTCATTCAATAACAGCTAATTTCCTGACTCCGCAAGCAGACATAGTAAGCTTCACAAGAACACTGCCTCTACCTTTCATTGTAGTTGGCAATTTTTCCTCTAATTTCCTAACAGCTTTTCTCCACTATCGATCTTAAATATCATTTTAAAAAACCATCTTGTAAGAGGTCTTTTTCTATTCATTCTAACTTTAAAATCAATATTGTTTCTCCGTTTGTGCTCATTTATTCCTGCTGTTATTTTTGTAAATTGTCAAAGCTATTGTAGAAAATCGGGTGTAGAACAGACACTCAAATTTTACAAGATAATAAATCTCTTAGCCTCATGCTCTCCACACACAGGAATTATCTCCAATCTCCAAACACACTGCCATAAAATTATACAAATAAACATGGAACTCCTATCCATAGTTCAGCTTTAAATCTTATTGAACATGTATGGGTTTGTGTTGATCCACAAATCATAAATGAAAATATAACATCAGTAAAATATTTTAAAACTAAATTGTTGGAAGAAAGGGAGAAAATTCCTTTACAATTATTTTCGAAGTTAATCCCATCAGTGCCCAAATCACTTAAAATGGCACTAAAATACAAAGGAACTGATTTATGGTATTAATTTAAAACTTTTGACTAAAATAAACACATTAATTATAATTCATACATAATATAAATATGTATGAAAATTTTTGTTGAATTAAAATTTTTATTTGTTACTTAAAATTTTATCTGAAATATATTTATTTATTTTTAAGCAAATATTTTTTATAAAATTAATAAAAGTGGTATTGAAGTTATAGTAGTAAAGAATTGTTTTAATTGATCTTTTTATTTTCAACCAATGCTTCAATGAAAACTTTTGCTGGTGACTGTATTACTATGATAATTGTTCCATACATACACGCACATCCACAAATCTGAAAATAAGAAGTAGGTTCAATCACTTCTGGGTGCATTTATTTAGAAACTGATTAAAAAAAAAAAATCAGAAAATTAAATATGCCATAACATCAAAATCCTACCCCGGGTTGGTGACAACACGATCATTCTGGTAATTATATATTATATAATCCTAATAATAGTTAGCCTATACAGCCTAAATGTTGCTTATGTATATTATTATAGATGAAAGTGATACTCGTGCAGGCTTGGGTTGTTATTAAAACAGAAAAATAAAAATCTTGTACCCTGTTCAGAGTTAGTTTTAAAAAATCCATACAAGTAGTTTTATAAGCCTAAAAATAATGGAGATCAACACTTTCAGGTAGATACTGGTTCTGATGATGTTGAAAACAGTGATTTTCTTATCCTCAAGATTTTATTAAATTGTTAAAAAAAAAAATTCAAAGTACCAATACCTACAGAACCTTACTCTAGTTCCTAATTCTAACAACAGTTCATTATTCCTTTTTTTTCAGAAAAATTGAAGAATATAAAGAAATAATAATAATGAAATATAAAATATGAAGAAATGATGAGGAAGTTTAAGATTTATTCAGAAGTTCTTGTATTATTAACTTAACACTTTTTAAGTCCAACTTAGGATTAGCAATTTTTTTCTCATAGAACAATTTAAACGAAGATAATTTTTCCGAAATTGTGGGGGTTGCAATCATAATAAGGATTAAAAACAAATACTTACTTTTATGCTAATGATATTTGCTAGGATACGTTTAATACTTTGCAGTTGGTGCGAACAAAACTTAAAAATATTATATTTATACCTTTCGATGGTATTTAAAAACTAATAAAGTTATGGTAGAAAAATTGTTTCACCATCTTTGAAGTTATGACATACAAATTTGAAATAAAATAGTTAAAACTTCAGAATACTCATTATAATTATTATATTGAAGCATTTCTTAATCATTAGAAGAGGGTTACAACTTTTTTTTTTTCTTTTAGTGTACATTTTTTTCCAATTTCTGCTAATAAATTTTATTATTTTTTATTATTTTGTCATCTGGAGAACCTTCTGGGGCACACTCAGGCTACATAAAGTACTTTTGATTAATTACTTGATTCAGGAGAAAAATCTTAAAGTTGAGCGTGCTCTTGGCCCTATCGCTTCCTCACTCAGTCATTGGTCTGGAAACAGTACAGTTCTTACGAAGTACTGACTCCAAGATTGTTCATGGATTGTAGTGATACAGTTTTATTTATTGGTTAAAAATTAAAATTACAGAGCAATGTAGCGTTAGTTTTTTTCTTTATCAGGTTCTCTTTACAGCTTTTCTTGTGTTATGTCTCTTATGATCTTCCTGCCATCAATTTTGTTTTTAAATCTGCTTTCCATCATTCAGTGAAAAAGACCAAACCATTTGTAAAAAAATTATAGAATCGATTTGGACCTGTCAAAGCCAAAATAGGTTTGGTATTTTTCAGACACATTATGCTAGAGAAATTGGTTGAATGAAATTTTATTCCTTTCTCTTGTTTGATTTTATCTTCTGACTTTTCAAAAGTTTTCATAATTTATTGTATGAGGTTGTTTGAATTTGTTAATGTAAAAACACAAATTATTCAGACAGCAGGTTTAACTATTTTAATTTCTAATTTCTGGATCATAGTTTCAAAGGTGCTAAACATTTCTCTACCAGACCTTTAATAATATTTAAATTCCATCAAAATGTAATTAAAAGTATTAAACGTATCCTACCAAATGTCATTACACTTTGAAGTTAGTTTTCTCAAAGAACTTGTGTAATGATCGGCCCTGTCTATTGCATTGTTCAATTCAAATATTAATTCATCTCCAACACACACACACACACACACACACCATTTTGCGAGACATGGTTATTAGGGACCTCAAAACATGTATTACCATTGATGTTTATATATGAGTAAGTGAAAGTATAAAATAAGGCTCTGCCAGCTCCATCATATTACCTATGTGATTTTGATATACGATGTGCCAAAAGATACTGAATTTTATAAAGGAATAACGAATCCCGATTCGAGATAATGCCCAACATGGCCAACAATAAAAACGTCAGTACTTAGTATACGCAAAATTGGATGCTCTATAACTTTGATTCTATGGGTTTTCCTCTTAAGGAATTCATTTCCAAGTTACAGGGTCATTTATAGTATTTTGTCTCAGTTTTGGGCAAATTTGGTAAAATTCAACGTTGGTTGACCGTGGTTTTATACCTTACCACGTAACCAAATTTTAAAGTTTATGTATTCATTTGACGCCAAATTTAACGTTTTTTAATTTATTAAAGAATACATTTTTCGCTTTGATGCATTGTTTAGGAGTTATAGGTGAAAAACCCAAAAAATATCGAAAAAATAAGACTTATTTGGCTGTAAAAAGTTTTCCCTTGGTGGTCTGCTTTAGCAATTTTGTTTTTTACATGTCTAAACCCATATATAAAAGTTAAAAAAATAAAAACTTTTCTCACATTTTTCGCAATGGATTTCCCGCTTCGATCCTCAAATTATGCCTAATATCCTTTAAATCAGCTGCCATTTTTGAAAGCAGCGGTTCCGGAACGGCAGAAAAGATTTTTTTTACTCAGAATAACATACACTTTCGTAATTTACAATCAAACTTTCGCCTGCGATCAGGTCGATTTTTGGGCCCTGGCTCCAGGGCTATGTGTGCCAGACCCCCCTACCGTGCACCCCCGTCCCTACATCTATATAAATTGCATATTGTTGTGTTCCTTGTAACTACTTATTAAAAAAAAGCCAATGATCCCACAAAAAAAAGGCTACGCACTGCCCCAAAATGGTGTCCAAACATAGCGGATTGACGACTTTGACTTTAGTTAGTTTTTTGGTTACTGAGAATCAGCATTTGGGTTAATTTCGTCATAATTGGTCTTTTATTAAAGCTGAATAGTCAAAAGAATAATAAAACATTTAAAAATGTTAAAACTATTTGGCTTAGGCAATAAAAAAACACCAGTAAAGTAAAATATTTTAACAAAATATTTCAAGTTGAAAATCAAATGTCGTTTGTAATTAAACGTCCAACAATAACGCAAAACGTGCTGAAATAAAACATCTGGAGAATATATTTATATTTCTAAAACACTGATTACTTTTTAGAATATTTGAAGCAGTTCCGTAGAAAATGCACTTAAACGGCAGAAAAGCGGTACTGCCGTGGGTGCCTACAGGCCTTTACCACTAGTGTTGCCCGAAATCGGTCTTGGTCTTGCACTTTGCGAGACTAAGACCAAGGCCGCCTAACTATTGCAAGATCAAGACCAGGAATGTTAACAAAAATCAATTTTTTAAATAAAAACTAAGAAAAAATAGTTACTAATACTCGACAATTTTAGTTACTATACGTTAATAATTGGTATAACCAATGAACTTTTGCATTTAACTCCTTTAATTTTTCATTCGGGTTTAGTTATGTTTCTCAAATCTAAAAAATTACTGTGGTATCTTTATAGTAATAAGTTAATAAGTAACTCCAAGACTGTTGCGAGTCTCTTGCGCAAGACCAAGGCCATGTCCAAGACTGATTTGCAAGACCAAGACTCGTCTCGGTCACGCATTTGGGCAACACTATTTACCACACCATTCAGTGGTCATAAATGGCTTCGTTAAAGTGCTATAATAACGTTTTTTGTAAATTTTATTGATTATATCAACGAAAAAATATTAATGCAATAATTTAATTGTCCAACAATTTTATTTTTTTTAAATTTAACTTCCTTTATTCTATATTGAAGTCGTTTAAGAAGACCTTTATTGTAAAAATGATATAATTATAATAATAAAACTTAATTAGAAAATACTTTGCTGAATATCTTGAATTTTTTATTTAATGTTTGCAATTTAACACTGTTTTGTATGTTTACTGATTTTTAGAGGTAGTTTAAATTGTATATACTTCCCAGGAAATGAGTCATATTAATACCTGTTTTATAAACTAAAATGATATATATCTAATCTAAACTAAATATAATGAATAGTTGATGGGTTGTTTAGTAAAACTCATTGTTCAGAAATCGGGGAATACATTTTTCGGAAGTTGGACCGTATCATAATAAAATAGGAAATTTTAATATTGAATGCATTATTCTCTCTGAACAAAGGAAGATGGAAAGGGCGAAGCTAAAAGTTCTTCTAGGTAACCGGAACTGAGTGTTTGGATTTGGTCTCAAAATGAAGGAAAACGCAAAATTGAACCATAAAATTGGAAAATACATTAAGCGAAGTAGAAAGGAAGTGCCAAAATCTCGAAAAAGAAAACAAGGATTAGTATCAATTTTATGGTTAAACGAATATATATTAGACAGACGAACTGAGTATTTCAAGATGCTGCTAAAAGGTAGTCAAATGCAGTTTCGTATGATATTAAGTGGACGATGAGGGTTTATTATGGCGAAAACCACTTTATTTCGATTGTTACTTAAGTTGCACATTACGACTATATACGAAGCTATAAGTTCTTCTAGGTTACCGGAACTGAGTGTTTGGATTTGGTCTCAAAATGAAGGAAAACGCGAAATTGAACCCAAAAATTGGAAAAATACATTAAGCGTAGTAGAAAGGAAGTGCCAAAATCTCGAAAACGAAAACAAGGATCAGTATCATTTTTATAGCTAAACGAATATATATTAGACAGACGAACAGAGTATTTCAAGATGCTGGAGTCAAGGGAGCCAAAGGCTGGATAAGTTTGGATGATATTAAGGGGACGATGCTGGTTTATTACGGTGAAGAACATTTTACCAGCAAGAAAGATTTGATGGAAGCAATTGACAAGTCAGCTGGTCTAGACAAAGTAAATCGAACTGCTGCGAGTACATAGGCAACAAATGTATTAGAAAATAGTTTTGTATCTTTACAAGAAAGGAGATACCAGGAAATGTTATACCCATCGAGATTCATTCCTGTTTAGTGTACCAAAGAAACTATACTCAAGAATCACAGAAGCTAGAATATGAAATATTGTCGATTGCCAGGGCGATATAGATTGAGAAACTCAAGTTGCAATTTGGAAGAGAAGTTGCAAATTGGGACTGTCTACACATTAAAGCAGGTTACAGAGAAGTCCTTCAAGAAATAAAAATATAGCTCTCTATCTGCTTAGTGCCTCACATTTTGGATTATGCTAATATCTAATTGTCTTTCAGAAAAGCTAGTTTTCCTTTCAGATTCATTAAAAAATATTTTGCAAATGCACTAAACAGAAGGTGAGCTATTTCCCTTTCTCGATAGAATTCTCTATAACCTGCTTCAAAGTGGAGATAGTCGTAATGTGCAATCGAAATAAAGTCGTTTTCACCATGATAAACCCCCATTGTCCACTTAATATCATGCCAAACTGCATTTGACTCTATTTTAGCAGCATCTTGAAATACTCTGTTCGACTGTATAATAAAATTTATACTGATCCTTGATTTATTTTTCGAGATTTTAGCACTTCCTTTCTACTTCGCTTAATGTATTTTTCCAATTTTTGGGTTCAAATGTTGTAGGGACCGTATGTTTGGGTGATTTACTAAATTTCACATTTTTTTTTTTTACTAAATTACTAAAATTTACTATGTTTTACTAAATTACAAAAAATTGCAATCTATTTTTATTAAATTAATATTATTATTATTTTTACTGAATTACTAAAATTTACTATGTTTACCAAATTACTAAATTTAATTTTTGATTACTAAATTACTAAAATTTAAAATTTTACTTTGCAATAAAAGATATTTCACAGACCAGATCCAGAACGCGGGCCGTAGTTTGCAGACTCCTAATTTATACAATTAAGGTAGGTATGTTTTAAGTTTCTTTTTAAAACCATGTGCCAATTTTACGGTGAGCATGAATCTTTAGTACATCTTTCCTCTCCCCTTTTATTTTTCAATCCACACCTGTTAATTACATTGCATATATTTTAACCATAATATTTAGAATGTTGTTTTAAATACTGAACTAAGCTATATCTCTAATGTCCATTTCATCTTTTTTATGATTTGCTTCTTATATTTTAATTGGAAAGTAAAAAACGTTCCCAGTTTTTGTGATGCTGAATTCGTTTCTTCACATCCTCGCCGCATCTTCGTGTCCTGCCTAAGATATATGACTATATTACAGCCCAAATCGGCAACATATCCTCTACAACGTGGTATGGCGCAGTCAATTGAAGGTCATCTTTGTAATGATAATCTAAATACAACAAGTTATAAATATTTCATTAAGGAAATCATTCTTTGATCTCGTCCCAAATCCGTAGTATACTCAATTTGGAACCATTCATTAGTTATCAAATCATGGACTATTCAAATGGTACACTATGGCGCCATATGGAAATAACACGATCTTAGTCATGTGGAATAATTGTAACTATATTTTAATTCAGAAATAATTACCACAACAATTTTTAGTTCTAGTTGTTTTATTTTATTTTTCTGAAATTGTGAATAATTATTAATTTAACATAATCTCTAGATGTAAAAGTTAAATATGATTCCTACTAGCATATAAAGCTAAAGGGTTTTCTTTTTTGTATGCGCGACCAATTTAAAAAAAAAAATCATATTGCGTTTGGTAGACCATTTATCGAAAAAGGTTTATAACATACCACCACTCACTAGAGGATCCAGGAATTAATTTTAGAGAGGGGAAGGAGCTTCGCCCCGAAAGCTTTTATATATGTATCTTGCATATAGATATGTACCTTGAAACACTAGAAGATCCAAGATTTAATTTTTGGGGGGGGGAGGCTTCAGCCCGGAAGCTTTTTTATCATATTTATAACGATAACTAATTTAAAAAAAGGAAAGAAATTAACTACCTATATGAAATAGTGTTTAAGTGGTTCTTGAAGTTTTATTATATATAATTACACGAACAATCATATTTTAAGAGATAGTTTTTAATATTTTTTTCTATAAAACATGGTTATATTTTTCCATTTTGGGGGGCTTCAGCCCGAAAGCCCCCATGTAGATCCGCCTGTGCCTTGAAAGAAAAATAAATTAACTAACTACCCATAAGAAATGGTGTTTAAGTGTTTCTTAAGATCCTATTAAATGCAATCGACGAACAATAATACTTTTTAGATATAACTTTTTTATATTTTAGACATGCATATATTTTAAAAGGAATATATTTTGGGATAGGGAATAAGTAGCATACGCCGTTAACATAGAGGGGGAAATGGCACCCCTGGTTTAAATCATGACATGTTTGGAGGAAAATACCATTAAGCCATCAAAACGAATACGCATTTTTTTTCTCTAATAAACTTGATGTTTTCTGCTAGATGGAATTAGCCATCTTACGACCTAACCCAATTTTCATACAGGTAAAAAGTACTTCTATAAAAAGCAAAAAAGAAAAGGGATAACATACATTTTCAAAGGTTCTTATATATTATATAGGTACTTATGCAATCCTAATTAGGACTAACAATTTCAAAAGAGAAATTTGAGAATATTACATTTGCTGTAATGGAGACAAATTTTTAAATTAATAATATTATCTTAAACGATAATAATAGGTTTCTAGAAATGGATTTACTATAGCGTTTAACTGTGCCTATATAATCTTACAAAAATATAATCTATTTTATGCTTTCCAATATTTTACTTATAGTCTTCAAATCTGACTGCAAATGAAATTAAAACTTCTTATTCGGTGCAGTGTTACAATCAGAATATCGACATTCCCATAACATCGATAACCGTTATAATTATTATAAAAACCATTCGATTCCGTTATTTAATTTTTGTACCTGTTTAATCTTGTAGCCATCCCATGACTTATGAGTCGATTGTGTATGTTGTGATTTTTGACTAGTGACTATAATCAAATTGTCTATTGATAACATGTAGATAAAGGAATTTAAAGCACAAGAATCCACAATATCCAAAAAACAAAAACAAACAAAATTCCTCGAAAAATGACTGTAAAAAAAAGCTTGATAAATAAAAAAAAAAAATTGTGAATGACACATAAATCATAGAAAGTGGACTATTTTTTGTAAAGATCAAGCGTTTTGAATTGTATTTACATATTCCACTTGGAAATTGGATGAAATATTCTGATGTTTGATAGTTTAAAGCATTAAAAACACCAAAAAATCAATGCTCAATGCTCGTTTAAGGATCATTCTAATTGTGTACTCATCTTTAAAAATATTTATATTGAATTAATAATTTTGAAACCAATCAGACTTAGCGAACAAGTCTTTCCTTCTGAAATAAGAAAAATTGAGTGTGGGGATAAACCACAAATATTTAAGTTATAAGTCTTTGAAAATATTAAACCATTCTGTAATTATAATTTGCAAACCCTTTACAATTCAAATAAATATTCTCAGTTTAATATTAATTTAATAATGTTATCCCTTTTCATCTGTTTTCAATTAAAAATTGAAGGAAAATAGGACATCAGCGACAGCTATTCACGTTTTTTTTTTTCTTCTTCTTTTTCACAAATTATTAGGTAAGATACCAACAAAAAGTAAAGAAATAAAAAACTCATAACTAACAGGAAGATGTTATGATGTTATTTCACACAGAATAATCGAAGGTATATCTAACTTTTGGGAAACCGTTAATAAAATTTTTGAAATTTTGAGAAAACACTCAAGGAATTTAAATAGTAGCAAGAAACAGAAAAGTTCTTTTCTCAAGGAGGAAGAGCGCTACCACAATTTTATACCCCCTCCTCTCAGAAGAAATTATCGAACTCATACTCATAATTTGTCGTGCAACAATAAAAGGTTACTTGCGGAGGCCCAATGGTGGCAACAAACACGCGAATCATAAGCCTCTGTTAAGACGAATTTTATAAATTCGGATACAATTAATAATTAATTGTATGCTAGAAAAAGGAATTTCTGAAAAACAATTTTATTTTGTATATACTTTTTTACATCTAATAGCTTATTTATTGAAATATATTACAATCTGTCTCAGGGACATTAATAATAGTGTTCACAGATCACATTCACACTCTATGTACAGTAAATAAAATAGATTATACAGAAAAATAATATATATACAATAAACAAGAATAAAATAACCTAAAAATAAATAAATAAAAAGAACACATGCACACCTATATACAATATTTACAACTTGGCGAGAGAACTCCAAACCAGACTTGTCCCTCCAACTGTGGAGGGAAAAGTATGACTCCAGGAGTTCCCTGTACTCCTCTCTCAACCGCGTCACTAGGGCTAAACCCAGTGGAGATTGAGCAAGAGTGCTTTAGCCACATACATGTCGTGGAGTGGAGAATCTGGCCATTGCCAGAACTCCAATATTTACAAACTATAAAAGATCGCGGGGCCACTGCCGTTTTAACCTCCTTGGAGGATTATATGGATGGGTGGTGTTGGATAGAGATTTTGCAAAGGGATTTGGATGATGGGTAAGGTTCTGGTGGAATTTGGAGAATTTTACTGGGATAAGGTCTAGGACAAATGGGATATTAAGGTCATGGTGTAGGGTTTTGTTGGTTACATAGAAAGGGGCATTGGCTATTGTTCGAAGGACTTTTGATTGGAAGGATTGGATGCGTTTGATGTTAGTAAATTTTGCTGTTCCCCACAGTTCAAGTCCAGATAGGTTTCAGTATTGTCTTGTAGATCAGTAACTTGTTTTCAATGGAAAGTTTTGATTTTCTTTTTAGTAGCCGGTATAGTTGTCCGTATCGTCGGTTTAGTTCCTGTCTTTTAAGTCTAGTATGAGGGTTCCACGTTAGTCGTCTGTCTAAGAGAAAGCCAAGGTACCGGACTGTGTCCGAGAAAGGAAGCTGAATGGAATTAAAGTGTACTGGTGGACAGGAACTGCTTCGGAGCGTGAAGGTGATTTGTTGGCATTTGGATTCGTTTACTTTAATTCGCCATTTATTACACCAGTGCTCAATCAGGGAGAGATGTCTTTGAAGGTTTAAGGATGCTATATCAGGATCTGAGTCGGATGATAGAATGGCGGTGTCATCAGCAAAAGTTGCCAGGAAGGTATCGGGATGGACAGGGATATCAGCGGTAAAGAGGATGTAAAGGACGGAACCCAATACGCTACCTTGAGGAACACCTGCCTCAATTGGATAGCAATTAAATAATTCACTACCGCAGCGAACTCGGAAGGTACGATCTGAGAGGTAGGAACGGAGGACATGGTACAAGGACTGAGGAAGATAGGTTTTCAGCTTGGAAAGAAGCCCGGCGTGCTATACCCGGTCAAAAGCTTGAGCTATGTCCAGAAATGAACCCAAGCAATATTGCTTGCTTTCCAATGCTGCGGAAATATGATCGACCACTCGGAGTCCTTGTTGGACTGTGGAGTGTTGTGAACGGAATCCGAACTGATGTGAAGGAAAATTTTGGGATTCTATAAAGGGTAGGATTCTTTTCAGGAGGATCTTTTCAAAGATTTTTGAGAGAATCGGAAGTAGGCTAATTGATCTGTAGGACGTTGAGGTGTTGGGAGGTTTGCCTGGTTTCGGAAACAGGATAATAGTGGAATGTTTCCACATGAGAGGAAAGTGGGTGGCTCTTAGGATGGCATTATATAAGTAGGTGAGAAATATAACAGCTTTAGGAGGAAGTTGTCGAAGGATTTGAGAGGTAAGGAGGTCGTATCCAGGAGATTTACGGAGAGGAAGTTTTTGTAAGTGATGTTTGACCTCAGAAGGATTAACTGCTTTAGGTGGCAAGGAAAGTGGAATGGGTGATGTAAGGAATTCTTCTACTGTTGTGGTATGGGTGAGGTTGGATTCCGGATGAGAGGTAAATGTTCTGGAGAGGTGTCTGGCGAATTCCTCAGCTTTATCTTCATCAGACGCAGCCCAGGAGCCATCGCTTCGACGGAGGGGATGGGAAATATGATGGGATTTTAGGATTTTGTTGGTGATCTTCCATAGAGAATTGTAATGAACAGAGAGGGAAGTAAGGTAGGAGTTGAAGGATTGGGATTTGAAGATGGTCAATTCCTGCTTTAATTGTTTACTGTAAAAATTATAGGAGCGACGATCGATGGGGTGTCTAGTACGTTGCCATAATAATCTAGCGCGGCGTTTGGTATGGATTAGGTCTATGAGGTGTTGAGGTAACTTATTTTTCTTGGGAGTTCTTGAGGAGTAGCTTGGAGAGGAAGCAGTCCAGATTGCTTGTTGGATAGTGGTGGTGAAAAGGTGTACGGCATTGTCAAGGTCATCTGGGGTTTTTATGGTTATTCTGAGGTCAATTTTATCGGATAGGATTTGGTGATAGAGTTTCCAGTTAACTGGACCTCTGATGAAGGACGGTGGAGAAGACTTAGGAATAGGAGCAAGAGATAATTGGAGTAATAATGGACTATGATCTGAGGATAGTTCGGCAAGACGGGTAAGGGAATGATTGAGGGGACCTAAGCCACTGTGGATGAAAAATTCAAGGATATCGGGATTGCGGTTAGGATCTGTGGGCCAGTAGGTAGGTGACTTAGGAGGAAGGATACTGAACCGTTGGGAATTGAGTGCAGATAACAATGTTCTGCCACGAGAGTTCGTGGTTCTAGAACCCCATTGATGGTGTTTGGCGTTTAAATCTCCACCCAGAATGAAATTATGACCTAAGGAGTTGAGGAGAGAACTGAACTGAACTTTGGATATGGATCTGTTAGGAGGGCAATATGCTGATGCAAGGGTGACTGGAAAGGAAAAGGTTTTGATTACAATAGCGGTTGACTGTAGGAAATCTTGAGTGGGTAATGGGAGTAAGTGATGGGAGAGGGATTGGTGTACGATGACAGCAGTACCGGCATGTGCTCTGCCGTCAGGATGGTCAGTACGGTATGTTAAATACTGTGGGATTTTCAAATGCTGTTTTATGGTCAGTCGAGTTTCTGTAATAAGGGCTACGTCAATGTTCTTGTCTTGTAGTAAAGCTGTTAGTTCGTCAACGTGATTTCTAACACCATTCGCATTCCAAAGGAGAATGGATATGGGTTTTGGGATGTGAGTCATTAAGGATTTTTCAAAGGAGGGATGAGGTGAGATACGAGATTTGTAAGGAGTGATATGAGTGGAGTAACTAGGGATTTGAAATCGGTGAGGAAAGATGCTAACAAACTGGTGAGATCTGTTGCATTTGAAGGAGGAGGAATTTGAGGTTGTTGATGATTATGTGTGTTAGGATGAACAGAATATTGAGGTTGGGGTTGAGGTAGTTGCTGCGACAGGGCTTCACATGTATTATTGGGATTCTTACCTCCAAGTAGTTCGGAGTATGATAAATTATTATTAACTATTCTAGAAGGTTCTCTTCTTGGTCTGGTTGTCTCATCTTGAATCCGGTTCTTCTGGTATCTAGATTTGAGGATCTTATAGGTTTGGCAGCCTTTGTAGTTGGCCGGGTGTCCTTCCTGACATAGTGCACACACTGCAGGATCTTGTATTGGTTTGGTGCACTCCACAGATTTGTGCTGTTCACCGCATTTCACGCAACGCGGCAGATGGTGACAATAAGTTTTCGTGTGGCCATACGCCTGGCAATTGTGGCACTGCACAATTTCCTTCTTGGGGTATGGCTTCTCTATCTTCACGATAGTGTAGTACAATCTCTTGATATCATATATTTTTTCAATGCCAGGTGATGGCTCTAGATTCACGAAAAATAAAGGTAGTGGAACCTTATTACTTACTCCTGGCTGCTCCTTATTCTCCTTCAGAACGTTGGTTAACTGACGCACTTTGAAACCAAGCGTCGCTAGTTCTTCTTTTATAACTTCAGTTGGGGTTGAGGAGTGTAAATTTCTTACCACCACTCGTAGAGATCTCTCCTATTTCAGCTGGTATGTGTGGAAATTTGCATTCGTTTCGGACAGGTACTTCACAATTTTTTGGTAGGTTCCTGCAGTATCTGGTGTTATTTTCGTATCGTTGGTCCTATTGAGGCAAGAATAACTGCCAGAGCAGATTTCGTTTAGTTGTGTACACAGTAGTTGAAAATTTTTGATATTTTTTACAAATATCGGAGGAGGCCTTGGTTCCCTAGGTACTGCTGCTGACTCCATTACTTCTCTGTCATTATGAAGCACTTGGAACGGGTTTGGAGTGAAGAAAGGAGATTCTTCAACCATTTCTTGCGAAGAGGTACCTGGTTGAGGCTGAGGTTCTGTACCTGAAGTTTTCATTGCGGTTGGAGCAGGCAGCAACGAGTTCTTTGTTTCGCTGGTGAACCACGAGGGGTACTAACGCCGTCTGACCGAGTCCTTTTAGTGGGCACCTTACTGGACATCTCTTGCTGACTATGCCGCATATCACAAGAGAAAAAAAAGTTAAAATTAAAAAAAAATAAAATAAATAAAATTAAAAAAAAAAATGTAGCAAACAGTAAATAACAACTGCTCTAGTGTACACTTCAACTGTATTCAGTAAATAATCAAAGAGATTCCGCTGAAAAATAGGCAAAAACTGAGAGAAGATTTCAGAACACGTCCTTCGCATCAGCTGATCCACTGCCTTTACTGTAATTTTATTTTAAACAATGTTATTGGGTTAAATGAGATAATTTGTAGTTAAATATTTTTTCAAACTTATTGAAGTCAATTGGATAATTAATATACATATAAAAGATGGGTGTTACAGTATGTTGAACTTTGTCAAAATACATTGTTTTGGGAACATTTTAAGAACATTAAATGACAAGTCTGAGAATGTATACTGACTGCTTAGGGGGTAATTTTCATTTAAGTAACGTTGTGGATTTCCTGCAATTTATTTTAATTTTCTTTTTTACAAATGTACTATTTTCTAAATTGTCTAATATAACTACAAACTTTCGCCTTTGAGTTCAGCAACTTGTTTGCCCACGGTATTGGCTATGCCAGCAATAAACTCACTTCCAGTCTCCTTACTTCTGAGTCGGTCTTTTTGCGAAGATCTAGAAGCTGGCTAGATCGCCTTAACGGGGTAAGAGAGGAGTGCCTGGTCCATTTAAGCCCATCTAAGAAATAGCCCTTCCTGAGCAATGTGGGCAACCGTAGAGGAGAAATATCTATTACGACACCTGCCAGAGTTATATGGCAATGAGTGTAATTAATTCCTCTTATGTTCTTCCATTAAAGGTGTCAGAATGCGGCTAAGTAATAAAAAAAAAAACATTGAAATTTTTACTTTTAGTCATTTATTTGTAAAATAATAATCAAGAAAAATATAAACCCTTAAATCTAATTCTTTTTATACTCATTGTAATAATTTTAAGCAAGTTCCGACTGAAATGAGCAACACTTATGATTTTATGAACAGCAATTATAATTATAATATGCCTTTATAATATTATATATCAAATTATAAATAGATATGAATGAATGCTGAGGAAAATTATGATTTTAGACTTTTCGGCTCAACATAAACAGACTTACTTTAATGTCTAATTATCTTTTACAAGTGAACTAATTCTTGCAGCAAAGTATAGTGATTTTTAGAATTTGCCCTGATTTAGTCAAATCATCAACGAATTGTATAGATTTAAATTATCCTATAGATAATAGAAATTTAATGTGCTAAGATTTACATTATTAATGGAATCAAAAATTATAAGAAACACTTTTGACTATTCATGAAAACTCCGCCTATATTTCGTTTTAATTTTTCTTCACGTTTTATTAATAAATACATTCATCACAATAAAATATTAGAAACTCTTTCAAAGTTTACTAATAAATTCTAGTATTGGTATTAAAGTCTCTTGTAATAGAATTAGACACCCATCCCAGAGATCATTTATCAATGTGAATATAAAAAAAATTAAAATAAATAAAATATTATGATTATCCACAGTTAAAATAATAATTGGAGTAAATAAATCTCATATATGCATAATTGTTATTATATCATAATTTTGTTGTTGTAAGATGAAACAACAGCTTTGGGTTATAACAGCACAAAGAGACTGCTGAAAATATAACAAGGTGATAAGACATCGAACAACTATAGACATCAATGAAGAAAATAATAATAATAATAAGGCTTAGCGAACCCGAAGGTTCGATGCCGACACCACCAATCGCTTGTTACACACCTCCCTACACCGTTTGCCGTCCAAATCCAGTTCCTTCAGATCGGCTTTAATGCAATCTTCCCACCTTCGCTTCGGTCTACCCCTCGGACGCTTACCATTCGGCACAGCAAATATTAACCTTTTAGGAATTCTCTCGTTACTAAGCCCAACAACTTTACAAGACCATTTGATTCGCCGCGATGAAATTACCTCAAATATATTACCCGGATACAGCTCACGCAATTCGGCGTTGTGTAACCGTCTGAACTCTCCGGTTAACTCATCCTTCTTCGGTCCGAATATTCTACGCAATACTTTATTTTCAAAAACCTTAAGACGCTGCTCATCCCTTAATGTAAGCGGCCAAGTTTCCAGGCAAGATAATTGTTATATAGATTCTAATTTTTAAGTTCCGGGACAAGAGGCGCGAACTAAGTAGTTTTGTCACAGAAAAATAACAAGCATTTCCCGCCTTCAGTCTAACCTTAATCTCTTCTTCAATTTCGTTTTTTCTAGTTATCGTAGAACCTAGATACCTAAATTTATCTACCTGTTCAAACATATTACCATCTATATCGATATCACCAGTAGTATCGCCATTTTTGCAGCTAACCATATATTTTGTTTTATCCACGTTTATTTCGAGTCCTAGTTCTTTACCGGCTTTCATTAACGTTGTCGTATTTAGTTTTATAGTTTCAACGTCTTCGCTTAACAGCACCAGATCATCAGCATATCCCAGCACGGATGTTGTCCCGCCCAGATCTAACCCTTTCTCGGTTCGCATTACCTCCCTAATGGCATGTTCTAATGCCAGATTGAACAGGACAGGCGAAAGAGAATCCCCCTGTTTTAAGCCCGAACGAACCTCAAATTTTCCGGACAAATTATTACCGATTCTAACTTTATTGAGTGTCTCCGTCAAGCATGGGGGCGGGGTGGCCGAATAGGCTAAAGCGTGTGTAACAGCACCGCTAGTTGCCTGGCAACCGGATAACAGAGTTTTGAGATGATATAAAAAGTACGAGTTCGCGTCCCGGTGCCGGAGGGGATTTTAAATTTCCCCGCCCTCACCCCCCGGCCCGGGAAAATCCCGTATAGCCTAAAAGGCGAGGTAGGGAAGAACAAAAAAAAAAAAAAAAAAAAAAAAAAAATTATTATCAAAATTATTACCGATCCTAACTATATTGAGTGTCTCCGTCAAGCACATCCTGACTAGATTTACTAGTTTTTTTGGAATCCCCTGCTCGATTAGAATATTATACAGTTTCTGGCGGTCAATAGAATCGTAAGCCTTTTTAAAATCTATATACAGCTGGTGAACAATACCGTTATACTCCAATTTTTTCTCTAATATTTGCCGTAAAGAAAATATTTGATCAATAGTCGAACGATTCCGTCTAAATCCGCATTGGTAGTCTCCGATAATTTCCTCGGCGTATTCCGTGATTCGACTGGTTAAGATTAAAGTGAATATTTTATAACATACCGGAAGGAGTGAAATTCCTCGATAGTTATTACAATCCGTCCTCGGACCCTTTTTGTGAATCGGAATAAGAATAGATTCTTTCCATTCCTCAGGTAATTTTTCGTTCACCCAGATCTTTTTAACCAACCGATGTATTTTAGAAACTCCAGCTTCCCCGCATGCCTTAATTAGTTCAGTAGGAATATTATTGATTCCCGCTGCTTTATATGATTTTAATTTTCCGATAGCTACTTCAACTTCCTCTTTACTTGGTCCTTCTATTAACGTAAGACCGTACATTAATTATACTGCTTTGCCAGCTGTGTTGTATCAAGACATGATCGATTTGATTTCGTGTTTGTGAATCCGGTGATGTCCAAGTATATTTATGAATATCCTTATGTTTAAACGTCGTACTTTTAATTATCAGGTTTTTCGAGATGGCGAAGTTTATCAGACGGATCCCATTATCATTACTATATTCGTGCAAACTTTCTTTACCAATCGTCGGAATATAAACTTCTTCCCTTCCTACCTTTGCGTTCGCGTCACCTACAATTATTTTTATGTAGTTTCGCGGTAGTTTTATCATAAACCCATTCGAGTTTATCGTAAAATTCACTTTTGACTTCATCGTCACTGTCTTCGGTCGGACAATGAATGTTTATTAATGCGATTTTAAACCAACGTCCCTGAAATGTAGCTACCGAAATTCTATCACTAAAGAATTGTACGTCCCTCAAAGCGGATAGTAATCTACTCCTAATTAGAAACCCGGTACCTAAACAATGATTCCCGCTTCCTCCGTACCAATTACATCCAAATCGTACCCATTTACCTCATTCGCGCCCGATTTTAGGCCCCCTGCTGTGTTTAAACTCCTTACGTTCCACGTACCAATATTTAAATCCCTATATTTTACCAAGCCATGAATCTCCTAAAGCAGTCCCCATCCGGAGACCCGAACGGGGGACTAGTTTACCTCCGGATAATGAGCGTTTTACCTTAGGGGGATCCATGACTTTTTGTGGTGTTTGGTGAACTAAAGATATGTGAGTAGGGCGTTCAATCCTACGTCACACCCTCCAGCAAGTCTGGAGGTCCCCTCTCTCCAGCAAGTCTGGAGGGCCCCTCTCATTGTTGGTCAGCGAGTCCATCGGACTTAGTCGGGAGGAACTTCCAAGGAATTTCCACCGACCATCCCCACATCCGCCACCCGTGGGACGCTCCCCATACGCGGTAATGAGCCCGCGCGAGGAAGGTATGAAGAAAATAAGGTTGAAAATTCATTCTCACATAAAGAGGTTGGAAAAGGATAGATTGAACAAGCAGATGTTTGACGTAGTGGTAAAGGAAGGAAGGAGTTGGATAGGAGGGCAAAGAAAGGAGATGGAGAATATCATGAGGAAAGTGTGGAAAAAAGGAAAGCTGAAGTGGTCCTTAGCTGTTCTAAATCACGATTAATAAATAAATTGTTGTTAGTACAGCTTTATGTTTATTTATGTACTTTGCTATAGTTGGTACTAGACACTTTTGATTTCTATCCACTTTTGTTCTTTGCACGAATTAATATTTTGGATTCCTTAAGATTCAAGCATAGCTTGTTTAGAGAAATCTTTTAAATCAATGCATCTGCCAACTGTTAAAAGCGATTGATTTGTATATACATATCAGTTATATATACATACTTTTTTTTTCTGTTGTGGAGTGTAGTCGTATAATATCTTGTCGAATGTATATGCTTATCTCTAAACAGTACGCTGTAATTTTTCATGTAATAGTTAACGCGAAATTTGTTCCACATGTGTGGTGGATTAAAGAGTTCCAAATGAGAATTCAGAGTTTAAAAAAATAGTTAAATAATTAACAAACTTTATTTTTTCTTTGACGTATATTTATGACTTATATTACCTAAAACGTATTTAATAAATACAGCAGTAAAGCTTTATTATAATAATCATTTGAAATGAAAAGACTAGAGTGCCACTGGTAAAGAAGGCTGCTATATTTATTTATATTTCATTGTAAGTATTTCTGTTTCTCAAAGCATTCGTACATATGAAGTTTTAATTTGTAGAGAAAGAAATATCGAAAACTAGGCATTGCTGCCGTACGAGGGAACACCAATGAAAAGAAAATCTATATTATATTAAAAACCGCTTAATTTTATACTGATATAATAAAATTCATTATTTCATTAAATAATCAAAATTGTTAGAACCGTTTTCCAGAAGATTGTAAAATAGAAGATATAAAATGTCACTTTCGGTTAGCAGATTTTGATGAAAAAGTTGTGTAACATCTCAGGTATATACAAAAGTTAAACACGCAATTTCAGTTCCGTTTGCCTTTTTGGTTTTCAGGTAGACTGTTCACATGCAGACTTGGTAATTTGGACTCAGGGGACCTCAAAACGAGTATTCCGTTGAAAACTGGGATTCAAAATTTTTTACGATTGCAATACCTTTCCTTACTTACTAACTGGCTCTACAGGTATTTGTGACCCTTGGCCTTCCGGAGTAAATCCCTCCATCCGTCACGGTCCTTGGCAGTGCTCCTCCTATTCACGACACGTAGCTTTAAAGCACCTCTCGCCACCTCATCCTTCCAGCGGCTCCACGGTCTGCCCCTTTTTCTCTTGTTTTCAATGATTGCTGTCTACCATCTTCTTCTGAGCCCTCTCATCGTTCATTCTTGTATTGCTCTTGATCCTCCACTCTCCACCAATCTGCACAGCCCCATATATCATTCTTATAATTCGTCCCTCAAAAACTGTAAGTTTTTGACAGTCTGTCGGTGGTAGGCACCAGATTTCCGACCCGTATATGGGAACCATCTTGATCAGAGTATTATAAAGCTTTAGTTTGGTCTTCTTAGAAAAGAATCTTTGATTTGAGGGGTTCAAGTTCGCATAACATGCCTTATTTCCAGCTAATATTCTATTTCGTATTTCATGGCTAATTTGGTCTTCTATATTTATCGGGAAGATTAAGCAAGTGAAACTTACTCCTCTTACTGTATATTTCATATATAGGTGAGTAATTGAAAGTAAAAATAATTTAATAAATATATATATATATATATATTAAAAAAAAAAGGCGATTTCGACTAATAACAATCAGGGTTATTTAAAAGAAAATTTAACAATGTAATTATGGATCGAAATTTCGTCTATTGCATTTGATTAGTTCGATGTATAATCATCCTTTTTTTCTCATTTTCTTTAATGAAACGTTCAACGTGTTCATCTTTGTGGTAACTCTACACGTTCGAATATGTTTATATATTATATATTTATAAATATATATTATAATTACAGAGTTTGACAGATGTATCGGGGCCAGGGACCTTTGGCGCGCGGCGAGATAGCGCCACCGGTTGCCGGTAAGGCGGCAGTAGTCAGAAAGCTGCCGTGTTCTCTCCTAGGCGGGCGTATTATTTCGGTGTGTAGTCCACTCTTGTGTGTGATCCTCACTTCTACTTCTTGGATACCATCCTCTGAGGTCTTTTTTTGGATTAGTGCCTGATAATAATAAGGTAAAGGAGTAGCTGTCATTGGAATATGATAACATTTTTGCATGTTTTGGTACTAATGACATGCCTGCTAATATTAATTAAGCATTTATGTCAAGTTTATTTTATTTTTAATTTTAATTTAATTTCATTTTAAACAGCAATTTATGTTAATTTTAATATTTTACTAATGAGATAGTAAACTAATTAAACTGACAATGATAAATTACACAAATCACATAACAACTAAATAAATGATTTACTAATATAATTTATTTTAATATACTATATGTTATTTTATCATTATTTTATGATTTTAATTTAAAATATTTTTATAATTTACTGATAATAATTCCAATAACCTCACTATTAAACATTCTTATAACGAATAATGCAATTTTATTTAGTAATTAGTAAACGTATTAACCTTTCTTATTTAATAATTTTTAATTATTATTAATAGATATATGATTTAATGCTATTATTAACTGCTTTATGATTTTCAAATTTACATATGTATTAGTATTATCATGAATATAGAATTTTAAAAAAATTAAGAAAGATTGATTTTTATTTATTTATTTTTGATTAAGAAATATCAGCATTTAAATAAAAGGAAAGAAAAATGTATAACCTGTTGATTGTTGCTAATCTGGACCATTCACTCCAGGGTAGCAATGGTAGGTTATCCACTGGTTATCATTACATTTTATTAGTAATAGAATATTTATTCATTTATTCAATTGTTCTTTATGATGCAAACATTTAAAATAAATTTGGAATGAATAAAATAACTGTGGATTTAAGCGATTTTTATATATAAGCGATATATATATATATATATATATATATATATATATTGTTTTTTTTAAATTAATAATTGATGAAATATTGAACAAGGTTGTAAAATATTAAAAAATGAGTTTTGGAACATTTCTTACCATGTTATTCTATAAAGATGACCTTTTTTAACCTTATTGCCAAAATATACAGTTAATTGTATATGCTCTAATATATATACATATATATATCCTGTTTCAAATAAAACAGGAAATTCAGAGGCTTGGGATAACACGGGAATTATGTGAGGATAGGACAGAATACAAGAAATTCCTGAAAATTACGGTACATGTGGTGGACAGTAAGGAACTTCCGTCCAGGAGGAAGTGGACGAAGGAGAGGAAGAAAAAATTTAGCGATATCCTCAAGCAGAGATGGGCAGAAAAGAGAAAATTGAAAAAGAAACCAGTTTCATAGTGGCGTAGTCCTTCAGGGCTGTTTCGCGTCAAATAATAATATATATATAAATATATGATAAGCTGAAATCATGTCTTAAGGTCAGTGTTACCTGCCGATTAAAGTATTTCTCGTTTAAATTATAAATTGAATATATCATGTTAAGAATATATCGGATTACGACTGATTTAAATTTATAATTAATTACTACAGCTGATATAATTAATAATAAAATGCCAAGACGAATCAAAATAGTGCGAAGAGCACCTGCTGAGCGATAGTGAACGTATTCAGATAAGTCTCTGAGTCGTAGGTCGATGCCAGGTGATAGTTCATTCACCTGCTCGGCTACGTGCTCGATACGAGTCCACCTCAGGTTTATTACTATTTTATGGCCATTTAAAATTTAAATATGGCTAAAGTAATATTTTTGTTTATAATGGAAATTTGTACAATCTGCACGTTTTGTTAATCTTTTTCTTATTCGTCCTCATTTACTTGTTGAACGTAAATACAGAGTATGCTGTACGTGGAAAGTAATGCACACAGTTAAATAATGCTGAAATGCAAGGTTGAGTTCAAATATTTTGAATTCAATTTTTTATTATTTTTTTTTTTAGTGGAGTTACGGAGCACACTTGAGTCATGGTTATTTCATTACGACTATCTAATCAACTTATATAACATTTATCTATCATCTATATTTGAAATATACAGTAAGGGAAAATATTATGGTTTTGAATCTGAGTTTTTGACTTTGAGTTTTTTACGCAAATATAAATTTTATGATCCCCTCAGTACTAATATCTCGTCTCATAAAATCACCTGACTGTATATGAACAATGCAGTACGAAAATAGAAAAAAATTGTAAGAAGATTTTTTTCACAAAACACGATTTATTAGATGTGGTAATTTATGTAATCGGTTTTACACATTTTTACGATTTTCTTGAAAAATTTTCAAACGATTTTGATTAAAACCCTTATATGAATGTATAATTAAATGTTTCTAAATATCAATTAAGTGTTATCCCTATTGAAACATTATGCCGAACTTTCAAAATTGTCCTCCTTAAGAATGTTATTTTATGTTTGCACTAAATAATTAACCATTTCTCATCGTTAATATTATTTGAAAACAAAACTTTTGTTATTTTTATCTTCAAGTCTCCATTCGCATCTTTCATGAATATGGCAATGATCAGAGTAAAATAAATTAACTGACTAAATATCAACTAGGAAAAAATTTGATTGTTAAATGAAAGAGAAAAAAATCTACGTTGAAACAAATACATTTGTTATAAATATATTAGTTTGAATTTCTTATGAATGCCAAATCTTGTAAATTCTTTCCAGATGGATATTTTTTACAACAGAAAATACCGTGGGTTTAGTACAGAAAGTCATTAAGTAACATTTCATAAATTTAATTCACCAAGTACTTAGATAATTTTTTTACGTTATGTAACGAGAATATTGTGAATAGTAAGATATTTTATTGCTCCCATCTTCTTAAAAACAGTGCAAGCTAAAGTAAAATTTTAAAAATAATATTTCATATGTAACTTTTCATTTCGAAAATTCAGGTCCTCGTCGAAATATACCCCTCCTCTAAAAAATTCAAAACCCCATCAAAATGTACCCCTCTCAAAAATTTTGATAGCACAACTTGCGCCATAAAACCCTCTTCTGGGCACCCCTGAATTTTGGGATATAAAATGTAGACTCCATATTGAATATTGATGCACTCATTGTGTTTTTGTATTGATAAATAAATTCGAAGTTCATAAAAGTGTACTTAAAAGTATAGCTTCATTAAAGCTTATACTTTCAGTTACTTTTTACGAAAAATTGACTATATATTTGTGTCCATTTATGGCCATAAACGTAATGCTTTTATGAGGAATATATTGGTAAAATTAATTACATTTTCGATATGAATCATATTATTTGCAAAATTTTTGAATATTTACGGTATTGTCGTATGTACACTATTGAAAATCTAATAATATAAGATTTGAACTACGTATACAAAAAAGCAAAATATTCCTGAAGAAAATATTGCGTATTTATTTCAATAGTTTCCAAACTTTTCGCCTAGTTAACCTCAGCATTAAACTTACTGTTAATAGTTATTACTAATGGTGGTGTTTTCTTAAGGGTTTCGGGATCATTTCACTTATTATATATCGATTGCAGTATCATTTTAAATTTATTTTAATAAATTAAATTATTAGATATATGACCTGTACTGCTTTTTCGGCAATATTACATATATTAGTTATTTGCAGTGGCATAAAATTTTGTGAAACAGTCTGTTACTCTCTTGACACATTTAGGATATGATAATATGGCAATAAAAATGGCTGTCTCTCGGCAATTGTAGGTTTATTTTTAGGGTTTTGATAAGCTAATAGGCTGGTTAATAAAATTTTATCTGAAAATAAATAAGAAATATCTTTATTCCGAATTCTTAAAACATGATAAAAATTACAATTAATAAAATTCAATGAATGAACAAAACAAATAAAACAAAATAACTGTACCGCACAGTTTTATTGCATTTATACATTCAGAATAAACATTTATTCTAGTTTTATTATCTTATAAATTTCATTCATAGAAAGCTGTTTCAAACTAATCAAAGAAAAAAGCTAGTGGGCTGAAGCCTTTCCCCAAAAATGGCAAAATATAACCATGTTTTATGAAAAAAATTATCTCTAAAAGTATTATTGTTCGTCTAATTTCATTTAATATGACTTAAACGCCATTTCATATAGGTACTTAGTTTATTTCTTTCGTCCGATGTAATTATCTTAATATATACATATAGAAAAAAATCATTCTAGCTGAAGCCCCTCAAAATTAAATCCTGGATCCGTTAGTGTTTAGAATTAATTATATATATTTAAATGCTATAATATTTTGTTGGAAACTTAAGGATTGTGGAAATTAATAATAATTCACAAAGCACAAAAATGATACGAAAAAAAATATATATGTCTAAGAGATTACATGTGTACTAATCGATAATGTTAACCAAATATTCATATAATTAAATATATAATATTTAACAATATTCATATCAATAAATAAATAATTCTTAGTATATTTATATATTTAAATAAATATTATATCCTGTATTAGTTGTTATTGGTATGCTTATGATGAATGTGACCTTTATGTGGCCCACATTCTGGCTGTTAACCCCTATCCTTACATCATACAACCTGCTCATGTGTATCATCTTCCCTTTTTATATCCTCCGCTTAGCTGCTTATATTATAACGTTTATAATATATTTGATTAGATTTTTAGGGAATTTTAGTTGTTCATAGATATCCTTTAGTGAATTGGGGAATGCTTTGGTCGGGAACGAAGTTATTTAAAGAAGTACCAAATGAAAGAAATGTACTGCTAAAATGAGGTACACTGATCATATTTTTTATAATTCATTCAGGGGTCTCTAAACTGTTTGGTTCCCTGGCCACATTGAGAACTCCACCGAAGTCCCGCGGGCAATGGCTAGTTAAAATTTAAAATTATTAAACAAATAATCCTGTTTTAGAAATATCACTTCAGCTGTGAAATGAACTTTCTAAGAGAGAATAAAAAAATCAATAATTTTATTTGTTATTTCGTGCATGAGTATTTTGCTAAATTTCATATTTTTTAAATAGTTTTTCAAATTTTACAATTTTATCAAAGAAACTTTCGCAGGGGGGTGCTTACGGATCCGAGTCGCGGGCTTTAATTTGGAGACTCCTGGTTTAAATTAATAATAATTTTGTTTCCGATAATAAGAAAGTATACATTGATTTGAAAAGAACATATAATACGTACATTCTTATGTGGTGTTATATTTTATTACAACGAAAGAACCTAGGGACATTTGATATAAGCTGTCCATGAACAGTCTTTGCAATTTTTGCAAAATAAGAAATTTTAGAACCGCTCATGTAATTAAATTCGCGAGAATGTCACCAATTGGTATCACATCCAAAATTACATTATAATGTATGGATGACGCGTTATATATTATTTTTTATATTTAAGTATCTGAGCTTCTATTTTATTTTAAAAGTTTATATTGTCGGTTTACTGCAAAAAGTCAGTACATTTTTGTTGAAGCAGAACTTTTAAGTTTTTATTAATCTTGACCTTATTTATCGACAAAGAAATAAAGTAAGTGCAAGTAACTTCAAACAAGTTTACAATTTTCTGATTTCAAAAAGGCAAAAAAAAGGCTGATTTAAAAAAAAAAAAAAAAAGGCAAAATACATCAGTTCTTAATGATTTATGATTATGAAATGTCACTTAATGACTTTTGCAATAAATCGATGGCATGTCAAATATTTAAACTAGGAACGCAGGAAAGTGAAATATTTCTAGATAATTGATTTGAATCGGTAGTAACCCAAAATAAGAAAATAAGATATCTACCGTTTACAAGTTCCAGAAGATACCGTACATATTTAAATAATGCATAATTCAGCCATAAATGTGTTGCAAATTTAAAAAAAATCGATATATGTCAGTGAAGCCCAGAATACAGCAGTTCTTTATTTTTTTTGTTATCACTCCAACTTCTCCAAGTTTTCCCCGATAGAGTTATCTCTGGAAGACTATAACGACTTCCTGTAGATTGTACCTTCGGAAACCTTCATGTTTACACAGGTTGGCCAACTGTATAACAATCTCTTGTACCTCGGATGACTTCCGGTGCGGCTCTTGTTAACAATATATCCTAATTAACCGTAATTAATAGCGCCATCCTCTGAAGGCCGTTGTGAAAGGAGGTTAATTCCGCCCGTTTCCCTTTTACGAGATGTCTTCTCATCGCGAGGAGAGTTGATGATGTCCTGTCAATCTACTCTTTCTCCTAGCCGTTAGATTAATTTTTAAATAATTGTGAAAAAGATTAGTTTAAGTTTCTGCTATCAAATGGTGAGTATATTCTTCTTTAAAAAAAAAATGTATTAGGAACATTTTTTTTTTTCATTTTCAAAATCTGCGCAGACGTTAAATAAAGTTCTGTTCAAGCCATTGATGAAAATATATCATTTAGTCCTATATGATTTCTTATTAATTGCAAATTTATATGATCGGCGATGAACCAGATTTCCATTAATTTGTTTTATCCAGAATGATTTAGAAAAGTCTTTATTTACACCATTTTAAGTATTTTCTAAAAATCCTTAAATACAAATTTTCATATAATTTGAATTTTTTAAAAAAAACTTCATGTCATGACTTGATTATAACTCTATCTGTGCAGATGAAAGAGATCTAACAGAGATTTAGAACCAAATAAACTAAACGAAATGGAACAAACCAAACGCATGAAAAATAATTTGAAGTAAAAATAAAATATTAATTGATCGAAAGCTTTTTCTTTATTTATTCCTAATGGAGGCCTTAATTCAAAACTCATTCATTTGGATTGGAAGAGCAGTAATTCAGCATGCTCACGGTTATAGTAACGCTGAATTAGAAGACAATTCAAGGAGTTATGAATTATTTAGCGAAAGGCAAGAAAAGAAAAATTTCAATAAAGCCATAAATGAATGTTTATATTTTTTAATTTAAATACAAATTCGTATTTTTGAGTTTTAAAAGGCGTCAGAAAAGAATCTCAATTTCTTTGCTAAACTTTGCTTGAAGTATACATAAGCTTATCTTGGTGAAAGTATTTTTTATTTTTTGAAAATTATTATACGTTTAATTGATTACAATATCTTTATCTTACAGTACAGTACACACACACACAAAAAAAAAACTATTGATTTATTATAACCTAGAAATCAATGTTAAAATTGTTTGAAATAATTTTTCTCGGCTTTTATGACCTTCCAGTCAGTGGTACTGACATCTTTTTATCAGATTATTAACACCCACCTAAAACTTCTTGAAAGACTTCATTTTATTATAACCTAAAAAATTTTTATTTACCGAAATTCTTTGAAAGGGCATGTTTTTTCATTAAAATAATTAACTTAATTAGATACTTTAGGTTATTTTAGTTTTTTATTGTACATAGTTTTTTTATTATTATTTTACTTTTGTTAATTTTATATTTTCTGTATATATGGTGTGAATGTGTCCCTATATCACTATAATTATTGTCCACCTGACAGATTATTATATTTCTAAATAAATAAATAAAAAATTAGGTACTAAAAGCTCATAAATACCCTTTTGCTATTCACTTAAAATCATAAGATCTTTAAATCAAAAGATAATGCGATCACAAAATAAAAAAAAACGTGGTCTACAAAAATATTGAGTCATCAGGTCTATAAAATTTCGTTATTTGTTTTGGTTGGAGATGGGGGAGAAGGAGACTACTGAGTATTTTTAAGTTTTACACTTAAGAGCTTTTACAGTGTAACTTTCGCAGTAGTTTATTCAATTATTTGTCCAAGCTTTAATAAAATTTTATCATGAGGCCATTAAAATATCAACTAACGAATTTTGTGACTGTCACATATATTTTTATTTAATATAAATGCACATAAAAAGAGAAGTAATCATTAGAGAAACCGGTTAAGAGAGAAAAAAATAATCTTGATCAAGTTCAATAAGAAAAAGGAAATGACTTGTTGATACATGTTTAGAATTGCTGCACTTCCGGCCAATTTACTTTTTAACCTGACAAACCTTGAGATTTCTTCTTACATTCAAAGATTTTTTTCCGTTTACCCTTTCATTTTTATATTTTAGTCAAGTATTTTTGTTTGGACAATGTCATTAAATATAAAAAAAAAATGAAATTAAAAAAGACGAAATTACCAATTGTTTTGACATATTTTTTCACATAATCCAAAGTTGTTTATTGTATGTTTTTTTCTAGATGCCAGATGCTATCGAAAGCCTCTGGAAGTCGATTAAGTTGCGAACTGTTGCTCGAAACCGTCGAAATTATATAAATTAGTTCAGTTTATTTTGTTGCTTTAATGAATGTGATCTATTCCGTAGCTATCTATATTCAGACATTTTACTACTCTCCTAACTGCTAATCCTTTGGTACACGTTTCTATAAGTCTGGTGCCTTTACGATACCGTTCAGCTAAAAAAGTATTCAATGTGTCAGTTCAGAATTCATTCAGAATTTATTAGAATATTAATTGTGGATTGATGATTGACTGTAGTGAATAATTGAAAAGAAGAATGGTTGGGATGATCAGTAAAAAAAATAGTAAAAATAAATATATATATTAATTTTTATTTTTGTCTACGTTTCGGTCCAGAGTTCAGGCCTTCATCAGGGCTGGTGAAACGAAGGATTCCGCAAGACTAAATAAATACAATTATTTATTTTTACTATTTTATTTTGACTGATTACCACAACTCGAGTATTAATGCTTAAAATTAATTTTAATTTAGAAATGCTTCTCTTGCTGTGTTAAACGAAATATATATATAAATTTACAAAATATAGAAACACCATTTACGACTTTCTTTATATTTAAATTGTTTTAAATTAATTACCATTAGTGAACACTAACTGAATAAAAATATTCCGGTACCGGGAATCGAACCCGAGCCTCCTGGGTGAGAGCCAGGTATCCTAGCCACTAGACCATACCGGACTTCATATTAAACATATTAATTTGTTAATTATTAATGATTATAAAATAATGTTTTACATAATTTTTTCAAATAACATAAATTTACACTTCGATGTTAAATTTCATTTCGTACAAATTTAAAGTCTGACTAATAATATCTTATGAAATTTTCTATTATCTGATAGAAAATCAACAGTAGTTTCACCTCATCAAAAAATATAGTATTAATTTGTTAATTATAATACTATAATTTTATTTATGCTGGCAAAATCAATTTGTTTTTAAAAATATATTTTATAAATATTTAATAAAATATATTTGCGTTAGTTTACAAATATAGAGTAGTATACAGCGAGAGAGAGAAAGTGGGAGAGAGAGGATTAAGATAAGACACCGTGATAGAGACGCCAGTATGGCTTTAAGTCCAGTTTAAGTAAAGAATTCAAGGTAGGCACTTCGGAAGTCCATTATCAAATCGTGTTGTTTTTTGTCTTTTTATATTTATATCGAAGTCGACGGTTCTCTCCAAGCACCGAGTGATCTTAAATCGTCGATGTAGACTAATTTAATATCGTATTAACTAATTAATTATCGTGACTTAGTATTCATGAATTGATTTATGTATTAACAGATTCAAGGAACAGGAGGGGCTTTCGTGGTGAAGTCCCACGATATAGAGAATTAATTTTATTTCCATCTTTGTTTGTATTAAAATGTTACAAACCAGCTATTGTAATTTTTAATTTATAACGCATTCTGAAATACATGCTTGATACTAATTATAAGCACGTTTCAAGAAAATATTATCCCTTAAAAAATTATCCTTTCCACGTATTGTTTCATTGTACAGTTATTAACAAAGAAAACGTCACTGTACTTAAGTATAATTTTAATTTAATTTTGAAACGTAGCTTAGTATTTATGTTTTTAAAAAACCTTTCGCAATTTATCAAGCATATAAGTATTGTTTTTGGCATATAATTGATACATTTGTATTTCTATGATTCTTTTAATGAATTAAGTTAACCGTAATGGAACATTATTTTTTAGATTATTATATTAAAATAATCATAGACTGTGTTTGTAAAGGATCCTTCAATGAAAAAAATAGAGAACTAAAAAAATAAATAATAATAATAAACATTCATTATTTGTAGACTGCTACTGAGTGACCTCTTCTGATTTTTTTTTTATTAAATGTAATAAAATTGAATTACGCTGATATATATAAAATTAATTAACATTTAAGAAAATTTCATTTTTTAGATAAAAAAAAACACTTATACAACTATAATTCTATTCTCCTAAAGTAGTTTAACCTCTCAAGATGTGAACCTATTTCTATCAAACTATTTGCATAATATTATATTCAAATTTACAAATATTTTGTACATTAATTTTAAGATTTGGTTCGTTGATAATTAGTTGGATAAGATATGTCATCCACCGGGTGCCATTTTTCAGATGGCATGAAATTATCCCAACTGTAATCTATTTACTGTTATGTCTTTTACAATAATCCTGCGGTGATTACACCTCTTCGAGAAATTGAGTTTCGGGAATCGTTTGGGGCCTGGAGTGTATTACTTGCTTCATCGTTTTCTACCTCTCATCTTTTTTCGCTAATGACTGATTTCTTCTTTCTCATTTATTGTAAGCTTTATTTTATTTTATAAGTTTATTTTATAACAGGGAATCCTGTATTATCTTATTGTAGTATAGCACAGAGGTCGTAACTTTCAAATGAAATTTCAAAACAAACACACTAGATTTTTATTGATAAGAAATTTAATGGCTTTGGTAATAACCTTTTAACAAGCCTAAAAATAAATGTCGATAAATACAGAATATCATAGTTGAAGAAGAGAGAACAAAAAAAGCTGCATATTATTACACAGTGCTTGTAATTTCCTAATATAAATATATAAAGTATTTAAGTCATTCACTCTACATTCCTTACAATTGAGAAAAATTAAATACAAGAACTGCTTCCTAAAGATTTTTTTTTTCATTTATTGCTATAATAAATTAGTAAATCAGATTATTATTCTAATAATCTTCTCAAATTTTCCAAATTATTAAATAATAGAAATCTAATTTATCTTAGAACATTAGAAACAAGTTCAAAACGTCATTTATCTGCGCCAAGTAGCTCGATTTATTTATTTTTTAAATTTTATTATCTTTCAAATAACGCTAGATGGCGGATAGACAAAATCAGGTGAAATTTGGCTTTGGTAATCAAATCTCAAAACAATCAGCACATTAGTTTACAGAAAATCGGAGTAAAACTGCGAATTATGGGTTGAGGGTAAACTTTTTAATGTTTTTGGTAGAAATCATTTGTTTGTTATCAAAATAAAAAAAAATACATTAATTATTCCATCCAAAACAAACTTTGTTTCATTTAGATATTAAATCTGCCATTTTTTATTAAAATATATTCAATTCTTGTGTATTTCTAAATCTTACAGATTCTATGCCGATCAAAGTATTACTTCTCGTATAAATTGTTGTGCTTTTAGATCTAGGCATCAACTGATCAATACACAAACCATAATTTAAAAAAAAATACGAATATTAAGAATATATTAATAAGTAAATTAAATAAATACGAAGAATAATATAATTATAACAGAATAAGATCTAAATTAGGATAAAAATTAACAGAAATATTGCTATAATGTTAGAATGTAATAAAGAAAATGAAACCTATTCTAATTAAATAATAAACTAATTCTAATATAGTGGAATGTAATATATATGTATATATATATGTATATAAAAATTTATATCTATCTATTCAAAATAACGGTGATCAATTAACAAATTTAATGTCCAGAATGAAATGTTCGTGTTAAGTTTATTTTTTCGGATAAAATTACATCACATAAATAAGCCTCATATCCTAATGATGATAAAACATAAGTCCTTCAATAAGGAACAGTAACGTTTTATTAGCATACTAAGTGTAACTATAACAGCTTTTTAAAATTTACCAACCTGATTTCAATTGCTGTTTCATTTTTTTTTTTTGGTAATATTATTGACTTTTTGGTTCTTTTTTTTAACCTTCCATATTAATTAATAGTGTTATGTGACAGCGTTTGCTCCACGAAGGCCATACATAGCTCCAGGACCGGAACTTAAAACAAAAAAATGCTTTTAAACTCCACTTAACTTGTTATCTCTGCCCTATCGTAAGTATAGTAGGAGGCGGCTAAACAAAGCCACATTAAGAAACAGAGAGGTGATAAATTTCAAGGCGAATCTTACATATTGTGTGATCTTGGACGGTGAATCATTTTTTTTTTCTTTCTAGGCCAAGGAATATGTGACAGGACAATAAATTATACAGAGGTCGGAGGGAAGGATATTTAGTTCTCGATTGTCTGACATAAATGTTTATAGTTTATGTTAGTAGTTTAGAAGTAAGGTCTCATACAACATGGTCATAAAAATGATTTCCATATTTTAATTGGTTTGAGATTATGTAGCAAGTATTTCGTATTATCCAAATATATTTCATAGCAGAATAAATATATTACCAATAATTCAAAAACACATAAATGCCCTAAGATACTTCAGGAATTTAGTTATTTCTCATAAATACCAATAAAAAAGTTTGTTAAAAGTTAATTTTACAACTATAATTTTGTGGTGCCCGTAGTAATTTTTTTTTCTATATGTATCACTTCCTATTACTAATCGGTTATTTAATTTATATCCTGTTATTTTATATCACATTTAGGAAACATTGATAATATATTACAATGTATTAGTTTATTATTTCAGCTGAGTTGCAAAGGTAGCATTGATAATTATTATTTCTTTAATTTATGAGTTAAAAAAAAAAAAAAGTTTTTCTTAAGCAAAGATGGAACTTGAATTTTTGGCAATGAAGTCAATAAGTCACTGATTTATTGTGTTATTTTATTACAAAATCTTTTGCTTTTATTTTATTCTATTTTTTATTTTATATTAATTACACCTAAGTATAAATATTTAACGATATTTTGACATACTTTTCATCTATATTATTAATTTAATTTCATGGTATAATTAATGGCACCGGCCAATAGATGTTGCCATCTGGTTGGATCAAATTATAATTATTGCTTAATAAAGTCTAAACTCTAAAAAACTTTTAGCTATCTCGTAGTGAAATGTTTCATAGGTTAGGTTTTTTTTTTCTTTTCTAGAATCTATGCTTTCTCCATCTTCCTTCTTCCCAAGAGATACTCCTTTATTTCCATGAATATATTTCGGAATATATAATAAGTCATAGCATAAACCATTATAAGAGGAGTTGAAATTAAAATAATAAAAAAAAAAGAAATAAAAACATGCAAATATGTCTTGCTTGATCAAAAAATAATCGCGATCAAAATCAAGCTTAAAGAGATTACTGGACTGTGGAAAGTGAAAATTCAGCGAATAAAAAGGTCAAAAGACTTGGATAGTTATTTGATTTTAAAGAAACATAACAGTATTTTTCTTCCATAACTTCTTGTTGACATGTCTCAAGAGTAGAAAATGGCCAAACAATGGCTACCATATTGGAGAGATTTTCTGTGACAGCCTTCCATTTAGGCTGGATCTTTGATCGATTAGGTCGTCTGGACATCTTTCTGGGTTTTTTTTTCTAGCTATAAATTTCTCCGTTTCTCGCGAAGAACTCTCTTCTTTAATGAGTCCGAGTGACAGGGAGGAGTCGGGGAAGAAGTGTGTGGAAAGCGAATGTGACACTCGGGCAGGAGTGATAAGAAACAGCTGTGTCGTCAGTTTGGAAAGTATCTGCTCTTCCAGGGTAGTATGTTTTTGCCGCATCATTTTTCATGTTTATAATTGCTTAAATTTATATTTATTTGTCACTGTTAATAAATAAAGGAGATAAAAGTATGATCGGACAGTTAATGGATTTTAATGTATGAAGTGTGTCAGATTAAACATCAAATAATTGCAAATTATTTATTCAATGCCGAAGTTTCGACCCAAAGTATAGGTCTTCATCAGGAATATCTGTATGTGCCAGATCGGACAGCTATTCCACCCTGATGAAAACCTACAAAGTCGGTCGAAACTTCGGCCTTATATCATACAAATCTTAAGCAATTATTGTCTCTATCGGCTGTTTGCATCGATCGATATAACAATGGAACCTAATTTGAATCACTGAATGAAAAATAATTTTATTCTGGGACTAAAGTCTCCTTAGAATAACAGCAGAGTTCAAAAACTGTATAAACCAGTCTGGCATGTAGTTTTAATACAAATATATAAAAATAATACTAAATAAAATACAATTATATACAAACAATACTGAAAGAAAAGTAAAAGTGTACATAACTTTAATAATCGATAAAGACAAGAAAATACCGTCTATTATAGAGATTAGAGTTTCTTCAGATGATAATCTGCACAAGGTAGTGGCGAAAAAAAAGAAGAAGATATGCAGAATTGGCGGAAGAATTAAAACAACTGTATGATTTAAAGGAAAACCGGATTTGACCGTTAGTAATTTTATGTAATGGATTGATACCAGAAGAATCTCAATCTTCTTTGTACGAATTGGACTTGCCGTTTATGACAATGGAAAAAACAAATAGAAAAATGCAAATGGCAGTATTGTTGGGAACGCCAAGTATTGTTCGGAAATTTACAAATATAAAATGATCTTCAACATATATTAATGTAATATTTGACCAATTTTGTCCCCAACTATTACAAACGACCATGTAATGTGTGAAACAAATAAATAAAAAGTAAAAGTTTTGATAATGTTATTATTATTGTTATAACCTCTATTTTCTTATTTCTGTTTAAAATCAATATTGCAGTTTGTTAATATTTCTACTTTTTTTTATCCATGTGAATCCGATTAATTTTGTAATTTATACCTTAATTTTATATCCGTCTACTCAATTTTAAATGTATTTAATTGTGATTTTCAGGAATACAACGACCGACGTTATATTACAAGTAACTGTTAGTTACAGATCTGAGATGTTGAGAGTTCGATTTAGCATAAATTAAAAAAATTAAATTAAATAAAAAGTATATATTAGTGTCAGGTTAATTTTGTATATATTATTGTATCTTTGATAACATGATTTTCTATATATCGAAATTGTGAGCTCATAATAATATTACTTAATAATATCAATAAATAAATAATTTATTTTTTTTTCGCCGCCCCAAGACTCTCACTAAAGTCCTATACTGCGTAATAAATAAAGAATTACACGAAAACCATCAGAGACGAACAAAAGTTTATTGTCAAAAACACTAGTTTAATAATTAAAAAAAAAAGTATGGTTCCGTATTGTGTTACATTTCCCTTAAATCAATAAGTTCGTGTCTAAATTCAACGTGAATCGATGTCAGTGCTGCTGAATTAGATTTCTTGATGAATTCCATCGTAGGAATTGGTGGTAAGTTAAGATTAAAATTAAATTAATATAAATTGTATTTATCTTAAGAATTATTAAGTGAGGAACATTTATCCAGTGCTTTGAGTCTCGATACTTTTGCCATTAAGATGTGAACTTTTCGCATACTTGCTGCCATGTATTTCTGAAATGGTTGACCTCCAGCTTGCAGTATTTGGGCAAATATTGCTGCAATTCGGCGGTTCTGCTGGTCATGCTGTCGAAACGTCGCGTGGCATTGTCCACGCATGAAATTCCCTGATTTGTGCCGAAATAAGGTGATGAAAGATAAATTTAAACATTACTTGTTTGGATAAGGAATACTATGGGTTATTCAAGGCCTGGTTATTTTTTATTTCGATAAATATCGATAATTCCACCTATAAAGAAAACGTCTGCCAAGTAAGGTCAATATAGCTACCTCACTGTTTCACCGTTTTCATAGAATTGAAAATACCTGTATTACAAGGTCTAAAATTGTTCATATGAAAATAAAATCTCTGGGAGAAGCCGTTTTCGGAAATTCAGTAATTCCTCAACATATACAGGTTTGATTTCCACGGGTTTTGTTCATCAGTGAAAGAGTCCCCACATTTGCAGATTTCATATTTGATAATTCGTAATTTAAAAAAAAAAAAATCCATTGTATGCTGAACATTAATGTATGCAAAAATTGAGTGCCTTACATGAGAACATAAAAACTAATTGTTTTTTTATGATTTATTATTATAGATTTATAATTTATTGCTCCCTGTTATTTTCCATCGTAGTAGACTGCTTATATCAGTTGCAAACTACAAAATATCACCTTTAACACAAATAGAATAAAAATTGAAAATTTTGACATACGACCGTTTGCATGTTTTCATTCGTAAAATGGATGGAACGAAAAATCGATAGGAAAAATTCATGTTTTTGTTTGTTCGGAGTTAACGAGACTAATCCTTTTTTCAGTCAAAATAAAGCTAATTAAGCTGCAATATAAAAATATTTGTGAAGTTCACACAACTTTGATATTTAAGGTGGAACCATGGTAAGTTGGTTGAACTTCAATAGAAATATACACAATTACAAATAAGACTTTTTTTAACAAACTCAGAGTAAAAATTAATTTAAGTTATCGAAAATTACTGAAAATCTAAGTAACTGCAATAAGTGTCATGCCAGTAATGTTTGAATTCATTTAAATTATAAATTAACTTTTTGAATAAAATATAAAATTTTATAACCCCATAAAAATATTGTTTTAATCTAACTTCCACTCCAGACTAACCTTCAACATTTAAAGCCATTAATTTTAATTTAAGATTTATTCATATTAGTTTTAATTATTAAATGGAATTCAATGAAATTGATACTGGGTAATTTCTATACTATTCTCCAAATTTCCTCAAAGTTTGGGTCAAATCGAAAGCGCACTTTTCAAACTGTAGGCGTATCAAATAATAAATTTCCAGATCTAAAAACGGGAGTATTTTTTTGTGGAGTAGAGAATACAAATTTTTTAAATTCATGCATACTTGATTAGCTATTTACCAATCCCTAACTTCCCTTCAAATTTGATTCAAATCGAACTGGTGGTTTTAGAGATATAGACGTATCAAGGAAAACACGTTTGCGTATATATAAGAGAAAGTAATAGACAGGATTCAATAAAATTGAAACTACAATATTTTTTTCAGCAATAACTACCTTGAATCCAACTTTGGGCCAAATCGAACAAGCCTTTGCTGAAATATTGGTATATCTGAAAAAATAAGTTTACGCTTGCGTTTTGAATTTTATAGAATTTATGGGACCATCTAGGCACTAACCTGCACATTCCCTGAAAATCGGACGAACGGTACTAGGTAATATGCTCGTCACATCGAATTGACTACAGACAGACCGACACTGGAGTGCCTGTCTGTCTGGAGTACCTGAAACCGCTGAGCACATCCTTGTAGCCTGCACCAGCTATGAGGCACTGAGGGCCAAATTAATGAGGGATACAGGGCTTTTCGTTCTTACAGAAGGACAATTACCCCAACTAATGTCTGAACAAAACTACCCGCACTTTAAAAGTTTCGTATGCGGCTGGAAAAAAACTGTGGGCCCAACCCACTTCTCCCTGGGAAGGCGTGAAGAAGCAGTACCTGGAAGGCCGCTAATTAGGACAGGAGAAGAAGATGGAGAACAATAACTAAGTGACAAAATTATCAAGCAGGCTGTGTGCACAGCAATTTAAAAATGTAAATAGATAAACATGCAACGGTGATTTGTTATACAATGTGTATCAAGTCACTGCTGCAAACTCCCGTATTGTCTTAAAGGCAGGGTAGGGAGGAAAATAAAATAAAATAAATAAAATAAATAGACAGACCGACACCGAAAGAAATTATATTCTTAAATGTAAAACACGAATGGAAATTTTCGATTCTGAGCACAAATTTGTTTTTAACCCCTCGCACGAATACAATGATTCCCTACCTTCGTTAGTGAGGAAGCAAAAAATAAAAGATTATCACGAATATATAGAAAATAAGTTTTATCACGAATTTAGTGAGGCACTAAAACCTCATAAATAACAATATGTTTTCCACTTGAATCGAAAGATAAGTTGATCACTAAATGGAAAAAAAAAACTTGGCCTACAAAAATATTGGACCATTTGGCCTACATAACCTCATTTTTTCTACATATTGTAGGTGGAGGTCACGACAAATATAATATATATGCCCCATGTATTAATATAATATATATATTTATAAGCCACCTTTTTCCTCCATTTTGTGGTCAAATTATCTTAATATTCAAGTGGAATGCAAATGGATGTTCATTAGTCTTAGTACCTAATTAAATAGACGTAGTTTGCTAATTTCTAGATTGAAAACATCTCAATTCTGAAATTTTTCGTAGATAAAAAAGTTGAAGATTACGATGAGATGAAGCTATTTACAAAGTTGTAGGCAAAATGTTAATAAATTGATAAAAAGGGGTCTGTAGCACGTGCTATATAAGAGGTCAAACTAGGTTCTTAGCTCATCTGGCATGAATATTCATAAAATGTATTGTTTTAGAGTTATATTGAAATAAATTTTTCTTTTCATCGTAAATTTTTTTCCTGATTTTCCTGGAAATATGCTTATTTTTCGGCACTGAAGTAGATAATCTTAATGATGACTCAATCATTGGATTTAAAGTAGAACTGACGTACTAAATAAAAATATGTAATATATAAAAATCCTTAACTCGAACTCAGGTTGATTTTGAAACTTTCCTTATCTTTATCTCGATTTCCCTCTCGTACTTAATTATTTTGAAGTTTATATTCATTTATATGATCAGATAGCGGAGAACTAATTGATCGTAAAGTTTCATACTAATCTACAGCCGGTTATTTTAAAAGGGACTGGTTTTTAATTCGACGGGGATTTCAACGAGAATATCCCTATACTCCGCACAGGAATGCTGGGACGCTCCTCATGGTTCAAATTAATTTAGTTTCTCACCATTGGCTACCTCATTCGAGACCGCTAACTGTGGTAATTCGGACCTTCTTCAGCCAATCCTAGAAGGAGGCTATGCGGCTTCTTACCAACCTGGAGAAAGGAGTGGCGGAGAGGAACACAGATATCGGGAAAGCAGCGCTTGCTCTATGGACTTTTAAGGAAGTAATTGGATAGAATGTTTTCTCGTTTAATGGTACTTAACGGCCTTGTCTTGGTTCAGTGGGTCAGTAGAAACATTGAGCTTCTCATGGGCTAACTTAACATTGAAGATGTTCTTCTAAGTTGTCGGCAGAGAAGAAAAATAAGACTCCTATTAAAATTATATCCGAAAAAATAATCTAAAAAATACCACTTACAATTTTTTTATACACACACGACGGTTATGTAGTTTAACGTTTAAGGTTATAATAGTTGTATCCATTTATTGCATCCTCACTACCTAAGGTAGTGCAGCTTTGTATTTGTGCGGGAGGTTAAAAAAAGCGTGCTAAAAATCGAAAATTTCCACCCGGATTATGTGTTTCAAAATCAAGGTTCAAATTTGGTTCGGTATTTGTCTGTAGTCAAGATGGTTCCATATAAATTACCACATATGGAATGGATCATTTATATCATTTACGAGTGAAGACATGCAAAAAGTCATTTGTCAAACATTTTATAAAATTTCATTCAGTACTTTTGCACGCGCAAACGTATTTTTTTAGATATGCCAATATTTCAGCAAAGGCTTGTTCGGTTCGGCTCAAAGTAGGATTGAAGGTAGGTATTGCTAAAAAAAAATAATGTAGTTTCAATTTTATTGAATCCTGTCTATTACTTTCTCTTACGTGAAATCGACTAGAGTCGCCTAATTGAAATGTTTTCACTTATGGATTCAAAGATCTCAAAAAATAAAAATCAGATCTGCATAGTGTAAGTAGGGAATTGTTCATCATTTCATCCTCTCTGTAATAGGTTTTATTTAAAATTGTATCTTAATGCGACGCCGTGTTGAGTACCTGAAAAAGAAAAAATAGTGTCAAAAACCAAATTGAAGTTTTATTGAAGGTATGGATTAAATTATACCAGAAACTAAAAATTGTACCTGAATACTGTAAGTGAGGGAAATTTTCTGTATTTCATCATCTTTATAATGAACTATTATTTATCATTTATATTTCGTATTAATCTAGTCTTGTTAATGTTTCACTTCTACACACACCTTAGCTTTTTTTTTTCTCCCTGAAACAATCTTTACGTTAGATACCAATCCGGTTAAAATCAACTATTAAAATTGTCAGATAGTTACAGGGAGGGAAAAATATGGGCCAATCGATGTAGAAAATGAGAGAATAAATATATATTTTTTCTTATTCTGCACAAAAAAATAAATATATTGGTGTATAATAACCTAAAAATCTGGAGAAGTCAAATGCAAAAATAAATAACATACATTTTGTTTGAAAATATATAATTTTTTTTTCTCTGCTCCTGGATGAAACGGCTCACGGGAACGAACGTCCGGACAAGTCTCCAATACTTTTCTATGCAGTATCATCGAAAAAATTGTTTGAAATAAGTGACCCACTGAATGTATAGGTAGACTCCTCCTGTAAAAGTTTTTTAAACTTCCTTTGTAAAATTGGAATTTAACAATTCTAGGAAGAGGATATGGCTACAGTTCCTTTTATGGTAGCCTTCTGGACAATTCATTTTTAGGGAAAAGTTCCTCTTCACTGGTCGAGGAATTACAATTGATCGTTAATAGGCGTCTCATGTAAATTCTCACCCTGGGACTCCGGAAGGATGAGATGACTGCTTTCAGTAGAAAGTTAGCATAGTTAATTTGCCATAACGGAGCCTCTCTATAATTTACGAGCTCTTTCGTGATTGGCGGTTACGTGGCACGCGAACATGTTTTGTCCTCAACCATGTTTTTAGGGAGCCACGAGAATGGAATTAAAAGTCTTCTAATTTCTGCCTTTTTAGAACATCCTCAGTTTGTCATTTGGTAAAACGCAGCAAGAGCGAATAAGATAAATAATTCTTATATCTTCTTTAAGTAATAATGTCTTCCTTATATATTTCTGTTTACAATCACTGAAGCAAGGATCTGCTGCAATCTGAGGAGAAGACCCTCAGATTTAAGCGCCATTTCTCTCTAGTAAAAGGAATTAGCAAGTACAATTACTTATTCAAAACATTTTGAATTATTTAATTTATAATATTATTTTGAATACTCATATAAGACACATATAATATTGTGAGCTAACTGCTTTTGAAAACTTTTTCTTGAAAAATTGTTACATAGCTATTTTTCAAATTGATTTAATACATATTATTTATAACAAATTGTTTCATAACTCTCAAGGGATCGCAATGAATAATTTGAGCCATCAAATTAAAACCGTTCGCTCAAAAAATGGTTACATAACTATATAAAGTAAAGGCTGTATTTATTTTCCTTTTTCTACATAGGTTTTGCATGAAACTAATTGCGAATTAGGTCTTACAGATTGCTTTAAAATGGTTAGTTTTGCCCAAAATTGGTCTTGGTCTTGCACTTTGCAATCCTGGTAATAAAAATAGACTGTTTGAATACAAATTAACGCAAAATAGTTACTAATACTTAGTTACTAAAGAATAGGTATAACCAATATACTTTTGCTTAGCCAGACTTCTCCTATCTAAAACATTACACTAATATCTCTATAGTTATAAGCTAATAAGTTACTGCAATACTGTTGCGAGACTATGCGAAAGACCAAGACTGAGTTTGCACGACCAATACTCATCTCGGTCTCGCAGTTGGGCAACACTAAAAATGGCCTCATAACCAAAACCGTTGTAGAAAAAGGAATATAAACATGGTGAAATAAATACAACCTTTATTTTATATTATTAAACATGATTTCACCTAAAACAAAAAATATATATGAATGGTTACATAGCTTTTAGCGGACAATCCGAAAACGTAACTCGTGTCGTGTCGCTTCTCTTAGCCAAGTAAATTATTTAAAAATGTTTATTTAGCTATCGAAAAAATTCGAATGGACTGCAATAGACTATTACTACTACAATAGATTAGTTTATATTTGATTTATGAAAAAATGTGATCATAATTTACGGAAAAAAATTGTTTATGTGTTTTAAAACTATTAGTAATGATTATTTTCCGTCACTTAAGACCAATGGAGTTATCTGCGTTGCCTGTTTTTTTTAATTAAAATATTTTTTGCTGCTCTATCGTTAAGATTTTGTGGTTTTCAAATGAAAATAACGTGTCCCTAGCATGTCAGATATAAAATGTGGTAAAAGTTTCGTTTCTCTTTCCTTATTATGTTGAATTCATGATTTATGAAAATTACCGATATTTATCGAATATGGTATATACTTATATTTATTTATTTTCCATTAATGTTGCCACTGCGTTGTAACGCATCAAACAAATGTGTTGGAGTTTATTCTATCTTCTTGAATTCTTGATATTTTCTTAACTTTCCAGCAGAAGATCTCTAGGCCGCTGCGTTTTTAGTCATCTTTGAGGCTCACCAGGTAACCGGGAGGAAGATAGAGATAGAACGAGTGGATTTGGATGATTGAGAGTAGAAGAATGAAATGTTATTTACTTTTGGTGTATGTAGGATTTTACTTTTGGTATGCCCATGTCTGTGTGTATGGTATCATTTGAAATAAACCAAGGAGCATTGACGATTTTACGAAGTATTTTGGATTATATGGTTTTGTTTATGTGTGTGTTTTACGGAACCCCAAAGTTCTGCTCTGTATGTCCAAATAAGTCTTAGTATAGTGGTGTAGATTAGTCGCTTGTTTAGTAAGTTGAGTGGAGATCTGTAGTCCAAAAGATGTAAAGGTTGTTAGTATAGTCTGGTCAATTCTTGTTTTTTAAAATTTTATTTATTTAATTACTGTGAAATTATTTCAACCTAATACAATAAATTTAGATACAATATTTAAATCTTAATATTCTTCAAAATAATTTATAATTCAAGAATAGAATTTATCTTACGAAAATACAACTTATTGATTTAATTCCTTCAATCATTTTAAAAATTAAGTTAGTGTCCCTATTTTTTTGTTCTGTATGTTTCTCGATGATATTTAATGTTAGAATATTATCAAGATTCCATTGAATTGTAAAATTAGATGAATATAGTAATTTACGATTAATGTATGAATTAACTAAATTACAAATAGGTAACATTCTGCCAAGTAGACTGTATTTCTATTTGGTACTCAATTTTTATATTTTTAAGTCAGTAATTTGTCGTTTCATTGCCAAATAACGAGACGAGTCGATTTGAAAAATATATTTGTCATGGGATATAAGTTTTTGCATGCGTAAGCAAAAGTAATTAATGATATTGGAAAAAAAAAAGTCCTGAACTATTTTTCCATGACTCTTTAACTGTCCGTCAGCATTGAGCATGTTCGGATGTTTTTGAAATGCGTCAAGGATTATACGTCTGAGCATGCGTTAGCAAAAGTAGAAGACGGAATTTGATAAAATCGATATAGGATAATTTGCGTACTATTCCACACAATCCCTGAAAGTTCTCGATTCTAGGCAATTTTTTTTTTAATATCTGCCATCATTACAAAGCTTCCTTATCTTCTTTTATGAGGAAACAAAACTTAACATGATTTAAAATGAATAAGATTTACATAGATTTACTTCATTACCGTTACTTATTGACTGTAAACTTTGAGAAAATTTTAACTTCTCTTTATTGTAAGAATGACTTTAAAACTTTAATAATGGTTATATCTATCAGCAATGCCAGTAATCTTTTTAAAAACTTTCATCGTTTTTCAAATTATCCCTATTTTAAAACTTTCAAAAAGGAAAAGGAATACATACACATTTTTCACCGATAACCCCACTTTCTCATCCACCATAGCGAGTAGAACACAACACGCCGACCTCCCGATTAGAGACGTGTTTTCGGTGAGAACATCCCGTGGGCTAATCTGATAGGACTCTTATAGAAGACTCTTCTTAACGAGGGATGTCCTTTGTCCTTCTTATCTCAGGAAAGCCTGAGGAACAAGAGTAGTTTGGCACCGTACCTTCTCCTTGGAGGAACAGATGTTACTTTCCAAAATGTTCGTTAGTGGTGGAATTTTTGTAACCTGGCGCGTGGAGATATTTATCTTTTTTTGAGGTTGTTCCCTTTAAGAGGCCTTCCTTTTTTATTTTCATTTCTACTTTATGGTGCCATGAGCCTTCTTCTTTGGCTTGTTAGACAACTACTATTTTTATGAAACCAAACTATTCCAACAAGAATTTAAAGTAAAAGTAAATTAAATCACTAACTTAATGCGACTTTAAAAACTCAACAGGAATTCTATTCCAACTAAAGAATGACTTGTGCAGACGCATAGGGAGAATGGAATATCATTAAAAAATAATAAATGTTAATGAAGATTTCATTACCTTGCGAAAAACAAGTGTACAATTAGATTTAATGAAGAAAAGGATATAACATAACCCTATTTATTTTGTGGTCTAAAATAGATATAATTTAAGAGAGAAATGGGAGTGGACTATTTTTTTTCCGAAACCATGAAGTAGTCACATTAAGCAATAATAAGGATTTTGAAGTATGATAAGAAAATATGTTCATGGCAATTTTCTAACAAATTAAAATAGTCAATTTTAATATTTTAAGGCATGTAATTTTGCTTTCTCAATACCGGTATAGGTATAGGTTTGTATTGTTTCGGATTGTTATAATTTTTTTTTAATTATCAGAATTTAAAATTTCCAGTCATGACTAACATTTTAGACATCAAGATTTAAAATTAGTTTTGTGCCTATCTGTCTGCCGTTAAATCCATGTTTCGGAAATATTACCAACTACCTCAACCTAATTTTCATGAAATTTTCGGAGATTGTTCGGATTGGTACCTAGATTACCCATCCCCTTTCTATTTAATCAAATTCCAATGACTACATGTGGACAAATATTTTCTCAGATTTTCCTAAATCCAAATCTTGGTCGTTCGACTTGGCTTAAAGTTGGTGGAAATTTGGAGATCTGTGAAAATTGTTTATGTTGTAGCAATTTTATTGGGTTCCATTCGCTACTTCCTCTTGCGGATGAGCAAAAGAATTTTCCTCTGATTTACCTATATTTTTTAAAAAGGCTCCTTCGTTATTAATGATATTACATTTATAGCTCAATGCTGGAAAAGGTTTAAGTAATATAGTACAAATAGTGTTGTATCAATTCCATCATATTCCATGCACATACGTAATGGCTAAGAATATTGTTAAGAATATCTGTGAAATGTAGTAAGTAGTGAACTTATGGACAAGGATGTTATATTTCTATTAAGTTTAGTTACATAAGGTTAAAGTTTTTAAACTCAGATATATGCGAGGAACATAAATCCTATTAGCATTAATCCAATTTGAAAATTTTTCCATGGATTGTGACGGTTGATTCTTAGATAGGCCAATGTAGATTTGATAAAATTTCGTCTGAGTCTTCAATTTTCGTCTTGAATTTTTCCATGACGAGGATTCAAGGAACGGCTTATCCTGCCATGTTTTCAAATGATAACCCATAGATCTTAAACTATAGGTAATTGTGTAATCAATAGAAGTAGTGAGTTATCTACTTTGACTTGGCAAACATATTATGCCACAAAAACGTTTCTCAAGTCAAAGCAGACAACTTTCCTCTTTCAAAGCAGATAAATCGACTGTTCCATTCCAAATATAAGTAAATGTCACTATTCACAATATTACTCAATTCTTCTTCGGTGCATACTATTATTTTCAAGTTAATTTATTATTAGCCATATTTACACCAATTTAAAAAAAATTTGTTGTCACTTAATGACTACTCATCAAAATGACGACGTTTCGGCTCGTCGAGCCATTTTCAAGTCTAAAAAAATTTTTTCATTTACAATCATATATTAAATTTTAACATATTTCAAATTATAAAGATACTTATTATGTACCTAAAATACCCATCATGTACCTGTCATTTTCACTTATGCGAATTGCAAGCTTCTACAATATAATAAAATTCATTATTATTGTCCTGTTCACCTTTAATTATTTAACAACATTATTATTACTCATCTTTACTATTACATGATTCAAAATAAGTTAAATTTACCATGTTTCTGAGTCACCCACATGTCATCCATCTCATTTCTATTCAGTGACTGGTTATTCTTATAGGAGTAGGGGAAGACTATTTATTATGAACATATATAATGCTGTTACTCAATATTACATGTGGATCTATTTTAAGTAATATTAGCTGATTTATTTCAAATTTTGATTTTTTCAATAGAACTAGCATAAAAAGTATTCATATTATCCACGTCTGTATGATTATTTACTGAGTTTTTTATGTTTTTAGTTATGTATATTGATTCTTTAATTCTACGTTTATTCGTATTTCTTTCATTATGTAGGATTTTGGCATTTTTGAAATCAAACTCATGTTTAGTTTGCATATTATGTTGTGAGAGTCCAGTAGCTAATTTAATTTTTGTGTTTTTTGAATTACAATTTTGTTTATGCTGTTTAAGCCTTTTTTCAAACCATTGGGATGTTTGTCCAAAATATGCTTTGTTGTCGCAATTCTTACAATTTATTTTATAAATAATATTCGTTAATTTATCGATAGGTAAATTAATAAATAGTCTTCCCCTACTCCTATAAGAATAACCAGTCACTGAATAGAAATGAGTTGGATGACATGTGGGTGACTCAGAAACATGGTAAATTTAACTTATTTTGAATCATGTAATAGTAAAGATGAGTAATAATAATGTTGTTAAATAATTAAAGGTGAACATGACAATAATAATGAATTTTATTATATTGTAGACGCTTGCAATTCGCATAAGTGAAAATGACAGGTACATGATGGGTATTTTAGGTACATAATAAGTATCTTTATAATTGAAATATGTTAAAATTTAATATATGATTGTAAATGAAAAAATTTTTTTAGACTTGAAAATGGCTCGACGAGCCGAAACGTTGTCATTTTGATGAGTAGTCATTAAGTGACAACAAATTTTTTTTAAATTGGTGTAAATATGGCTAATAATAAATTAACTTGTAAATGTCACTAGTCTGTTTGTGCCTAGTCTCCACTACTGACGTGGTTGTTCGTTTAACGGTAGTGACTGAGAATTGTAAACCTTTTTTAGAAAAATCTTTGTTTAAAAGAGCAAAATGAGGAACACATTTCTTTTTTTTCCAGAATTATACTTTACTTGATAAATTGAATTATATACCTCTCATCTCATTGTATTTTATATTATTATTACTATTATATGCATAGTTGTTCCTCTAAATCCACTTCAATATTCCGGCTAAAAAAAATTACCTTTATAAATCTCAATGAAAAGGACTCTTTGCCGCAAAGAGCTTCTTTTCATATACATTAGCGGAAAACGCGTTAAAGTATCGACTGAGCATGAGGTAAGTAAATGAAGTAACGTGACTATTTCACTTTACAGATAAAATCAAAGTGACTGAAATGAATCCTTTTTTATTAAGTTTCATAAAAGCATTCCTTTTATGAGGAACTTTCAAATGTAGTTAGAAGAACAACTAAATGTATATATCACCCTTGGCCTATTAAATTAGATTTTCTTTAAATGAATAGGCTTCCATATTTTGACTGTTACTTTCCTCAGTCGAAGACCAGCAGGTATTATCTAATACGGAATAAGAAAACTATTTCTCGAGAACGGAATGGTGCGGTTAGGTTGCGGGCTTCCCGTTGCATATCCAATGAAAACCCTTTCCCCCTTAATATGCCTATTTCACGTTATTCTGAATCACTCTATTAAAAGGTCAGTTGTTTATTTCGAAACAGCTGATATTAAATTGCAAGCAACATATGATCTTACTTTCGTGTAGATTATTTTTCTTTATCTTATAAAGGACTGCAAGGCTAGACATAGCCCAAGTTATAATTATACGTGTCTGAATTAATTCACTCTAATAAAACTGTAAATCAAAGTTATCTTTCATTCATCGAGCAAAAAATAAAATAAAAGCATATGAAATCAGATACAAAATGATTAATTTCACAGATGGGGTTTATGAAAATTTTATAGTTCGGAGTAAAAATGTATTAAGATATGACCGAATTCAGTTCTTCCTCATTTATTGATTCTGTGGGGTCATTTGTATATTTATTTGATCTTTTCTTACATTTTTTGAAACTTAGATTTGACATTTCATTTTTTTTCAGTATAATGGTAACCCTTTTATAAATTACTTACCATATCTATGACGTTAATCATCAATATATGACCCAAGAATATGTGGAATTATTTTTTTTTTAAATAATACAAAAAAATAAAGTAATACTGTTTTATATGAAAGACCTTGCAAATGGTAGTCTTCGTTGTTTAAGGATAAAAATAAATGAGAAATAGTTAAACAATTTTTTCACAGCAAAAAAACAAAAAAACATTGCATTTATAAAGAGAAAGAGAAATTCAATTCATAAGTACAATATCTTAGAGAAAAAAAATATTTACGTCTTATATTTAAAGAAAGTCTTAAACTAAAACACATAATTTTATAGCAAAGAAATTAGATTAAAAAGACAAAGGGGTGTACTTATGATTAGAAAAAATAAACTATATCTTAAAGAAAGAAAATCTTATAATGTACGAAATAAAAACAATAACTCTTGAAAAGGTGATTTGAGATATTCGTTCATAGTATTAAATATTGATTAATTATTTTTATTTTCTTTAATGTAAAGTTTCATTTTCATTTGCCAATGTGTAAGTTGGAAATCGGCCTCCGACGATTGTAAGCATTTCAACTTTGTACGATATTTGCGAATAAAACATATTTTATCTTAGCTGTTTATATACCTCTATTTCGAGTTCTTCTATATTTTACATTAATTTTGTTGGATAAGGTAATAAATATGGCGCTGTTTTCGACGTTGTATTTTAATTTTATGGATTTTTGATTTTTTGCTTTATAGCTGTTACAGAGAATTTTAGCTTATATAATATTGAAATACGTATTCAAAGGAATTTCATCGTATACATTATTTCTATATGGAGACTTGTTTCTTATCTAACATCTTTCTGAAATAGATGAGAATTGAAGCTAGGTTTCGATGATTTGATGTTAATATAGAAAATATCATTTTAGTTTTTTTTTAATACCCGTGATCTCCTAATGTAGTCATATCATTAGAGTGCTACCATTGGGTAGTTACCAGCAAGTGTATTCATGTCAAGATATCAATTATGTCCAAATTTACTTGATGTATTTATGTAATACAGTTGTAAATGTCATAAAGAAATAAAAAAAAAAAAGTTTTTTTAATTAGTAATATTTTTTGTTTTGTTTTTTAAAATAATGTTTACATGTATTAGAGTTAACGCACCGAAGGCCCAGTTGGACTTTAAATGTAAATAACAAGCTATCTTGTTGATTTGAAGGTTTCAGTTTTTTTTAGATTGAAGAACAATGCCCTTTATTGACAATTGTATCCACTAAGTTTTCAAAAGAAAATTTTAAAATGCCTGTCATCGTTGTTTAAAAAGTGCTCTTGAGATCAGTATGTTTCATACCTTCCTACAAACAGTTCTGCTAAGAATAAGTTGACAATTTATCTTATATTATGTTTATAGTTAAATAATAATTTTAGAATTTTTCTGAGGCGTGTCTATAACTGGTACCGACACCCTATCCATTATTAGATCAATTGAATTTAAGGGTGTCCATCACTAGTGCAAATTCAAAAAGATGTTATTTTTAAGTAGAGATTACATCTGCATAGCTGAATATTTTTTCAATTTTAGAGTGTTAAATAGAAAAAGGAGACCGTAGAGATTCTAAATGTCCAACTGAGAAGTTTATAACTATAATAATTACGGCGGCATAAGCTAAAAAAGACAAACAATTCTTTAGCTATGTCCATCACTGGTGCGCTTACCCTAGTCGTAATCATTTATTATTCTAATACTCAAAACTGGTCTTTGAATAGAGTTATTTATAAAATACGTTCGTAAAAAATAAATATCAAGTAATACCAATATAAATATAAATATAAATAAAAATAATTAAATGATTAATAACATAATAATGATGGTAGATCGTGTATAGAACAAATCGACTTATGCTATTTTTAATACATCAAAAAAAAAAAAAATTAAATGCGGAAGTGAAACACAAATATTTGTTGTTTATTATCTATTTATTAATAACGAGAAAACAAGATCTGAAGCCAAACTGTCAAGTTGACGTCTCAAGTGAAACACAGTCATGAGATCGACACTATTTTAAATATTCCACAGTTTGTGAAAGTTGTTCTTATCTTACGTAAACACCGGAATTGTGTGTCTCCTTTTTCGAAGGTCGGCCCGTGTGACAATATTTACGAAGCTATTGTTCGACAAATACCGCCTCCCAAATCGAGAAAACAATGTCAGATTGCCGGAGAATGGATGGAAACTGAAAGGACTAATGAAGAGAAATATATTAACTTACGAAGGTCTTTTCGCCATTATCTAATTTTTGTAATTTTAATATTTATTAATTTCCAACTAATTGGCCCGTGCGAATAATTTACAGAAACTTTTGTTTAATGAAGAAATAGAAAAACAATATGGAAATAAGTAGATCCTATGTATTGTGTGAGGAAGGAATTAATATTTTTACCTTAGTCGATTACAATGTTCCATTTAACATAGTAGACCAAAATATTTGTACAAATTGCTTTGCTAGGACCTATTTTTAAACGCTGACTAGAAAGATAATAAATGTAAAAAAAAACAACAAATATTGCTCCCTTCATGTGATTTTCTAAATTATTAAAAAAATAAAATGTAAGACCAAACAAATACTTTCAAGAAATAATAAAGTTAATATATCAGCTAGGAAAAAAAGTGTAGTAGACGATTCTACTCCTAAATGCAATATCTTTAAAATGGAAGAGATTATTAAGTATGCCAAAACTAAGGGACTGTATCTTTGTTTGTATAATTGTCCGACTTTTACGATATGTTTTTTTGTTTTGTAGGTAATTTAGTTATCTTTCGAATTATCATGAGTACAATCCAGACAAAAATGCATACTTTTTGAGCTATTTGCTAATAAAATTTCTTTTCCTTCATAACTTTTTCCAGAAATTTCGGGAGGATAAGACTATTTTTCGCATATGAAGAGAAGAATATCTTCAAAATGAATGGTTGATCATTGGATTTGATGAAGAATTGACGAAGTTATGGCGTACCTTCAAAAAAACACCTTTTAGAAATAATTTATAGGATTGTGTTCATTCTTTTTCGACAATCGATATCGAATCATTGTCAAAGATCCAAAATGGTTATTTCTTAGAGGGTTCCCATATCGCTATTATTGGTCTTAAATGAGATTAAAAGAAATAAACCTCAGTGATTAGTAACAACTATCAGCTCACTTAATTGTTGGCTGAGATAAAATTATAACTTTTTTCTGAACCAACTCCGATAAATCATAACTAAAATTGAGTTGTTTTTTTTTGTTTAAAGAAACTTCTCTTTTTTTACATCAGCTACCCATTTAATAATACTTACAACTGATTTGTATACCTTCTGAATGCAATAGATAAATAAAAAAATTATGAAATAGAAAAAAAATTAATTCAGGTACAATAAATATTCTTTATTTCAAATAATTTTTAATTTTTTGACTTATCTGTGGACTCGAAATACCTAAATCGCATAAAAATTGTATACATTGTTATTTAAAAAATAGATAATAAGCAATATAATCCACCTTATCGGTCCTTTTCCGTTGAACATTTATTTTTTAAACATTGTAATTTTGCCTAGTAAAATGATTCTAAATATAAAAGTAATTGTAGTTTCATTAGTACGACCTTTCAATATATCGACAGCAGCACTGCAAAAGCGTCTAAGGACAATTTATTCGGAAAATGATGTTTTTAGCTTTTTTGGTCAATATGATGATTATAAACAAAGTTAGAAGTGTAACTAAAATAAATTTGATTGATTTTACCTAACTAACATATAAAAGTAACTAAAAAGCTATAAGTTAGAAATCATGGCTCTAAAAAAACTGTTTGGCAGAAATACTATCACAAAAGCTACATAGAGCATTACAACTTTGTCTTAGGCTTAAAAAAAGAAATTGAACCAAAATATAATGTTCATGAAAAAAAATAACGCAGTTATTTTCCTCTCCTGAATTTTTTAAAAATTTTATTCTTACAGGCTTTTGCTGTGTGGCTGTAATAATATTTCCTATATTATTGATTATATTCCTATTTATTGGAACCCAAGTTCTTCAGTTCATAAATCTATGGCTGTGTGATGTTGCTTTATTGCTTTTATAACATAAATATTTTAAAACACAACGAGACTTTCTTAACACCAGTCTCTCCATGTTTCTAAATCGACGAGAGGAGACCCATTTTAATTTTTTTTTTCTTTGCTAAAACAAATGAATAAAGACGGAAATGTGGATTGACTTAGGGTAGATAAAATAAGACTTTGAAATGGCACTATTACTGACCGAAAAGATGTACTTTAAAATATTTATGGTATAAAAGTAATAACGCAGTGGTGATCAAATGGCATTAGATTTATGAACAAAAAAAGTATAGTATCGATTCTTCTTCTGTGATGATTTGTTAATTATATTAATAATTTAAATAATTGATTTCCTATAGGAATTACAAAAATTAAATATAAATAACAATACTGATTAGGGTCTGCGAATATTATATTTTGTGTAGGAAGAGGAATTGGATCCGTGTAAGGCCTCAGTGGCCGAGATACACATTGATAGTGATCCATATCCATTTCCGTCAAAAAAGAAAAAAAAAATGGACAGGTATCAGGTAGAAGAAATCGGCGAACCCAACTCCCTCAGGCTCACTCGATCGACAAGCATGTATTCTGGTTATTGTTCAGTTAAATTTATTGGTTATTTCTTAATTTGATCACTTACGTAGAGAACTAAATTTCGCATAAAATGAGAAACATACTTGAAATATTTTTATTTTATTAAAAAAATGTTATGCAATTTTTAATGCCAAATAATCCTTTTTATCGATGAATGTTATTTTTTTGACAAAGACAAAATTAAAAAAATCTATATATTTTGATAATAATAGACATGTTTTGATTGTCTGTTTCTCAATTTTATTAATTTTCTTTTAACTTGCATTAAAGATAAATAGTCATCATAGGCAGTAGTGTTGCCCAAAATCGGTCTTGGTCTTGCTCTTTAAAAGACCAATACCAACACCGCCTTTCTGTTGAAGTACCAAGACCAAGACTGGTAAAAAAAATCGATTTTTTGAATAAAAATTAAGACAAAATTGTTACTGATACTCGACCATTTTAGTTACTATACGTAAAGAATTGGTGTAACCAATATACTTTTGCATTTAACTCTGCTAATTTTTCATTCAGACTTAGTTAGGTTTCTCGTATCTAAAAGATTACAGTAATATCTCTCCAGTAATAAGCTAATAGGTAACCAACCATATGTGCTTGTTTAAGGTGAAAATTTTCTAATATTATAAAATAAGGCTATGTTTGTTTTTTCACCATATGTATTTTAATTTTCATGCTTAGACTTTGGACTACATGTAAAAAGCATTGTTGAATAAAATGGCTTGAAGATGACTTACCGGCCGAAACATAGCTATGAAAATTAAAATAAATATGGTGAAAAAATAAACAGAGCCTTATTTAATACTAATAGGTAACTGCAAGACTGTTACGAGAGGCCATACCAAGACCTAGACCAAGATTCGTCTCGGTCTCGCGTTTGGGCAACACTAATAGGCAGGGAAATAGTTACTTCTAAAAAACATGATTTATAAATTTTAAGTAATATTATAATTAACAATTTTATAAAAAATAAAACAAAAACTACAATAATTAACATTACTTATTTTTAAAAAAATGTATCAACTTTTTTTCATTTATTAAAAGTAAGTTTACATACTTTCTCTTACAAATGTATTTTCCTTAATACGTCTATATTTAAAAAATCACACGTTCCCATGTAGCCCAAATTCTGGGATCGGTCAATAAATAATCAAGTAGGTATCTATTTAATCAAATTCCACCCAACAATTTCAAAAAATATTTCCGCTTTTAGATCCATAAATGTACTTTGTAGTTCTATTTGATCCGAAATTGAAGAATAATGTATGAACGGCCTGTAATCAATTGCATTAAATAAATTATATAACTAATTTTTGATAATATAATATCTGTGGAATGTGGTTGGCAGTGAATATGTAAGAGGGTTTTACGAGGTTATAAGTAGACTACCTACTTAACTTCTTTAAGATTTAATGTTTTTTTTTATTTTAATAAATTGTCAGTTCACTTACACCTTTGTCACTGACTATGTTTTCACTGAATCTCAAAATATTTATTATTACTTAAATATGCGATATTTGATAGGCTAAATCTTCGAAAATTGAATTATTTGCAACCTCATATTTTTTTTTTTTGTTCTTCCCTACCTCGCCTTTTAGGCTATACGGAATTTTCCCGGGACGGAGGGTGAAGGCGAGGAATTTAAAATTCCCTCCGGCACCGGGACGTGAACTTGTACTTTTTTTATCTTCAGTTATCTGCTTGCCTGACACCTGCGGTGCTGTGCACACGCGTTAGGCCACCCCGTTCCCCACATTATTTGCAATCAATCGAAATGATCAGGAAGCTATACTGAACCTACTAGTCAGACATTTATACTTAAAAATTATACTGTGTAAACAGTCCAGATTACCCTAACAACTTACATTTCTGCTAGCTATTGCCGTTCGACTACAATCTCAATGAAGGGTATTACCGATAAAGTGTAGGGTCAAGACCCGTTCGACATTTTGCATCGAATTGACCGGTCAGCTGGTATGGAATTCATTACAAGATTGAAGAGCTATCTAGCCGAGCTACCTGGTTCGGCCACTGGACTCTGTAATTTACATGGCATCTTAGGCTGCCCAACTAGCTGGTAGAAAATAGATACCTTTAAATCCATGTATTTCTCATTGAATAAATTATCGATAGTGTCCGAATGATCGATTTATTGCGGGCAAATGCGACCGCTTTAATCCTTCCTCCACCTCCGGCTGGGATGTTTTTTTCTTTTACGTTGGCTCGTGCCGGAGAATTCTCATCAGTTCTATTTCACGGCCTATTAATTCTGTATAAACCCAGTGGTCTTAAGAACAATTATATAACTTATTTATTTTTACTTTGTATTTTTTGACCCAACCAACTTCTCTTCAATCTTCACTACAGTCCATCATCAATCCAATATTAATTCAAACAATAATTAATATTATTTTAAGATTGTTTCAAAGTACACCCTAAAAGCTCAAATATGTTATTCTTATAATATTTATTTATAATTACATAGTTTTTACCTCTCACTAATGAGTTTTTGCTTCCTATCTGCCGAAAGAAAAATTGAAAAGAAAATGATTTTGCTCACAATCTAAAATTTTTACTGGATTCCTACTTTTGGACATACATGAAACGAATTGACTTAGCGTCTGTCCGTATAAATATCCATATGAGTATACATATTGCCAAATAGACATCAAAGAACTGAATTGACATGTTTTTCCTATAAAAATTTATTTGCGCCAGTCAACTTTTTGTTTACAATATGCAAATATGCTGGAAATACAAGATATAATGACATGGGAAGAGACAGTACTCAGCAGCATCTCTTCTCTGATTTGTTTCGATTACTTAAGTTGTTTAAGGAAGGAGATCTCTCACCCAACGCCTTTTTTGTCTTCTCCTCATGTTTCTGGGGCATGCCAGCTGGGGCCATGTTTCTTATTAATCTGTTGTTATGTCCGTTTAAAGTAGTATACAATCGTAGGTAAAGGGTCGTTATATGTAGTTCAATTGTTGATAGACGGAGGTCTGTAGGTACAGTTTTGTTAGTCACGTACCAACTTGCTTTTTTTATGAGGCTCAATAAATTTGATTAGAAGGCTTGAAGATTTTGTTTGTGAGTCTCTTTGCGATATCGTATATTTGTGATGAGTAGTTCCATATGGATTTATAAGTAAGTATGTATATGTCCATATGAGAAATTCAATTGTTGTCAATATAAACTGGGAGGAGGGAGAGAGGGCGGATGTTTTTTCGAAGAGTAATGGTTATATCTTTAGATTTTTGATGATTAAGTCGAATATTTCAAAGTTTTAACCAATCTTTAAATTTAAGTAAATGATGTTTTTAATAGGTATATCCTAAGTGTATACAAAGTAAAGTAGGGGGCTAATATTGAACCTTGGTGAACTCCTGCCGATATTGGACGAATTGAAGACATTTCCGAACCCTGCCGAACTAAGAAAAATCTGTCGATGAGGAAAGATTGAATGATAAGGTAGTACGTGTCTGGCAGTATAGTCTTAAGTTTAAACAGAAAATCCTGAAATTTAAACTGTGATCAAACTTTTCCTTTTACTGATAATCTATACTTGTTAATTTTTGCTTCCTTTAGTAAAATTTGGAAAAAATGGATAAGTTTTCAGTCTAGGTCATAGACCTATTCTTAAATGAACTTTAGTATGTCATTGTATAATTTATACCATCTATTTTGAAAAAGCTATCATCTCAGGACTGATACTGTCAATCATAACATAAAACATGATTTGGAAAAGTACTGCCACGACTGCAACTGTCACTGGAAACGGAGCTTAAGTGGGACAAAGAGATAAAGAGGTGAGTTGAGGTCCTGCGCAAAGCCTCCTTCGCATTCTTGCCGGAGCCGCTCCTCCCATGATGTCTACCGGTCCGGTTTTAACTTCTCCTTCTTCAGCCAAAACACCAAGTGTTTGTGGAGATTAATTTCTTAATTTTTTTGTCCTACTCTCCCTCTGTGAATAGAAATATAGTGTTGTAAGACCCAGCAAGTTAAGGATCATTGTGAGATCTAAATTTACTTATGTATCCGGTAAATAAGTTAATTATAAAATGAAAAAACTCAAAACAGTTTTAAGATTACTCTTCATATAATACGAAGTCAACCCATTATCTTATATTATGTCAATTAAAAAAAACAGCTAAGTCTCATTACTAAATCTTATAATTTGTCAGTGAAGCATACCTTGCGGTATGAGTCTACCATTCACCCGGCCAACGTCAACTTAGCCCGCCTTCCTCATATGAAAATTCATGGCCCTTCACTTTTTGAAACTAAAACTAAAAACTGTGCAAGCGGAAGTACAGTTAATAAAATTGTAGTTCCATATATTTCTGCGGCCCTGTTTCATAATTTTCTCTAATTTCTCAAAATTAAAGCTCTATAAATCTATCTTAAATTTATGAACTCGTCAAAATGTGTCTCACCCCTACTCAAAAATTCAAAACCCAGTAAAAATAAATAAAAACCTTTGATGAAGCGCCATTGCACTGGTTCGGAGCATCGCTGCCTAGTGATTGATTGATCAAAAACTAATTGAGGCTAACTGAATAGAGATAGTACATACTTATATTATCACTACAGAATATTATTACTTATTATGTAACTGGGCCAATATGGATTAGGTGAATAATATAGAAAAATATTAAGAAAAATGGATGGTATTTAACAAAGAGGGACCAATTTATTCAGAACTTCATTTAAGGTTGCATATTTTTCAAATGGTATTATTTACTGTATTAAAAGAATAATAATTAAACCAAAATAGTCTTGATTTTTTATTTACTTTTAGGAATAATTTGGGCGATGATTATAATACAACATTTCTGTAACAAGACAAAAAATTTCATGATCAAATTATACTATGCTTAAAAGAAATCTTCAAGTGATCGCGGAATAGTGGTGACTCATACTTAATGTAGAGGTCTATAACACAAAACAAATAAAATAAATACATTCCTTGAAAAAGTTTAATAATAAAAAGTGTACCTATATTTATTAAAACAGGTATTAATCGCTAGAAAATAACAACAAAATCTGACTTTTTATTTTTGTACTAGACGTAAAATAAAGTGTACGTATTGACTGTTTTTTTTAGAAAACAAAAGAAACAAGCGTGGTAACATTACTAAAAAAATAAATATAAAGGCATATATATATATATATATATATATATATATATATATATATATATATATTTTGTAATTTGTAATCTTTAAGTTAAAAAAAGGGGTTTATTTTACTTGTTTTATATCGAATTACTTATATTGAAATTTCGAATGGTATATCGCAGTAATATTTTTTCTTCTTCTCCCTATAGAAAGCTCTTTATTATAGTTTTCAAAAGCCTTTCTTTTCAACTGGTGTTATAAAATTATTTCTTTTTTTGCATCTTCACAGGTTAAAACATTTCAAACAGCATCAAAAAGAGCAAAGAACGTAAAAAAAAAAAAAACGACCTCAATAATAAGAATATTGAGATTCATTTAATATTCTAACATAGGGATCTATTCTTAATTTGATTTTCAAATGGATCGATTACATTTCTCTTGGGAAATTATCAGCTTCAGTTGTACATACATAAATTAATCGAGTAAAACATAGACCATAACATAAAATAGGTCGGTAACATAGAATATATCCTAGCGGTTCTGAACAAAGAATCGTTAATTTTCTAAAAGAAATCGATTGGCGCTGCAATCTGGCCAAGATATCTTCGACACCAATCTACGATAGAGTCTGCTGGAGAAGTGCATTAGCTAGAAACAGAGCGATCGCTTTCAGTGGTTGGATTTCTCTGGACTTCCTTACCCTCCATAGATTTCCCCTTTCATCGGGAATCTATTACCGGCCGCTAGATGGCGATATATAAGGCTGCTATAACGACCGTTTCACTTTGGTCTGTCCATATTGTTGCACAAGTGAATTCAGACCGAGTTATAAATCTAAGGTTGTCAATTCTAGATAGCAATTATTTCAGGCTCTGTATTAGTTAAATAGTCTAGTGGGGATGTTAGTTGATGTGGTAGAGGCAACAGTGAAAGGTCGCTGCCTATAGGAAGATTGTTATTTCTGTTTGTATTAACTATATTGAAAGGTTTTCATGTCAATCTATTTATTATCTAGTCCGATCTAATTCAACTTTCCCATTTCTTATATGTGTACAGATTAACTATTACGAAATCTATCGCTTAGTTTGTTTAATGTTCGGAGAAACTCTATGAAGAGCGAAATATATTATTCTTAGATCTTATAATTAAGTTTTATTCTAATAGATTTTTCACTGTCATATAGAAAAGGAAATTTTTCGGAGATCTTAAAAGAGCATCTGGACCAACAACCGGTTTACTTAACTTGTAAGATCTAACAGATTTTCAATGATGTCAACTATTTTGAAACAAGTTATTCAAATTGAATTATAATAATATGAGAAAGTAGGTTTGTGACTGTATATGCTGTTGCTAAAACGATTCGTTAATAGACAAAGAAAATCCATTTTATGTTGAATTCCACTTAGAAATACGGTTGGGAAATTGGATTTGAATTTGAAAATTTAGTTGAAATATTCACCGAATCCACAGGGTGATCTACAAGGGGGTACAGTGGCTTAATAATACAGTGCGTTCATACGGATGGGACGGCCATATTGGATCGGTGGGAAACTAATATTTGAATAGTCTGTCTTTGTTATTTCAATTTAAAAAGTAATTATTGCAACAAACTATTTACTAGAATGGTTTGGGAGATAGAATTGAAGTTGAATAATCTGTATGAAGCATATGAATCACTTATATCACGCGAAAATAAATAATAAATTCAAAGAACAATATTTGTTTTTTTTCTGTTAAATTTCTTTTAAAATATATTCCAATAAACTTCGGCATATTAAGATTTCCATCTTACTCTCTTATTGGCAAATTTCACAAACAAATTAATTAATTATTAAAACATTAAACAAAAACTGAGTGAAAATTAACTTTCATTGGAAAACCAGAAACTCAATTCTAAGTCAGCAATCATGAAACTATTTTTATTTTTTTTCTTAATATTCACTTTTAGAAAAAAAAACTTTAAATAAATGTAAATTATTTAATCTAAATTTAATAAATACAAATTATTTAATGTAAATTTAGTAAATATAAATTATTTAATGTAAATTTAATAAATATAAAATATTTAATGTAAATTAAATACAAATAAATTATTTAATGTAAATTTAATAAATATAATTTATTTATATTGCTTATGTCTGAATACCACAACTAGTGTTGCCCAAATGCGAGACCATGAGGTGTCTTGGTCTTGTGCAAGTCTCGCAACAGTCTTCCAGTTACCTATCAGCTTCTTATTATAGATATATTACTGTAATTTGTCAGACATAGGAAACCTAAGCCCAAATGAAAAATTGAGAGTTAAATTCCAAAGGATATTGGTTACACCAATTCTTTACATATGATAACTAAATTTTTCAAGTTTTACTATTACAACTATTTCAAGGTTGACTATTTTAACATAATTTTAATTCATAAAAAGGATTTTTTTATCAATCTTGGTCTTGGTCTTACAAGTTAGGCAGGCTTTAGTCTTGATTTTGCAAAGTATATCACCAAGACTGATTTTGGACAACACTAACTATTATAAATCCACTATAATTAAAATTTTAAATAGTTCAAAATTTGATCGTGGATGTATAGATTCATTTCTGATCATTGATATAAAATATTTTTTATGAAATGGTTTACCTCTTACCATAATCTAGATATTTTATATTTCATCTCTTATTTTATTTATTTTTCATTACTTTTTTGGGAAATTAGAGATTGTTGGCTATAATATATTTTCAATTTTATCTAACTAATAGTGAAACATAAAACTGTAAGGATAAAATACAATAAATTATCAATTGATTGAAGAACTATCCAATTTAACTTGAAAAAGAAAACATTTTTAATCAACAACGGAATATAAAAAAAAAATGATGAAACAGAATATTTATTTACGAAGAAATTTTAATTTATAAATGCTGCACATATACATTTACATATATACTGCTAAAAACAGACATATGAGGGAAATTCTTTTTACTTATTGAATTTATCCTAAGTCTAAATACAATAAACCTCTTAAGAATACTATATTTAATATTGTGACAGTTAAATATGTGTTCTTCATCAACAGAACTCATTTTTCTCTATGAAAAATCCTCTTAAATCACCTCTAACTGAGTTGATTTGGCTCATATAGGTTTCGAAATTGACTTAATCCTTTAATTTGTTACTTTATTTTATTAATTTTCCTTTGTAATTCAGTGGTTATGAGAGAAAAAGATTGAAATTAAGTTTGAAACTTGATTATAGAAGATATTTTTATAGTTTGGTGCTATTAGCTGATACAATTTGTATTTTGGAGTCAGTGGTTTCAAGTATAAAATTGAAATTTGGTTTTCATTTATAGTTATTGTTACTTTCAATATTAAAAATATGAGTGTAGTTGATGATCCTTAAATCATAGTTTAATTGAGTATAGTTGATGATCCTTAAATGATAATCTTGACCTTAAATGATACTCATATTTTAATGATGAAAGTAACAATAACTATAAAGGAAAACAAAATTTCAATTTTATAATGGAAACTAATAACTTCAAGATAAAAAATTGTGTTAGCTAATAGCCTCGAACTATAGACACTGTCTTCATATAACCAAGTTTCAAACTTGATTTCCATCTTTTTCTTTCATTACCACTGAATTAAAAAGGAAAATTAATAAAATAAAGGGTACGAGTTCACAAGAGTTCCGCACCGATTACGGGTGGTTCACAATCACTTCGATCACACTTGTTCATCGAATCCCGAAAACAGCCGAATGTTGTCGTCTTTTATGACGTCAGCTATTGTCCCTCTTAATGCATTTTTGAAAGAAAAAAAAACGTATTCCCTTCGTGGAACTTCCTTATTAAAAATTTATTAACAAGTTGTGTATTTAATTAATTAGTTAATTATTAATTTGCATTATAACGGTCATTACTGTGAAAGAAAAAGAAAACATAAATAAAATAATGTTTGAGTCTTTCTTCAAGGCCTGTAAAAAAAAAATACTTTTAGAAATAAAATTTTTATTGACACGTGCTCACATGTAGTAGCTATAAATACGCATATACTGTTGTATATTATCTATTATAAATTGTATAAAAGAGTTTTTTATCATTTGGATGATAAATAATCCGAATGGCGATTATTGTAGTCATTCGTAAAATAAAAAAATCGTGTTTATTTTCGAGCAAGGAATTAACGTATTGAGGAAAGAATTGAAGAAGAATATCTGATAATTCCGAGATAATGAATAATGGAAATCATAAATAAGAAAAATATTGTGAAATAGCATTCAGAGATAATAATAAATAAATAATAAGTAATAATTAAATGTTTTTATCTATTAATATTCCTTTTTCACACACACACATATATATATATATATATATATATATATATATATATATATATATATATATATATATATATATATATGTATATAATATATGTGAATGTTCGATTCAGGTTTCATAATGTGTAGTCTAAATTTCGAATTTAAGTCAATACCTTAAATAACGTTAATATAACTGAACATGGTTAAGGTTATAGAAGTACTTCAATGGCGGGAAAGTTAATCGTAACTAATTCAAGAGATCGGTCGCCTTCGTTCTCTGTCGGATAAACCCGAAGGCATTCGGGATTCCAGGAACAAGTGTGACCGAAGTGATTGTGAACCATGCGTAATCCGTGCTGAACTCTTGTGAACTAGTACCAAATAAAGTAACAAATTAAAGTATACTCACAATTTTAAGTCTACGAAGAAGAAACCAAACTTGTCACTTTAACTTTAAACACTAATATATATAGCTATTAAATAAAAAATACCTATTAATAAACTAAATCTATTACTAAAACAACACAATTAAACTTTCAAACAAAATATCACTAATAAAATATGAGTCTGTGATGATGAAACCTATCACTGAACCTGAATAGGTTAACTATCACTTTAAACACTAAAACGTACAACTATTCAATAAAAACTACCTATTAGTAAACTAAATTTATAACTAAAACAACACAATAAAACTTTTAAATAAAATATCACTAATAAAATAAGTCTGTAAAGATGAAACCTATCACTGAACAAGAAACCAAAACAATCACTGAAAACACTAAAACGTGTAACTATTCAATAAAAACTACCTATTAATAAACTAAATTTATAACTAAAACAACACAATAAAACTTTTAAATAAAATATCACTAATAAAATAAGTCTGTAAAGATGAAACCTATCACTGAACAAGAAACCAAAACAATCACTGAAAACACTAAAACGTGTAACTATTCAATAAAAACTACCTATTAATAAACTAAACCTATCACTTAAACAACAAAATTAAGCTTCTGAACTAAAATACTGCTAATAAAATATGAAATTTTAACAGTTTTGAGGTGCCTAAAGAGCAAGCAGATAGCAAGGGACGATCCAAGATGGCCAATCAATCAGAAATCGACTCCATATGACCGCACTGTATCATTAAGCCACTGTACAAGGGGGGAGGGCTTTCGGGCTCAAGCCCCTCCTCCCCCAAAATAGTAAAAAATAACTATGTTTTATGGTAAAAAAAATTAAAAAATTATGTCTTAAAGTATTATGCTCGTTTAATTACATGTAATAGGACTTCAAGTATCACTTAACATCATTTCATATAGGTAGTTAGTATCTTTCTATTTTTCCAAATTCTTATTGTTATATATATATATATATGGAAAAAAAAAGCTTCCGGGGTGAAGCCCCCTCCCCAAAATTAAATCCTGGATCCGCTAGTGACCGAATCCAATCTGATTCATTGGATTTAAGAATATCATATTTAAATTTAAATATATATTTATTGCACTCCAAATTATACCATACACTTTTTTTTGTATTTATATTTTTATTTAAAAGCTAGAAGCATTGTCGTTGGAAAAAAGTCTTATATTACCAATTGTGCTTCAGGAGAAAGTCTAAAAATTTTATATCTTCCCTAATATTGCTATTATTAATCTTTCGTCTACAACAGAGTATAATTTGAAGGTGTTGCCAATGACCCTACAATAAATCAATAAATATGTAATCTTTTTTTTATAAATTATTTTTATTTATTTAGGCTCATAGACATTTTTAAAGCTATAATAAAATGAAAGTGAACTGATTCAGATTGGAACATTTGCCTAGTATTTAGAATCAGAAAATATTTTGGAACGTATTCAAGGAGTCCCACAGTTCTTAACAGGGCCATGTGCTGTTTCAATGATTTATTAAAGTAAAGTGGATTTAATTGCCTTTCAAATAATTATATAAAGAATAAAATATTTTTCAATTTTCTTGTTAACTCTTTTTTTTCTCCCCTGAATGTATTAAATATATAAACGATTAAATCGAATATATAAACTATCAAATTAAATATATAGGCAATTAAAATAGTTTTTTAATTTTCTTGTTAACTCTTTTTTCTTTTCTTTTCCTCATAGGAAATTTATTTTTTTATTTGTTTATTTAGAAATATTACATTCTGTCACAATCAAGGACATTTATAATAGTGTTCTCACTCACAGTCTATTTACAATAAATAAAAATAAGTAATACAGAAACTAATGATAATAAAAATAAATGTATACAAACAAAAGAACTAACCTAATCAAAATAACAACTAAAACACATGAATACTATACAATATTTACAGAATCCATTCACTCAGAAGAACTCCGAGCCAAGTCTTTCATCCCACTCGTGGAAGGAAAGGCAGGACTCTAGAAGATCCCAGCGCCTCGCACTGAGCCGCATTACTGGTATTAAGAACCAGTAGAGGCTGAGGATAGGCGCTATAATCACACATACTTGGTTTGAGTGGAGGATCTGGCCATTTCCAAAACTCCAATATATGCTTATTCTCAGAAGATCTCTGGGCCACTGCCGCTTCAACCTTCGAGGAGGATTGTAAGGATGGGTGGTGTTGGATAGAGATTGTGAAAGGGGACTTGGATGATAGGTAAGGTTCTGGTGAAATTTGGAGAATTTTTCTGGGATTAGGACTAGGACAAATGGGATATTAAGCTCATGATTTAGGGTTTTGTTAGTTACATAGAACGGAGAATCAACTATTGTTCGAAGGACTTTAGATTAAAAGGATTGAATACGTTTGATGTTAGAAAATTTTGCTGTCCCAAGAGTTCAAGTCCGTATGTCCATATAGGTTTCAGGATTGTCTTGTAGATAAGTAATTTGCTTTCAATAGAAAGTTTAGATTTTCTGTTAAGTACTCTGTATAGCTGGCCGTATCGTCGGTTGAGTTCTTGTCTTTTGAGTCTAGTATGTGGGTTCCATGTTATTCTTCGAGGAAATTTATTAAATATGAAATTTAAACGGAGTATTATCTTTAAAACATTGCTATACTCTACTCTCAGGTCCCTAAGCCAATACTTTAGAGTCCTTTTGTCGGTAATAAAGTAGAAGTCAATGCAAGAAGTAGGTCTTCATTTATAATGGAATCATAGACATTTTACGCCCAAAATTGACGGTTAGTTATAAGTGGTTATGACCGCTAGAGTAATGAGCATTGAATAACAAATGTTGAACAAATGCCTCATTTCTACTTGATATGTAATTTTTAATACAGGCTTCATGAAAAAAAAATCAAAAGTTTACATAACTTAATTTATTATAATAATTTTAGCATCCATTTCGAAAGGAGGTTCCGTTCCACTTTCGATAGTAAATCAATTGCGACTGAAAGATGTTTGAAAGCTTTATTATCAAGACTCCTTCGACTGTTGATTTACGCTGTGAAGTCTAAACCTTCTTTCACCGTTGCGTCAGAGGCTGTGGAAAGATCTTTTTAGACAGTGAGGTGTTTATGCACTTGAGCACATGCATTTTCTCGCAATGTTTGCATAGAATACTTGAAGGGGTTATTGGGGGTTTCGAAACGTTCGTGTAAAACGTATAATAATTCTTTATCAGAGCGCATAGAGTCTTATGCAAGGTACCTTTGATAGTGACATTATTGTTTTGTGTTTATTAGGGCGTCCGAATGAAACACGTATGAGTATTGCTAAAACTTCTTGATTAGATTTCCTAATGTCGTAACCGATTGAGAAGTTATATTATCAAAATTCCTTTCAATGATTGTTTCAATAATACAGGTTACTTGTAATATCTGCCTAATAGCCTATAAGTAATTAAATACAGCTATTCTTTCTTATATATCGATGTATGCTAAATCATATCTCTAGTCTCTTCATTTCGATATAAGGTTCTATTTATTCTATTGATATAGGATATTAATATAATACTTGTAGTTAGCTTTGAGCAATCCGTGTTGCCCAAATGCGAGACCGAGACGAGCCTTGGTCTTGCAAACTCAGTCTTGGTCTAGGTCTTGTTCTTGCGCAAGACTCTCGGAACAGTCTTGCAGTTGCCTATTAGCTTATTAGTAGAGAGATATTACTGTATTTTTTTAGATAGAAGAACTCCATGTCTGAATGAAAAATTAGAAGAGTTAAATGCAAAAGTATATTGGTTACACCAATATTTTACATATAATAATTAAAATTGTCAAGTATTAGTAACTATTTTGCATACATTTTTATTCAAAAAATAGATTTTTTTACCAATCTTGGTCTTGCAAAGTACAAGACCAAGACCCTTTTTGGACAACATTATCGGTAACTTTCATACATCTTATTAACATTAGTCTTAGAACCGTGGACTTTTACGAGTGATCTTTTATAAGATTAACTTAGAGCTTTTGTGATTATATTTTAAATATTGTATTAAATGTGAAGGTTTTTTATTTATTTTTTTATGAATTTCTGTATTTTATTTTATTTCATTTTGTTTAATTTATATGGTGTTTATTACAGTTTTTGATGTGCCTAACGTAGCGCCAATATTTTTTTTTAATAATGATTTTATTGAGTATTAATACAGTCTGCCAAACTGAAGGGCATTGGTAATAGAGCTATATTATTCATTCATACAATATGTACGTAAGAAAGGGAAATAAACATAAATAAATAAAGTAAAAAAGAAAAGAAAAAATAATATACAAGATAAATAAAATAAAAGGCGATATTTTTTTTTTTTTTTTTTTTTTTTATAGCTTTAATGTTTTATTCACACCTGTCATAATGGTAATGACAACTAGTGAATGTGAGATCGATTGCTAAATATGATGTCATGAAAGGCGTGAGGAGGAGCAGTGCCCAGCGGCACCTCACTCGGCGTGATTTCTACATTAGGCGAGGAGGTCCCTCATCCAGCTCCTCTTCAATCTTCTACAAACGTTACCTGGCATATTCGTAGTGGCTATGTCATTTATAAATGTATTGGGATGTCCTTGTAAGTTGTCATGGAATCGTTTGTAATGAGTACGTATGTGTTCGTTAACAATCGGCATATGGAGGTCAGTATGTAAGGTTATGTTGCTAACGTACCAAGGTGCTTTTGTAATTGTTCTGAATGTTTTTGCTTGAAAGATTTGAAGTTTGTTTAAGTGAATCTTTTTAGCAGTTCCAAAGATCTGTGATGCGTAAGTCCAAATAGGTTTTAGTAAGTCGTTAGTAAAGTATGTGTTCAATTTCTGTCTAAGTTTTTGTGTTGAATTTTTCGAAAGAAGTGAACTCAGAATTCTTAATCTTTGATTTAACGTTTTTCGTTTTTTGATTATATGTGGGCCCCATGTCATTTTTCTGTCAAATGTCAGACCAAGATAGTGAACAGTATCTGTCTGTGGAATCTGTGTATTGTCAAGGAAAACTGGATGGCATGTTTCATGTCGAAGCGTAAATGTGATGTGCTGTGATTTGTCTTGATTTAGTTGGATTTTCCAAATTTTGAACCAGTCATGTAATCTTGTTAAATACTGTTGTAGGGTCTGTGAGGCGTATGTTGGATTTTTGTGTCTTGCTAAAATTGCTGTGTCGTCTGCATATGTCGCTGTTAAAATGTTGGGACTACAATTTCGAATAAAATTTAATGTTTTAGTAAAATAATTTTTTTTTTTTTATCGATTATCTTAACCAAAATTTATTCAATAAAATGAATAAGTGATAGGAGATAATAATATTTATTTCCCAATATGTTACCTACAATATTATTGGGGAGTGCAGAGGATAGAAGTAAGGGCGGACCAAAAAATTGTTTACCTCTGGAATAAATCCTAATTTAGGTCTTTTTCTTGATCACTATTGATTAATGATTGGTTAATAATCAACCAAAGACACTTCATGTTTTTTCAGAAGTTTTTTTTTCATAATGTTTGTAGCTATAAATGAATTATGACACACAAAAGGTCTTCTTGGAGCACATACATATATATATATTTGTTTTCAAAACGACAATTTGATATTTGAAATTTAATCTCACATAAATAATTAATTAAATATTCGATTAAAAAATGTTTGAGTTTTTTTTTTCCAAAACACTCGAACTTTCCACTCCGAATAGGTTTGGGTGTATTTCAAAAACAACGTCTTCGTATGCCAAAACATTCTTGTCTCTGTGAAGAGAAATCGATGGTTTGAATTTTTTCCATTGAATAAACTAAGAAATATTACATAAAAAGCGTTAATGCAATGTAACTAATGAAAACTAATCTTTGAAACTTATAGTATGCTAAGAAATTAAGAAATAATGTTACATCTCCTATTCTGGAAATTAAAGAAAGTATTTCAGCCTGATTAAAAATAACATAAATTATTTATTGGGAAGTTATTTAAAAGATTATGTGGTTCCTAATTTATAATTATACACATTAGGTCACACTAATTAATGTGTCTAATCAAATCCGGTTAGAATTAGGAATAGTTATAAATATTACAATATTGGATTACATAAAATATAAAACAAACCATAATTCTTCTAGTATTATTTTTAACAAGTTAGTAGTCATCTCTTCCAAACATCATTTTTAAATATTTTCTAGTAGCTTTCATTTCAATAATTCATTCAATAATTTTCTGCGAGTTTTAATCGGACGTTTTGATTTCAATGCGCTTAGAACAATTTTATGTTAATAATATGTGAGTGTTATCTTTATGTGATTAGTTTTAATGTGATCTTACCTCCCTATAACCATTGTCCAAATGATAGAATGTTATATTATTCAATAAAGAAATAAATTAAGAAAAATGTAATATCGTGAAACATGGATGTATTTAGTGAATTATAGTCGTTTAATATACTCGATTTTTTAGTTTTAATGTACGTTCCTTATTTTTTTTTTCTTTAAAACCACAGTTCTTTTTTGTATCTTCACCTATAATTTACTTCTTATAAGATTAAAGGATCATATAAGTATAAAATATTTTACGGATGAATAAATTCTTTTACTTTTTTTTTCTATTTTCTAACTCTATCTGAGTTCCAAAGCTGACTTTCTTAAATCTCCCACACACAAAGGAACACTTCCTCAGTTCCTTAAAGTGCCAGTCCCAAAAATCCGTCCTAAATTCCTGATCTCCTTGCGTGCCTCTAAATATTTCCTTGAACATTCCGACCTCTACACTCCTTTATACAGAGCTGCTTCTATTAGGCATTTCTTTCCGTACTGAATGATCATTAATTATTCAGTCTACCTCTTAATTCTCAACCATCAATGATCTTAAGTAATGAATATGATATAGCACGAGAATTGTTAGAGAATAATTTTTAATGACAATTTCACGACATGATTATATTTCACATAAATCAAATGAATTATTAATCATCAATGTCCTAAGTAATGAATATGATATAGCATTATTAGAAAATAATTTGTAATAATGGTTTTATGATATGATAATATTTCATATAAATCAAA